>JAIUJO010000103.1:57500-415000 GCA_023846275.1 Vanilla planifolia
TAGCCTAGCTTATCCTAACCTAACAATACTCTACTCTACTCTACTCAGCTCAACTCTACTTAATTCTACTTTACTCTAGGCTAACTTAGCCTTACCTAGCCTAGCCTAGCCTCGCTCTGCTTTGGTCTACTCTATTCTGCTATGCACTACTCTTCTCTGCTCTTCTCTACTCTGCTCTCCTCTGCTCTGCTCTATTATGCTCTACATTGCTCTATGGTACACAAACTTAGTCTAGCCAAACATCGATCTGCTCTATTCTACTATACTCTACTATATCCTACTATACTCTACTCAACTCCACTCTACTCTACTCTACTCTATGCTACTCTACTCTATTCATGCCTAGTATAGCCTAACCTAGCAGTACTATACCCTACTCTACTCTACTCTAGTCTAGCATAGCCTACCCAAGCTAGCCTTGCCTTACTTAACTTAGCTCTATTATACTCTACTTTAACATAGTCTATCCTAACCTAACCAAGCATTACTCTGCTCTACACTACTCTACTCAACCGAGCCTTACCTAGCCTAGTCTAGCTTAACCTAGCTCTCCTCAACTGTGCTCTACTCTACTATGCTGCACTCCACTCTACTCTTCCTTACTCAGCTCTACTCTACTCTACTCTACTCTGCTCTACTCCACTCTTCTCTACTATTTACTCTAGCTTAGCCTAACATAGCTTAGCCTAACCTAGCTCTACTCTACTCCACTCCCCTACACTACTTTATTCTATCCTAGCCAAAGCTAGTAAACCATGTCCTAGCCTAGCCTAACCTAGCTCTAGTCTACTGTACTCTACTCTACTCTAGTCTAATTTACTCTACTCTTCTCTAAACTAGCCTAACCTAGCCTAGCCTGAACTAGCTCTTCTCTACTCTACTCTAGCATAGTTTCCAAGCCTAACCTAGCTCTGCTATGCTCTAAACTTATTTTCTCTACTCTACTTTACTGTACTATGCTCTGCTCTACTCTGCTCTACTCTGCTCTGCTCTGCTCTACAATACTCGAGCCTAGCTTAGCTTAGCTTAGTCTAGCCAAACCTAACCTAACTATACTCTACTATACTCCACTCTACTCTACATTTCTCAACTCTACTATGCTTTACTATACTCTACTATAGCCTAGCCTAACTTAACCTAGCCTGGCCTAGCCTAGCCAAGCATAGCCTAACTTTGCTTTATTCTACTTAACTTCATTATACTCTACTGTACTCTACTCTACTCTACTCTAGGCTAGCCTATCCTAGCCTGGCTTAACATACCTCTATTCTTCTCTACTCTACTCTACTCTACACTAGCCTAGCTTAACCTAAACTAACCTAGCTCTATTCTACTATTCTTTGCTCTGGTCTTCTCTACTCTACACTGCTACACTCTGCTCTATTTTGCTTTGCTTTACTCTACTTTGCTTTGCTCTGATCTACTCTACTTTGTTCTACTCTATGTTACTCTACGCTACTATACTCTACTCTACTCCAGCCTTGTCTAGCATGGCCTAGCCTCATATAACCTTGCCTTACTTTACTCTACTCAACTCTACTCTACTCTAGCCTAACCTGACCAAACCTAGCCTAGCCTATTATTACCTAACCTAGCCTAGCCTAACCTTGCTCTACTCTCTCTACTCTACTATATTCTACTCTACTCTACTCTACTCCATTCTACTATACTCCACTCTACTCTTCTCTACTCTACTCTAACCTAGCTCAGCCTAGCTTAGCCTAGCCTAGCTTAAGCTAACCAATCTCTAATTTACTCCAGTCTACTTTGCTCTGTTCTACTCTACTCTACTCTGCTCTACTCTACTCTACTCTTCTCTGCTATGCTCTATTCTACTCTATCGTACTCTACTCTACTTTGCTCAGCTTTGCTCTACACTACTCTACTCTTCTCTAACCTAGTCTAATTGAGCTCTACTCTACAGTGCTCTACTCTAGCCTAGCCTAAGCTAGCTCAATGCTACTCTTTTGTACTCTACTTTACTCTACTAGATTCTACTCTACTCTACTCTACTCTATTTTACTCTACTCTACTCTACTCTATTTTACTCTACTCCAACCTAGCCTAGCCTAGCCTAGCTCTACTCTACTATACTTTAGCCTAGCCTAGCTTGGCCTTGCCTAGGCTAGCTTAACCTAGTTCTACTCAGCTATGCCCTACTATGCTATACTCTGCTCTATTTTGCTTAACTCTGCTCAGCTCTAGTCTACTTTACTCTATGCTATTGTACTGTAGCCTAGCCTAACCTAACATAGCTCAACTCTACTCTATTATACTCCACTCTAGAATAGCCTAGCTTAGCCTAGCTTAACCTAGCCTAGCCAACCTTACCCTACGCTAGCCCAACCTATCTCTACTCTACTCTATTATTCTGAATTCTACTCTTTTCTACTCTTCTCTACTCTGCTTTCCACTACTCAACTCTACTCTAACAAAGCCAAACCTAGCAAAGCCCAACTTGGCTATAATCTATGCTACTCTAAGCTAGCCTAACCTAGCTTCGCTATACTCTGCTCTACTCTACTTTTCTCTTCTCTGCTATACTCTACACTACTCTACTCTACTCTACTCTTCTCTACTATATTCTACTCCACTATACTCTGCTCTACTAAACTCTATCCTCGCTTATCCTAACCTTGCTCTACTCTACCCTACTCTATCCTAGCCTACCCTAGCTTAGCCGAACCTAGCCTAACCTTGCTCTACTCTACTTTACTCTACACTACTTTACTCTACTATACCCTACTCTACTCTACTCTACCCTACTCTACTCTACTCTACTCTACTCTACTCAAGCCTACCATAGCCTATCTTAGGCTAACCAAGCTCTACTCTACTCAACTTTACTCTAATCTAATCTCGTCTAGCCTAGCCTAGATTGGCCTAGCATAGCCTAACCTGCCTATACTCTACTATCCTATGCTCTACTTTGATATGTTTTACTCTGTACTACTACACTCTATACTCTTCTGCTCTACTTTCCCTTACTATACACTACTCTACTCTAACCTAGCATTGCCAAACCTATCGTAACCTAGCTTTATTATTCTCTGCTCTACCCTACCACTCGAACCTAGCCTAGCCTTGCCTAACATAAACTAACCTAGCTCTACTCTACTCTACTTAGTCCATCTCTACTCCACTCTACTCTACACTACTCTGCTTTGCTTTGCACTACTCTACTCTGCTCTACTCTACTCTACTTTACTCTACTCTCGCCTAGCTTAGCTTTGCTAACCAAACTTAACTCTACTCCACACTACTCTACTCCACTTTACTCTACTCTACTCTACTCTACCCTAGCCTAACTTAGCTTAGCCTAGCCTAGCCTAACCGAGGTCTACTCCAATCTACTCTACTCTACTATACTCTGCTATACTTTACTCTATTCTACTCTACCCTACTCTACTCTACTCTACTCTACTCTATTGAGCTTAGACTAACATAACATAGCCTAACTTAGGTCTACTCTACTCTACTCTACTATACTTTACTCTTCTCTGTTCTACTTTACTGTGCTCTATGCTACTCTACTCTGCTCTGTTTTGCTCTGCTCTTCTCTGCTTTGCTCAACTAAGCTTTGCTCTACTATAATCTACCCTACACGAGCCTAGCCTAATCGAGCCCTAATCTACTCTACTCTAGCCTAACCTTGTTTAGCCTACCATAGCTTAGCCTAGCCAAACCTTGCTCTACTCTACTATATTGTACTCTACTCTACTTTACTAGACTGTACTCTACATTACTCTACTCTACTATATCCTAGCCTACGCTAGACTAGGCTAACCTTGTTCTGCTCTACTATACTCTACTCTAACCATGCTTAACCTAGCCTACTCTAGCCTAGCCTAACCTAGCTCTTCTCTGCTCTACCCTGTTATGCTCTACCCTATTTTGCTCTACTCCGCTCTGCTCTACTTTGCTCTACTCTATTCTACTCAACTCTACTTTAATTTATTGTACATTGGCCTAAGCTAGCCAAGCCTAACCTAACCTAACTCTTCCTTACTCCACTATACACTACTCTAACCCATCCTACCCTAGCCTTGCCTACCCTAACTTAGCCTAGCCAAGCCTAGCCTAGCCTAGTCTAATCTAGCTCTACTCTACTCTACTCTACTCTACTATACTCTATTATACTCTTCTTTACTCTACTTTACTCTACTCTACTCTACTCTAACAAAGTCTAGCCTAACCAAGCGAAACCTAGCTCTAATCTACACTACTCTAACCTAACATAACCTAGGTCAGCCTAGCCTAACCTTGCTCTACTCTACTCAACTCTACTCTTCTCAGATCTACACTACTCTTCTTTTCTCTGCTCTTCTTTACTCTACTCTAATCTACTCTACTCTAATGTACTGTATCCTAGCCTAGCCTAACCTAGCTCTACTCTACCATACTCCATTCTACTATACTCTAGCCTAGCCTACCCTAACCTAGCCTAGCTTGGCCTAACCATACTCTACTCTACTTTACTCTACTCTACTCTACTCTGCTCTAATCTAGTCTAGTCTACTCTACTCTACTATAATCTAGCCTAACCTAACTTAGCCTAACTTAACCTTGCTCAACTCTAATCTACTCTACTTTGCTTTGCATTGCTCTGCTCTACTCTTTTACATAGCATAGCTCTACCCTACTTTGCTTTGCTTTATTCTATTCTACTCTTCTTTGCTCTGCTCTCCTCTACTCTACTCTAATATGCTCTACTCTACTATTCTCTACTTTGCTTTACTGTAATCTACTCTACTCTACTCTACTCCACTCTACTCTACTCTACTCTAACCTAGCTTAGCCTAACCTAAGTTAACTCCACTATACTCTACTCCATAATACCATACATTTCTCTAGCCTAGCCTTGCCTAGTAAGGCTAGCTTACCCTACCCCAACCTTGTCTTACCTAGTTGTAGTTTATTATGCTATACACTACTCTACTCTAGCCTAGCCTAACCCAGCCTAGTTTAGCCTAACCTTGCTCTACTCTGCTTGTCTATGCTCTACTACACTTTGCTCTTCTCAACTCTGCTCCACTCTATTCTGCTCTACTCTACTCTACTCTATGCTCCAGCCTAGCCTAACCTAGCTCTACTCTACTCTACTCTACCCTAGCCTAGCCTAACCTACCTCTACCTTGCTCTACTATACTCTAACATAGCCATAGCTTAGTCTAGCCTAACCTTGCTCTACTCTACTCTAATCTACTCTACTCTGCTCTACTTTACTAAGCTCTTCTCTACTCTACCTAAGCCTATCCTAGCCTAGCCTAACCTTGCCTAACCTAAGTTAGCTCTATTCTTCTCAACTCTGCTCTACTCTGTTATACTCTACAATGATCTGCTCTACTATGCTCTACTCTACTCTGCTTTTCTTTGCTCTAATCTTCTTTGCTCTGCTTTGCTCTACTCTAGTTTACTATAGCTTTGCCTAACTTTCCCCAACCTTACCTAGCCTAACCTAGCTCTACTTTACTCAACATTGTTCTACTCTACTCTACTCCAGCCTAGCATTGCTTACCCTAGCCTCGCCTAGCATAGCCAAGCTTAGCCCAACCAAACCTTGCTCTACTCTACTCTACTCTACTCTACTCCACTTTACTCCACTTTAGCCTAGCATAACCTAGCCTAATCTAGCCTAGCCTAGCTCTACTCTACTTTACTATACTCTACTCTAACTAAGCCTAGCCTAGCCTATCCTAACTAAGCTCTACTCTACTCTATTATACTCTACTCTATTCCACTCTATGCTACTTTAGCCTTGTCTTGCCTGACCAAGGCTGGCTAACCTAGCTTTGCTCTAGTCTACTCTGTTTTGCTCTACTTTGTTCTATTCTATTATGCTCTCTACTCTACTCTTCTCTACTATGCTCTACTCTACTCTGCTCTACTTTAGTCTACTCTACTCTGTTCTACTGTACTCTAGCTTGGCCTAGCTTAACCTAGCTCTACTCTACTCTAGCTTAACTTAGCCTAACATAGGTCTACTCTACCCTACTATACTCTACTTCACTCTAATCGACTCTACTATACTCTTCTCTACTCTACTCTACTTTAGCCTAGTTTAGCCTAGCCTAGCCTAGCCTAACCAAGCTCTACTCTACTCTGAGTTACTCTGCTCTGCTCTACTCTATTTTGCTCTACTTTTTTATGTCTACCTTTCTCTCTTCTACTCTATTTTGCTCTTCTCCACTATGCTCTTGTCCACTCTGCTCAACTACACTCTACTCTACTTTGTTCTGCACTACTTTGCTCTTTTTTGCTCTACTCTATTATGCCTTACTTAGCTCTACCAAGCTTTGCTCTCCTATTTTCTCCTCTCCTCTCCTGTCGTCTCGTCTTCTCTACTCTACCCTACTCTACTCTACTCTACTCTGCTTTACTCTAATCTACTCTACACTTCTCCACATTACTCTACTTTACTCAACTCTAATCTACTTTACTCAACTCTAATCTACTCAACTCTACTCTACTCTACTCCACACTAGCCAAGCCTTATTTAACTCTACTCTACTCTACTCTTCTCAAGCCTAGCTTAGTCTAGCTTAGCTTGGCCTACCTTAGCGTACCCTAAACTAACCTACCTCTACTCTACTCTACCTTACTCTACTCTACTCTACTCTTCTCTAACCTAGCCTACCTTAGCCTAACCTAGCTCTACTCTGCTATATGCTATACTACTCTACACTACTCTGCTCTACTCTGCTCTGCTCTACTCTACTCTACTCTAGCCTACTATAGCTGACCTAGCCTAGCCTAGCCTAAAATAACCTAACTCTACTATATACGACTCTACTGTACTGTACTCTACTCTAGTATAACCTTGCCTATCCTAACCAAGCTCTACTCCACTCTACTTTACTCTTCTCTACTCTAGCCTTGCCTTGCCTAGCCTAGCAGATCCTAACCTAAACTAGCCAAGCATAACCTAACTCTACTCTACTCTACTCTGCTCTGCTCTGTTATGCTATGCTATGCTCTGCACTTCTCTACTCTGCTCCACTCTACTCTACTCTTCTCTGCTCTACTCTTCTCTGTTATGTACTATAGCCTAGCCAAACCTAGCTCTACTCTACTCAACTCCTCTACTCTGCTCTAACCTAATCTAGCTTAGCCAACCATATCCTTGCCTAGCCTAGCTTTATACTGCTATGTTATGTTATGCTCTGCACTTCTCTACTCTACTCTACTCTACTCAACTGTACTCTACTCTACTAACCTCTTCTCTAACCTAGCCTAGCATAACCTTCCTCTTGTCTTTATACTCTAGCCTAGCCTAGCTCTATTTAACTTTGCTCTCCTCTACTTTGCTCTTCTCTGCTCTGCTCAGCCCTGCTCTACTCTACTCTACTCTACTATAATTTACTCTTCATTACTCTACTCTACTCTACTCTAGTCTACCCTAGCATAATCTAACCTAGCCATGCCTAGCCTAACCTAGCTTTACTCTACTTAACTCTATTATACTCTACTTTATTCTATCTTAACCTAGCTCTCTTCTTCTCTACTCTACTCTACTCTACTCTAGCTTAGCCTAGCCTAACCTAGACTAACTTAACTTTACTCTATTCTAGTTTGCTTTGTTCTACTCTACTCTACTCTACTCTTGTCTGCTCCACTCTACTTTGCTCTGCTCTGCTATACTCTACTCTATTCTACTCTACCCTACTCTACCCTACTCTAGCTTAACCTAGCTTAGCCAAACCTAACCTAACCTAACCTACCTCTACTCTACTCTACTAGCCTAACCATGCTTAGCCTATCCTAGCCTAGCCTAACCTAGCTCTACTCTACTCTACTCTACTTTTCACTACTCTATAATACCTTAACCAAGCTTAGCCTGGCCTAGCCTTAGCCTAACCAAGCTCTACTCTACTCTGCTCTACTCTACTCTACTCTGTCTTGTTATGCTCTACTCTACTTTGCTCTGCTCTACTATACTCTTCTCTACTCTACTCTACTCTACTTTCCTCTACTCTACTATACTCTACTCTGGTGTACTCTATTCTACTCTATCCTTGCCTACCTTAGTCTCGTCCAATCTTGTTCTACTCTACTCTACTCTACTTTAGCCTAGACTACCATAGCATAGCCTATCCTTGCCTAGCCTAGCATAACTTAGCTCTACTCTACACTATTATACTTTACTCAATTTGACTCTATTCTACTCTACTATACTCTACTCTACTCTTCAATCACTTAGCTTGGCTTAGCCTAACTTAGCTTTACTATACTCTACTCTACTTTACTCTAGCCTAGCTTAGCCTAGCCTTATTTAGCCTAACCTTTTTTTGCTCTACTATGTTATGTTCTCTTTTTTGCTCTACTCTACACTGTTCTACTCTGGTCTGCTCTACTCTACCTTGCTCTACTCTATTGTACTATAGTCAAGCCTAGCTAACCTAGCTCTACTCTACTCTACTATAGATTAGCCTAGCCCAGCCAAGCCTAACCTTCTCTTTCCAAGCCTAGCCTAACCTAACCTAGCTCTACTCTACTCTACTCTATTTTACTCTTCTCTACTCTACTTTACTCCACTCTACACTACTCTTACCAAGCCTAACCTAGCCAAGTTGAACATAGCTCTAATCTACACTACTCTAGCCTAGCCTACTTTGCCTAGCATAGTCTAACTGAGCTTTATTCTACTCTACTTTGCTCTATTATGCTCTGCTCTACTCTGTATTACTTTACACTTCTTTGCTCTGCTCTACTTTATTATGCTCTTCTCTATTCTACTCTACTCTATTTTACTCTATTGTACTCTATCTTAACCTATCCTAACCTAGCTCTACTATACTTTACTCTAGTCTCCTCTACTCTTCTCTATTCTACTATAGTCTAGCCTTGCTTAGCCTAGCCTACCCTAGCCCAGCCTAGCCTACCATCGCCTAGCCTAACCTAGCTTAACCTAAGCCAGCTCTACTCTAATGTACTCTGCACTACTTTACTCTACTTTGTGTTAACCTAACCAACCCTACCTTAGCCTAGCCTAGCCAAACCTAGCTCTACTCTACTCTACTATGCTCTACTCTAGCCTAGCCTAGCCTAGATGGCCCTAGCATAGCCTTAATTACCTCTGCTCTACTCTACTCAGCTCTACTATGCACTACTATATGCAACTCTTCTCTGCTCAATATTTCTCTGCTCTGCACTTCTACTCTACTATGCAGTACTCTAATTTTCTCTACTCTACTCGACTCTCCTTTCCTCTCTTCTCTTATATTCTACTCTACTATACTCTACTCTACTTTACTCTAATTTACTCTACTCTACTCTCCTTTACTCTACTCTTTTCTACTCTACTTTACTCTACTCTTCTCTACACTACTCTAATCTAGGTTAGCCTAGCCCAGCCTAGCCTAATAAAGCTCTACTCTACTCTACTCGAGCTTACCCTAGCCTATTCTAGCCTAACCTAGCTCTACCCTACCCTATTCTACTCTACTCTACTCCACTCTACTCAACTCTGCTCTACTCTAGCCTAGCCTAGCATAGACAAACTTAGCCTAGCCTAGTGAAGCCTAAAGTAGCTCTACTCTATTGTACTCTACTTTACTAAACTCTAGTCTAATCTATTATAACCTAACCTAGCCTAGCCTAACTTATCCTAGCTCTACTCTACTTTACTCTAGCCTAGCTTAGCCTTACCAAATCTAACTCTACTATAGTATGCTCTTCTTTAGTCTCCTCTACTCATCTCTTCTCGGATCTACTCTACTCTACACTACTCTACTCTGCTCTACCTTACTATCCTTTACTCTTCTTTGCTCTACTCTACATGACTATACTTTAACTTAGCCAAGCCTAACCTAGCTCTACTCTGTTGTTCTCTACTCTACTCTACTTTACTCTACTCTACTCTAGCCTTGCCTAATCTAGCCTATCTTAGCCTAGCCAAGCCTAGCTTAACCTAGTTCAACCCTACTCAACTCTACTTATCCTAGCCTAACCTAACCTAGCTCAACCTTACTCCACTCTACTCTACTCTACTCTACTCAACTTTAGCCTAGCCTAGCCTAGCCTAGTCTAACCTAGCTCTACTCTACTTTACTTTGCTCTTCTTTTTTCATTCTACTATGCTTTTCTCTTCTCTGCTCTGGTCTATTTTTCTTTGCTCTACTCTGCTCTCTCTTTCTATGCTCTGCTGTGCTCTACTCTCCTCTCCTCTCCTCTACTCTACTCTGCTCTACTCTACTTTGCTTTACACTACTCTACTCTTCTCTACCCTGCTCTGCTCTACTCTCCTCTCCTCTACTCTACTCTACTCTACTCAACTCTAATCTTCTCTACTCTACTCTACTCTATCCTAACCAAGCCTAGGTTAGCCTAACCTAACTCTACTTTACTCTATTATTCTCTACTCTTCTCTAACCTAGCCTAGCTTAGCCTAGCCTAAAACTACCTTGCTCAAATCTGCCCTACTCTGCTCTACTCTACTCTACTCTACTCGTCTTTGCTATACTCTGCTCTACTCTACTCTGCTCTATTCTACTATTCTATAGCATAGCCTAAGCTATGCTAGCCTAACCCAGCTCTACTCTACTTTACTGTGCCCTAATCTACTGTAATCTACTGTAATCTACTATACTCTACCCTACTCTAGGCTAGCCTCACTGATGATAGCCTAGCTTAGCACAACTTAACCTTACTCTACTTTACTCTACTCTACCCATCAATACTTTACTCTATTATACTCTACTCTAAGTTTTCCTTGCCTAACTTAGCCTAGCTTAGCTATACTATACTTTGCTCTGCTCTACTCTTTACTTTACTCTACTCTACTCTACTCTACTCTACTCTACTCTACTCTACTCTACTCTATTCTACTCTACTCAACTCTACTTTACTCTTGCTAACCCTAGCCTAGCCTAACCTAACTTAGAATATCCTATCCTAGCTTAACCTAACCTAACCTAACTCTACTCTACTCTACTCTCTGCTACTCTACTCTACTAAACTCTAACCTAGCCAACTTAGCTTAGCCTAACTTAGTTCTACTCTACTCTCCTCTATCAAAGCTTAGCCTAACGTAGCACTGCTCTACTCTGCTCTCCTCTACTCTGCTCTACTCCACTCTACTCTACTTTGCTCTACTTTACTCTACTTTGCTCTACTCTACTCTTTTCTACTATCCTCTACTCTACTCTGCTCTACTCTACCCTGCTCTACTCAACTCTAGTCAGCTCTACTCTACTTCACTCTAATCTAATCTACTCTAGCCTAACCTAACCAAGCTCTACCTTACTCTACTCTACTATGCTCTAACCTAGCCTAGCCTTGCTTAGCACTTCTCTGCTCTACTCTACTCTGCTTTGCTCTACTATATGATACTCTATTATACTCTTCTCAACTCTACTCTACTTTGCTTTACTTTATTCTACTCTACTCTACTCTGTTTTAATCTACTCTGTTATAATCTACTCTGCTCTACTCTACTCTACTCTACTCTGGTCTGCTTTACTCTACTTTGGTCTGTTCTGCTCTACTCTTCTCCATTCTGCTCTACCCTACTCTACTCTACTCTACTATAGCCTAGCCCAACCTAGCCTAGCCAAACTTAACCTAGCTCTACTCTACTCTACCCAACTCTACTCGACTCTAGCCTAGCCTGACCTAGCTCTGCTCTACCCTACTCTACTCTGCTCTTCTATTCCTTAGTCTACTTTACTCAACTTTAGCCAAGTCTGGCCTAGCATAGCCTAACCTTATCGAGCTTTACTCAACTCTGCTCTATTCTATTCTACTCTGCTCGAGGCTAACCTAACCTTGCCTACCATAGCTAGCTTATCTTAGCTTAACCTCGCTCTACTCTACTCTAATCTAACCTAGCTTAACTTAGCCTAGCTTAGCCTAACCTAGCTTTACTCTACTCTACTCTGCTCTTCTTGGCTCTACTCTACTCTATTCTGCTTGATTATGCTCTATAGTTCTCTTCTTTACTCTGCTCTACTCTGCTCTACTCTACTCTACTCTACTCTTCTTTAACCTAGCTTAAGCTAGCTCTACTCAACTCTACTCTACTCTCCTCTCCTCTTGTCACCTCTACTCTTCTACCCTCTCCTCTCTTCTCATCTTCTATACTTTACTCTTCTCTAATTTACTTTACTCTACTCTACTCTTCTCTATCCTACTCCATGCTACTTTGCTCTACTCTACTCTACTCTAGTCTGGCAAAACATAGTTTAGCCTTACCTAATCTAGCTCTACTCTACTCAACTCTACTATACTCTACTCTAGCCAAGCCTAACTGAGCTCTACTGTACTCTACTCTACTCTACTTTACTCTAGCCTAGCCTAGAATAGCATAGCCCAGCATAGAATAACCTATATATGCTCTACTCTACTCAACTCTACATTACTCTACTCTGCATTGCTCTGCTCTAATATGCTTTGCACTGCATTGCTCAACTCTGCTATGCTCTTCTTTGCTTTACTATCCTCTGCTTTACCTTCCACTTCGTTACTCTACTCTACCCTACTTTTTTCTACTCTACTCTACTTTACTCTACTCTACTCTGTTATACTCTAGCCTAGCCTAGCATAGCCTAGCCTAATCATGGTATACTCTAATACTCGACTCATCTCTAGCTTAGCCTAGCCTTGCTTAGCCTAACCTATCCTAGCCTCGCCTAACCTAGCCTTACCTAATCTAGCTCTACTCTACTCTACTCTACTAAAATAGATTCTACTCTACTATACTCTAGTCAACTCTACCCTAAACTAGCCAAGCCTAACTTAACTCTACTCTTCTCCACACTACCCTAGCCTATCTAGCTCTACTCTACTCTACTCTGCTCTACTCTACTCAACTCTGCTCTACTCTACTCTACTCTACTCTTCTCTACTTTTCTTTACTCTACTATAGACTAGTTTAGTCTTGCTTAACCTAACCTAGCCTAACCAAGCACTACTCTAGTTTGCTCTAATTTGCTTTAGCCTCAATTAGCCTAGCCTAGCTCTGTTCTTCTATGCTCTACTCTGCTCAGCTCTACTCTACTTTGCTCTGCTCTACTCTACTCTATTCTATTATGCTCTACTCTACTCTACTATGCTCATCTACTATGCTCTACTCTACTCTACTCTACTCTAGCCTTGCCTATCCTAGCTTAGCTTAGCCTAACTAAACCTAGCCTAACCTAGCTTTGCTCTACTCTAATCTACTATGCTCTATGCTTCTCTATGCTACCCTACACTCAACTTTGTTCTACTCTACTATTCTTAAGCAAAGCCTAGCCCTACCTAATGTAGCCTAACCTAACATATCCTAGCCTAGCCCAACCACCCTAACCTAGCTCGACCCTACTCCACTTTAATCTACTTACTCTACTCTAGCCTAGCCTAACCTAGCCTTGTCTATCTTAGCCTAACCAACCTCTACTCTACTCTATTATACTCTACTCTACTCCACTCTATGCTACTCTACTTTACTCTAAGCTAGCCTAGCATAGCCTAACCTAGCTCTACTCGGCCCTACTCAGCTCAACTCTGCTCTGCTCTGCTCTGCTCTACTCTACTCTACTATTCTCTGCTCTGTTCTGCTTTACTTTTCTCTGCTTTGCTCTTTTATGCACTACTCAATTCTACTCAACTCCACTCTTGCCTTTCTTAGCCTAACCTAGCCTAGCTTAACTGAGCCTTACTCTACTCTACTCTGCTCTACTCTACTCTTCTATACTCTTCTTTACTCTAGCTTAGCCAGACTTAAATATGCTATACACTACGATACTCTACTCTACTATACTCTAACATAGCTTAGCCTAGCTACCCTAACCTAGCTCTACTTTGCTCTACTCTACTCTAGCCTAGCTTAGCCTACCATTGCCCAGCCTTGTCTACCCTCATCTAGCTATGCCTGACCTAACTCTGTGTAGCTTTGTTCTACACTACTCTACTCTACTCTACTCTATAATGCTCTAGCCTAGCCTAGCATAATGTAGCTCTACTCTACTCTACTCAACTCTACTTTACTATACTCTACTCTAGCCTAGCATAGCTTAGCCTTGTGGATCCGAGCCTATTCAAGCCAAACCTAGCTCTTCTATACTCTAATCTAGTATGCTCTACTCTACTCTACTCCACTCTACTCTAACATAGCATATCCTATTTATACTCTACTCTTTTTTACTCTACTCTACTCTACTCTAACCTAGCCTTAGTTTGCCTACCATAGCTTAGCCTAGCCAAACCTTGCTTTGCTCATCACAACTCTATTCTGTTCAACTATGCTCTACTTTTCTCTACTATATTTTGCTCTACACTTCTCTATTCTGCTCCACTCTACTCTACTCTTCTTTGCTCTACTCTAATATGCTATCCACTACTCTACTATACTGTACTCTACTCTACTCTAACCAAACCTAGCTTAGCCTTGTCTAACCTTACTCTACTCTACTCTACCGTACTCGAGCCTTGCCTAGCCTAACCTAGCTGTACTCTGCTCTACTCTACTCAACTCTGCTCTACTTTTCCCAGTTTTGCTCTTCTCTTCTCCACTTTATTTTACTCTAGCCTAGCCTAACCTTGCCTAACAAAACCTAACTCTACTCTACTATACTATACTATACTATACTCTATCTACTTTACACTACTCGAACCTAGCCTAGCCTAGCCTAGCATAACTTAGTATAGCTTAGCCTAACTTAGTTCTTTTATGCTTTGCTCTACTTTGCTCAACTCTATTGTACTCTAGTCTATTTCTCTCTCTGCTCTACTCTACTAAAGTCTTCTTAACTATACTCTACTACACTCTTCTCTACTCTACTCTATCCTAGCCTAGCCAAGACTAGCCTAGCCTAATCGAGCTCTACTCTACTCTACTCCTCTCTATGATTCTCTACTCTACTTAACTCCAGCTTAGCCTGGCCTACCCTAGCCTGGTTTAGCCATACAAAAATCTACTTTGCTCTACTCCACAAAACTCTACTCTACTATCCTATACTCTACTATACTTTACTCTATTCTACTCTACTCTACTATACTCTACTCTAATTTAATCTAGCATAGCCTTGCTTAGCCTAGTCTATCCAAGCTCTACTCTTCTCTACTCTACTATAGCGTACCCAAGCCTAGACAAGCCTAGCCTAACCTAACTCTGCACTGTCCTATTCTACTCTGCTTTGCTCGACTCTACTTTACTCTTCTCTGCTCCACTCTTCTCTACTCTACTCTATTATACTCTAGCCTAGCCTAGCCCAAACTTGCCCTACTCCACTTTACTCTACCTTACTCTACTTCACTCTACTCTAATGTAGACTAGCCTAGCTTAGACTCGCTTAACCTAGCCTAGCCATACCTAGCCTCACCTAACCTAACCTTGCTCTACTCTACCCTACTCTCCTTTATTCCACTCTACTATACTCTACTCTACTCTACTCTAATCTACTGTACTCTACTTTACTCTACTCTAACCAAACCAAGCTTAGCCTAGCCTAACTTAGCTATATTCTACTCTACTCTATCCTAGCCTAACAAAACTTAGCTCTTCTTTACTCTGCTCTACTCTGCTCAACTCTACTCTACTCTCCTCAACTCTGCTATGCTCTACTCTTCTCTGCTTTACTCGACACTTCTCTGAGCTACTCTGCTTTGCACTGCTCTACTCTTCTCTTCTCTACTCTACCCTACTCTACTCAGTTGTACTCTACTCTGCTCTTCTCTGCTCAACTCTACTCTGATTTGCTCTGCTCTGCTTTGCTCTTCTCTACTCTACTCATCTCTATACTAATCTACTCTAGCCTTGTTTATCCTAGCCTAGTCTAACCTAGCCTAACCAAGCTCAACTCTATTATAGTGTAGTCTACTCTACTCTGTTCTAACCTAGCCAAACCTAACCTTACTCTGCACTACTCTACTCTACTCTGCTTCACTGTGCTCTACTATCTCTGCTCCTCTCAACTCTGCTCTGCTCCTCTCAACTCTGCTCTGCTCTACTCTATCCTACTCCACTCCACTCTACCCAAGCCTAGTATATCCTAAACAAACTTAGCTCTACTCCACTCTACTCTTCTCTACTCAACTCGACTTTAACCTAGACTCGCCCAGCCAAACCTTGCCGAACCTAACCTAGCTATATTGTACTCTACTTATCTCTACTCTACTATGCTTTCCTCTTCTTTTCTCGACTTTTATTTAAAGTTCTTTGCTCTGCTCTACTTTTCTCTACTATACTCTAGCTTAGCTTAGGCTAACCTAGCTATCCTCAACTCTCCTTTTCTCTACTCTACTCTACTCAGCTCCACTTTACTCTACTTTGCCAAGCCTAGCTTATCATAGCCTACCCTAACCTTGCTCTACTCAACTCTACTCTACTCGAGCCTAGCCTAACCTTGCTTCATCTAGACTAGCCAAGCCTAGCTCAACCTTGCTCTACTCTACTCTACCCTACTATGCTCTAATTTGCCCTACTCTACTCTTTTCTACTATACTCTTCTCTACTCTACTCTACTCTACTCTACTCTACTCGAATGTAGGCTAACCTAGCCTAGCTTAGCCTAACGAAGCCCGACTCTACTCTGCTCTACTCTTCTCAACTCTTCTATGCTCTACTCTACTCTTCTCAATTCTACTCTTTTTTTCTATATTATTCTCTGCTCTATTCTACTCTACTTTGCTCTACTTTACTATACTCTACTAAAGCTTAGCCTAGCTTAGCCTTCCTTAGCCTAATAAAGCTAAACTCTACACTACTATACTCTACTCTATACTACTTGAGCCTAACCTTACTTAGCCTATCCTTTCCTAGCCTAACCTAACCTAGCGTTACTCTCTTCTACTCTACTGTAAGCCTACCTAGCCTAGCCTCGCCTAACCTAGCTCTACTATAATCTACTCTACTATAGCCAAGCTTAGACTAGCCTAGCCTAGCCTTGCCTAGTCTAGCATAGCTTAGCCCATCCTAACTCTGTTATGCTCTACTCTACTCTGCATTGCTCTACTCTACTCTGGTCTTCTCTGCTCTTCTATGCTCTTCACTACTCTACCCTATTGTACCTTATCCTAGCATAGCTAACCTAACCTAGCCCTACTCTACTCTACTCTACTAAACTATGCCCTACTCGAACTTAGCCTAGCCTAACTTAATCTAACCTCCCTAGTCGAGCCAAACCTTACTCTACTTTACTCTACTCTATTTTATCCTACTAAAGCCAACTTAAGCTTAACATAGCCTTATGCTAATATACTTTACCCTACTCTACTCTCCTCTACCCACACTAGCCTAGTTTAGTCTCACCATGCCTAGTTGCCTAATCCTAACCTAACCTTGCCTAGCTTTGCCTAGCCTTCTCTACTCTATTATACTCTACCCTACTCTACTATATCAACTATACTCTATTTTTTTCTACACTAGCTTAGCTAAACCTAACTTAGCTTTATGTTACTCTACTCTACACTAGCCTAACATAGCCTATCCAAACCTAGCCTAACTTAACCTAGCCTAGCCTAGCCAAGTCTTACTATACTCTACCCTACTCTACTATACTCTAGCCTAGCCTAGCCTGACCGAACCTAGCTTAGTTTAACCTAGCCTTGCTCTGCTCTACTCTACTCTGCTATACTCAAATCTATTTTAGTCAACTCTAGCCTTGCTATTTTAACATAGCTCTATGCTACTCTACTTTACTTTATTTTACTCTAGCCTAACCTAACCTAACCTAGCCTAGCCTAGCTTAGCCTAACCTTACCTAGGTTAGCCAAGCCTTACTATACTCTACTACACCCTATTATAGTATACTCTACTCTTGCCTAGCCTAAACTAGCCTAGCCATGCCTAACCTAGTCTTACTTTACACTACTTTACTCTACTCTATTTTATTTTACTCTAGCCAAGCTAAGCTTAACATAGCTTCATACTACATTACTCTACTCAACTCAACTCTGCTCTACTCTACTCTAACCTACCCTAGCCAAGCCTAACCTAGCTCTACTCTTCTCTGCTCTACTCTACTCTACTCTACTCTAGCATAGCCTAGCCTAGTGTAGCCAAACCTAGCCTAACATAGCTCTACTCTTCTCTAATCTACTTTACTCTATTATACTCTAATCTACTCTACTCCACTCTACTTTACTCCACTTTACTCCACTCTGCTTTGTTAAACTCTTCTCAACTCTACTGTGCTATACTCTGCTCTACTTATCTATACTCTACTCTACTCTAGTCTACTCTCTTCAGTCTAGCCTAGTTTAACCTAACTTAGCTTTACTTTACTCTACTCAAATCTAGCCTAGCTTAACCTAGCATGGCTTAGCCTAACAATGCCTAACTTAACCTAACCTAGCTCATCTCTACTCTACTCTAGACTACTCTGCTCTGCTCTGCTCTGTTCTGCTCTACTCTGCTATACTTTTCTCCCCTCTACTCTCCTCTGCTCTGCTTTACTTTGCTCTTCTCTTCTCTGCTTAACTCTACTCCACTCTACTCTAGCCTAGCAAAGCATAGCTTAGCATAGCCTAACCTAGCTCAACTCTACTCTACTCCACTATAACCTTGCCTTGTCTTGCCTAACCTAGCTCTACTCTACTCTACATTACTCTGCTCTACTCAGCTCTGCTCTACTCTATTCCATTGAACTCTAGCCTAGCTTAGCCTAGCCAAGCCTAACCTAACTTAGCTCTACTCTACTCTAGCTTAGCCTAACCTTGCCTTGCCTAGCCTTACTAAGCCTAGCCTCGCGAACCTAGCTCTTCTCTACTCTGCACTAATCTATTATATTATACTCTACTCTACTCTACTTTACACTACTACAATCTAGCCTAGACTGGCTTAGCATTGCCTAGCCTAGCCTAACCTAACTCTACTCTATTCTACTCTACTCTACTCTACTTTACTCAAACTTAACCTAACCTAGATCTACTCTACTCTACTCTACTCTAGCCTAGCTTAGCCTAACCTAGCTCTACTCTACTCTATTATGCTATGCTCTTTTTTATTGCTTTGCTCTACTCTGCTCCATCTACTCTATGCTACTCTACTATTTTGCTCGACTCTTCTTTGCTCTACTCTTCTTTGCTCTACTCTTCTCTACTCTACTCTACTCTATTTTGCTCTAAACTAGCCTACTAGAACCTAACCTAGCTCTACTCTACTCAACTCTATTCTACAATGTTCTACTCTAGCCTATCTTAATCAGGGCTAGCCTAACCTTGTTCTACTCTACTCTACATTGCTTTATTCCACTCTACACTACTCTAATCTAACCAAGCCTAGCATAGCCTACTCTATGTAGCTCTACTCTACTCTACTCTAGCAAAGCCTAGCCTAACCTAGCTCTGCCTTACTCTGCTCTAGTCTGATCTACTCTACTCTACTATATTCAACTCCACTCTACTCAACTCTACTATATTCTACTCTACTCTACTCTACTCTAACCTAGCCAAGCCATAACCTAGCTCTACTCTACTCTGCTCTAAGTTAGCCAAGCCTAATGTAGCTCTGTTTTATTCTGCTCTACTCTACTCTACCCTACTCAAGTTTGCTTTGCTCTTCTCTACTCTCTCTACTTTGCCATACTCTACTCAAACCTAGCATAGCTAGCCTAGTTTATCCTAACCAAATCTAATCTCACCAAGCCTTACTCTACTCTACTCTACTCTATTTTATTCTACTCTAGCCAAGCTAAACTAAACTTAGCCTAACCTAGCCTAAGCTATCATAACCTAACGTCTCCTAGCTTAGCCTAGCCTTACTTGACTCTATTATACTCTACTCTACTCTGCTCTACTTTACCATAGTCCATTTTATTCTACTCTAGCTTAGCTAAGTCTAAATTAGCTCTATGTTACTCTACTCTACTTTAGCCAAACATAGCCTATCCTAACCTAGCCTAGGCTAACCTAGTCTAGCCAAGCTCAGTCTTACTATACTCTACTCTACCCTACTCTACACTACTTTAGCCTAGCCTAACTTAGCCTATGCCAACCTAGCCTACTCTAACCTGGTCTTGCTCTACTCTACTCTATCTTTATCCAAGTCTAGCTTAGCTAATCCTAACTTTGCTCTATGCTACTCTAGTCTACTCTATTCTACTCTAACCAAACCTAGCCTAGCCTAACCTAGCCTAGGCTTACTATACTATACTCTACTCTACTCTAGTCTACTCTACTTTAGCCTAGCTTAGCCTAGACTTACTCTACTCTACTCTACTTTAATCTACTCTATTTTATTTTTCTCTAACCTAACTAAGCCTGACAAAGCTCTATCCTACTTTACTCTACTCTACTCTACTCTATTGTACTCCTCTTTACACTACTATACTCCACTCTACCCTACTCTACTCTAGTCTACTTTACTCTACTCTACTCTACCCTACCCTACTCTAACCTAGCCTAACCTGTCCTTGCCTAACCTAACCTCACCTAGCCTAGTCTAGGTAAACTCTACTATACTCTACTCTATTATATTTTATTCTACTCTTGCCTAGCTAAGACTAACCAAGCATTGTACTACTCTACTCTACCCTACTCTACTCTAGCCTAACCTAGCCAAGCCTAGCTTAGCTTAACCTAACCAAACCTTGCCTTACCCAGCCTTACTATACTATAGTCTACACTACTCTACTATACTCTACTCTACTTTACTCTACTCTAGCTTTGCCTAGCTTAGCCTACCATAGCCTAACCTAGCTTAACCTAGCTAAGTAAAGCCTAGCCTAACCTATTCTAAGCAAACCTCACCTAGCCTAGCATAGCCTTACCCTACTCTACTCTAGCTTAACTAAGCCAAACCTAGCTCTATGCTACTTTACTCTACTCTAGCCAAATATAGCCTTATGTAGCTTAGCCTGACCTATCCATACTATACACTACTTTACCCAGCTCTACTCTACTCTACTCTTGACTAGCCTAGCCTAACTTAACCTCACCTAGGTTCGACTCTACTCTGCTCTATTATATTCTACTCTTGCCTTGCGAAGCCTAACTTAGCTCTGTGCTACTCTACTCTACTCTATTCTACTCTATCCTAACCTTGCCTAACCTAGCCTTGCCTAGCCTAACCTAGCCTAGCCTAACCCAACCTAGTCTAGCCTAGCCTTACTATACTCTATTCTACCATACTCTACTCTATTCTAATCTAGCCAAGCCTAGCCTAACCTCACCTAAGCTCTACTCAGCCTTGCTCTGCTCTACTCTGTTCTACTCAACTCTGTTCTACTCAACTCTGCTCTACTTTGCTCTAATCTGCGCTACTCTATTTAGCTCTACTCTACTCTTCTCTCCTCTACTCTGTTCTACTCCACTGGGCTCTACTCTACTCTGCTCTATTCTGCTCTACTTTGCTCTTTTATGATATTCTATTCTCTGCTCTGCTATGCTCTGCTCTACTCTGCTCTAGTTTACTCTACTTTAGTTTACTCTACTCTATTATACTCTATAATATTTTATTCTAATCTAGCCTAGTTATGCATAACTTAGCTCTATGCTCCTCTACTTTCCTCAAATTCACTCTAGCTTAACATATCCTAGCCTAGCCAACCTAGCATAGCCTAGCCCAGCCATATTATACTCTACCCAACTCTACTCTACTCTACTCTACTCTAGCCTAGCCTAACCTAACCTAACCTTGCTTAGCCTAGCCTAACCTTCCTATACTCTGCTCTACTCTATTTTATTCGACTCTAGCCTAGCTAGGCCTATCTTAGCTCTATGTCGCTCTACTCTACCCTAACCTAACTTAGCCTTGCCTAACCTACCTCAGTCTAACATAACGAAACATAACCCAACCGTACTATACTCTACTCTACCCTACTGTACTATACACTACACTAGCCTAGCCATGCCTAGCATAGCCTTACTCTACTCTACTCTATTTTACTCTACTCTAGCATAGCTAAGCCTAAATTAGCTTCATACGACTCAACTTTACTCTACTCTAGCCTATCCTATCTTACCCTAGCCTAACCTATCTTAGCCTTACTCAGTCATTCTATAATGTACTCTGCTCAACTCTTCTTTACTCCAGTCTACTTTACTCGACTCTAGCTTAGCCTAGCCAAGCCTAACCTAGCCCAGCCAGACCTAGCCTAGCCTAGTCTAACCTAACCTAGCTTAACCTATCCTAACCTGACCTCACCTAACCTAACTTGGCCTTATTCTACTTTACTCTACTCTATTATATACTATTATACTCTACTCTATTTTACTCTACTCTTACCTAGCTAAGCCTAACATAGCTCTATGCTACTCTATACTACTCTACTCTATTCTACTCTTACTTAACGTAGCCTAGCCTAGCTTAGCCTACCATAACCTTGAATAGCCTAGCCTTGCCTTGTAGCTTAGACTAACCTAGCATTATTAAGCCTAACCTAGCTCTACATTTCTCTACTCTGCTCTACTCTTCTATGCTTTACTATGCTCTGCTCTGCTTTACCTTACTCTGCTCTACTTTGTCGTTTCTACCCAGCTCTACTCTACTATACTCCAACCTAGCATAGCCTAGCCTCACCTAACCTAGCTATATTCTACTCTACCCTACTCTACTCTACTCTACTCTACTCTATCTAGCTTAGCCTTACCAACCTAACCTAGCTATGTTCTACTATACTCTACTTTTCTTTTCTTTTCACAGCTTTGCTCTCCTTTGCTTTATTCTACTCTGCTCTACTCTGTGATGCTTGTCTCTGTTCAAATTTTCTTTGCTCTACTCTACTCTACTCATCTCTACTTTACTTTACTCTGCTCTACTCAGCTCTGCTTTATCATACTCTACTATACTCTACTCTAATCTAGCTTCACCTTGCCTACCCTAATCTAACTCTACTCTGCTCTGCTACTCAAGCCTTACCTAGCTTAGCCTTGCCGAGCCTAACCTGACCTAGCTCATCTCTACCCCACTTTACTCTACTCTAATCTATTCTATTCTACTCAAGCCTAACTTAGCCTAGCCTAACCTAGCTCTACTCTACTCTACTCTTCTCTGCTCTACTCTACCTTACTCTGCTTTGCCCTACTCTTCTAAATTATACAATACTATACTCTACTCTACTCTAAAATACTCTACTCTACTATACTCTAGCCAAGCTTTAGAAAGCCTAACCAAGCTCTACTCTAATCTACTCTACTACTCCCCTCTAGCCCAGCCTAGCTTAGCTCTACTCTATCATACTCTACTCTGCACTACACTTCTCTCCCCTTCTTTACTCTGATCTACTCTCCTCTGCTCTCCTCTCCTATGCTCTCCTCTCCTCTCCTCTATTATACTATACTCTACTTAACCCTACTCTACTATACTTTACCTTACTCCACTACACTCTACTTTACTATACTTTACTCTTCTCCACTCTATTCTACTCTACTCTAACCTAGCCTAGCTTAGTCGACACTAACCTAGCTCTACTCTACTCTAACCTAGCCCAAATTTGGTCTACTCTACACTAATCTAGTCTGCTCTACTCTTCTCTTCTCTGCTCTGCTATGCTCTACTTTACTTTACTCTATTGTACTCCACACTGGCCTAATTTAGCCTAACCAAGCCTCGCCTAGCCAAAACTAGCTCTACTCTACTCTAATCTACCCTACTATAGCCTATCCTACCAAAGCCTAGCTTAGCATAGCCAAGCCTAGCCTAACCTAGCTCTACTCTACTTTACTCAACTCTAGCCCAGCCTAACCTAGCTCTACGCTGCTCTACTCTACTCTACTCTACCCTGCTCTGCTCTGCTCGACTGTGCCCTACTTTGCTCTGCCTTACTCTGCTCTGTTTTGCTCGTTTCAGTCCTACTCTGCTCTGCTAATCCCTATCCTACTCTACTCTAGCCTAGCTTAGCCTTGCCAAGCCTAGCCTAAGCAAACCTAGCTTTATGTTGCTTTACTCTAAACTACTCTACTCTACTCTACCCTACTCTTACCTAGCCTACCTTAGCCAAGCCTAGCTTTGCCCAGCCAAACCTAGCAAAACTCTACTCTACTCTACCCTACTCCACTTTACTCTACTCTACTTTACTCCACTCTACTTTAGTCTAGTCTAGTCTAGTCTACTCTAGCCCACTCTAATATACTCCATTCTACTCTAACCTAGCCTAAACTAGCTTAACCTAGCTCTACTTTACTCTTCTTTGCTCTACCATAATCTGCTCTACTCTACTCTACTCTATCTAAGCTAGCCTTACCAACCTTAACTAACTATGGTCTACTATGCTCTACTCTGCTTTTCTATTCTCAACTATGCTCTCCTTGGCTTTGTTCTACCCTACTCTACTTTATCTCTACTCAGCTCTGCTCTACTCTACTCCACTCTACTAAAGTCTACTCTGCACTACTCTACTCTGCACTACTCTACTCTGCACTACTCTACTCTGCTCTATCATACTCTACTCTACTTTACTCCACTTTATCCTAGCCTAGCCTAACCTTGCCTAGCCTACTCTAACACTATTCTACTCTACTATGCTCTCTTACTCAGGCCCAGCCTAGCCTAGCCTCATTAGCCTAACCTGACCTTACTAATCTCTACTCTACTCTACTCTACACTACTCTAATCTACTCTACTCAAGCTTAGCCTAGCCTTGCTTAAGCTAACATAGCCTAGCCTAGTATAACCTAACTCTACTCTTCTCTTCTCTATTCTACTTTACTCTACTCTACTCTGCTCTGCAATGCCCTGCTCTACTCTGCTATGCTCTACTCTGCTTTGCTCTACTCTACTCTACTCTATTGTACTCTAACCAAGTCTAGCCTAACCTAGCTCTACTCTACCCAACTCTGGTACACTCTACTCTAGTCTAGTTTATCCTAGCCTAACCTAGCTCTACTCTACTGTACTCTACTCTACTCTAACCTAGACTAGCCCCACCTAGCCTACCCTAGCATAACCTTGCTCTATTCTTTTCCACTCTACTTTGCTAAGCTCTGCTCTTCACTACTCTACTCGTCTCTACTCTACTCTATATATTTCAGTTTTGCTCTTCTCCTCTTTTCTGCACTGCTCTACTGTACTCTACTCTTCTCTGCTTTACTATGTTCTACTCTTGTTTACTTTACTCTACTCTGCTCTTCTCTACTCTACTCTACACTACTATACTCTACTCCAACTAGACTAACCTCGCATAGCCTTGCTTTGCCTAAGTTTGGCTAACCAAGCTTTACTCTGCTCTACTCTATGCTACTTTACTCTTTTCTACTTTGTTATGCTCTTTTCTACTATACTCTACTTTGCTCTTCCCTACTCTACTATACTCTGCTTTGCTCTCCTCTACTAAACTCTACCCTAGCTTAGCCTAGCATAGCCTAGCCTAACCACTCTAACTTAGCCTAGCCTAACCTAACCTTACTCTACTCTGCTCTATACTACTCTAGCCTAGGCAACCCAAGCCTAACTTGGCTCTACTCTACTTTACTCTGCTCTACTCTGCTTCACTCTACTCTACTCTACTCTTCCTGCTCTACTCTTCTCTTCTATACTCTACTCTATTCAAGCATTATTTAGCCTAGCCTAGCCTAACCTAGCTTTACTCTAACCTACTCTACTCTATATTGCTATACTCTTGCCTAGCCTAATCTAGCCTAGGCTACCCTAGCCAATCCTAACCTGGCACTACTCCTCTTTATTGTACTCTACTATTCTCTAATATACTCTACTCTATTATACTCTACTCATACTTAGCCTAGCCTAACCTAGCTCTACTCCACTCTACTCTTCCCTACTCTACTCTACTCGACTCTACTCTACTCTAGCCTAGCTTAGTTCAGCCTAGCCTAGCCTAAGCTAACCTAGCTCTGCTCTGCTCAACTCTAATCTGCTCTATTCCTCTACTCTACCTTGCTCTACTCTACTCTACTATACTAAACTCTAGCCTAGCCTAGCCTAACTTTTCTCTACTCTACTCTACTCTACCCTAACTTAGCCTACCCTAGGCTAACCTTGCCAAACCTACCTCTAATCTACTCTACTCTATTTTACTCTACTCCGCTCTACTCTACTCTACCCCTACTATGCTCTGCTCTACTCTACTCTACTCTGCTCTTGTCTACTCAACTTTACCTTACTCTACTCTACTCTATTTTAACATAGCCTAGCTTATCCTAGCTTAGCATAACCTTACTCTACTATACTCTACTTGACTCTACTCTATCGTAGCCTAGCCTACCCAAACTAACATGGCCTCACCTAGCCTAACCTAAAATAACATAATTCTACTCTCCTCTACTCTACTCTCTTTTACTCTCCTCTCCTCTAGTCTACTCCACTCTACTTTATGCTACCCTAACCAAGCCTAGCTTAGCTAAACTTAGCTCTACTCTACACTGCTATAGCTTAGCCTAGCCTAACTTAGCTATGCTCTACTCTGCTATGTTATGCTCTACTCTACTCTGCAATGCTCTACTCTACTCTACTCTACTTTGCTTTACTCTACTGTGCTCCATTCTACTCTACTGTACTTAACTTTACTCTATTTTAGCCTAGTTTAGCCTAACCTAACTCAGCATAGCCTAACAAAGCTCTACTCTATTCTACTATATTGTACTCTACTTTACTCTACTCCACTCTAGCCTTGGAAAACCTAACATAGCTCTGCTCTACTTGTTATGCTCTGCTCTACTGTATCCAACTCTACTATACTCTACTCTACTTTTCTTTACTCTACAGTACTATACTCTTGCTTGGCATATAGCCTAACCTAACCTAGCTCTACTTTACTCTACTCTACTAAACCCTAGCCTAGCCTAGCCCAGCCTAACTTAGCTCTACTCTGCTCTGTTGTACTCTACTCTGCTCGGTTCTACTCTTCTTTGCTCTACTTTTCTCTACTGTTCTTTGCTCTGCTCTGCTCAACTCTAACTAACTTTAACAAAGCGTAGCCTAGCCTAACCTAACCAAGCTCTCCTCTACTCCACTCTAATCTACTCTACTGTACTCTAACATAGCCTAACCTAACCAAGCCTAGCATAGCCTAACCTAACCTTGCTCTACTCTACTCTACTCCATTATGCTATACTCTACTCTACTCTACTATAACCTAGCCTAACCTAGTCTAGCTTAGCCTAACCTAGCTTTACTCTGGTCTGCTCTGCTCTGCTCAACTCTACTTTGCTTTACTATGCTCTACTCAACTCTGCTCAGCTCTACTCTACTCCACTCTACACAGCTCTACTCTACTCTACTCTACTCTGGCCTTGCCTAGCCTAGCCTAATTGAGCTCTATTCTACTATACTTTACTTTACTCTACTCTACTCTACACTACTCTACAGTAGCCAAGCCTAGTTTAACCTATCTCTACAATACTCTACTTTATTCTACTCTTTACTCTACTCTGCTCTACTATACTTTAACATATCCTAGCCTAACCTAACTCAACTCTACACTACTCTAATATACTAAACTCTACTCTAGCCTAGCTTAGCCAAGCTTAACTGACCTTAAACTAGCTTAGCCTAACCTAGCTCTACTCTACTCTACTCTATTCTACTCAACTCTACTTTACTATAGTCTACTCTACTCTACTCTAACCTAACCTAGCCTACCCTAGCCTAATCTAACTGTACTCTACTCTACTTTGCTCTACTCTAGTTTTTTTACTCTGCTCTACTCTGCTCTACTCTACTCTACTCTGCTCTACTCTACTCTACTCTACTCTAGCCTAGACTTTCCAAGCTTAACCTAACCTAACCTAGCACTACTCTACTATGCTTTTTCTATTACTCTACTATAGCCTAGCTTAGCCTTGCCTAGCATAACCTAACTTAACCAAGCTTGGCTCTGCTATACTCTACTCTACTCTACTCTGCTCTACTCTAGCCTAGCTTAATCGAAACTAACTTTGCTCATCTCTGCTCCACTAATCTCTTCTCTAATCTGCTCTACTATACTCTATTCGTCTTTTCTCTATTTTGCTCTAACCTGCTCTCCTCTCCTCTCTTTTACTCTCCTCTCCTCCCTTCTCCATTTCTCTCCTCTACTCTACTTTACTCTATGTTACTATACTCTACTCTAGTCTACTGTACTCTACCCTACTAAACTCTAACCTAGCCTACCCTTGCCTAGCCTAACCTAGCATAACATAATCTAGCTCTATTCTACTCTACTCTACTCTATTCTGCTTACCTCTACCCTACTCTACTTTGCTCTTCTCTATTCTACTTTGCTCTTCTTTGCCCTACTCAACTCTACCCTAGCATAGGATAGCCTAGCCTAACTAAGCTCCACTCTACTCTACTCTACTCAACTCAAGCATAGCCTAGCCTAGCTTACCCTCGTCTAGCCTAGCCTTCCCTAACCTTGCTCCACTCTACTCTACTCTACTCTACCCTGCTCTACTCCACTCTACTAGCCTAACCTTGCTCTACCATACTCTACTCTACTCTTGTTTAGCATAGCCTTACCTAGCCTAGCTTAGCCTTACCTAGACTAGCCTAACTTTGCTTTACTCTACACTGCTGTACTCGGCTCTGCTTATTATTGCTCTGCTCAACTTTGCTCTACTTTGCTCTACTCAACTCTACTTTGCTCTACTCTACTTTACTCTATTCTTCTCTACTATACTCTACATTATTGTACTCCATCCTAACCTAACCTAGCTCTTCTCTACTCTTCTCAACTCTATTTTATTATTCTCTAGCCTAGCCTAACCTATCCTATCTTTTCCTAGCCTAACCTCATTTTACTCTACTCTACTCTAGTCTACTCTAGGTTTACTCTAATTTGCTCTACTCTACTCTAGTCTACTCTATTCTACTTTAGCCTTACCTAGCCTAGCCTAACCTACCTAGCTCTACTCTACTCTAGTCTAGCCTAGCCTAACTGAGCTCTACTCTGCTCTACTTTGCTACGTTCAACTCTAGTCTAGTCTAGTCTACTCTACTATTGTCTTACTTATCCTAGCCTATGCTAACCTAACCTAACTCTACTCCACTCTACTCTAGCATAGCCTAGTCGACCCAAACCTAGGTCTGCTCTACTCTGCTCTGCTTTGCTCTATGTTGCTCTTCTCTGCTCTACTCTGCTCTACTCTACTCAGCTCTTCTCTGTTATCTTTTCCTCTACTCTATTCTACTCTCCTTTACTCTACATTACATTAATCTGCTCTACTCTACACTACACCACTCTACTCTAACCTAGCTTAGGCTCACCTACCCTAACCTAGCTTTACTCTACTCTACTCTATTCCATTCTACACTATTAGACTCTACTCTACTCTATTCTACTATACTCTTTTCTACTCTAGCCTAGCTAAGCATAGCCTAGCTTAGCCTAACCTATCATAACTCTACTATGCTCTACCCTTCTTTGCTCTGCTCTACTCAACTCTATTTTACTCTAGCCTAGCCAAGGAAGCCTAACGTAGCTCTGCACTACTCTACTATACTCAACTCTGATCTACTCTACTATACTCTGGCCTTGCCTAACCTATTCTAGCATAGCCTAACCGAGCCTTACCTAACCTTGATCTACTCTACTCTCCTCTGCTATACTCTAATCTACTCTACTTTACTATACTGTACTCAGATCTACTCGACTAAATCCTAGCTTAGCCTAGCCTAGCCCAACCTAGCACTGCTCGACTCTACACTACTCTACTCTAATCTACTCCACTCTATTCAACTGTACTCTATTCTATTAGACTAAATTCTAGCTTAGCCTAGTGTAGCCCAACCTAGCTCTACTCTACTCTACTCTACACTACTCTACTCTACTATACCCTAACCTAGCCTAGCCTAGCCTAACCTAGCCTTGCTCTGCTCTACTCTACTCTGTTTTACTCTGTTCTACTCTGTTTTACTCTTCTCTTCTCTACTCCACTCTACTTTTCTCTACTCTACTATGCTTTACTCTAGCCTTGTTTAACATAACCTAACCTAGCCAACCCTATTCTATCTCTAATCTACTCTACTCTAAAATACTCCACTCTACTCTATTCTACTCTAGACACGCCTAGCCGAGCCAACCTTACCAAAGCCTAGCCAAGCTTAGCTTAACCTAGCTCTACTCTACTTAACTTTACTCAAATCTACTCTACTCTACTGTACTCTGCTCCACTTTAGCTTAGCCTAGCTAAGCCTAGTCGAACATAACCCTACTCTACTCTGCTCTTCTCTACTTTTTCTTAGCCTAGCCTGGCTACACCTAGCTCTACTCTACTCTGCTCTGCACTAAACGACACTACTCTACTTTGCTCTGCTCTATTCTATTCTACTCTACTCTATCACACTCTAGCTAAGCCTAGCCTGACCTAGCTCTACTCTACTCTTCTCTACTCTACTCTACTATACTTTACTCTACTCTACTCTACTCTACTCTAACCAGGCCTAGCCTAGCCTAACCTAGCCCTACTATGCTCTACTCTTCTCTACTCTGCTCTACCCTTTCTACTCTACTCTACTCTTCTCTACTCTGCTCTGCTCTGCTCTACTCTTCTCTACTCTATTGTACTATATTCTAGCCTTGTTTAGCATAACCTAGCCTAGCCTTGCCTATTCTAACTCTACTAAAATCCTCTACTCCATTCTATGCTACTCAACTTTAGCCTAGCCTAGCCAACCTTAACAAAGCCTAGCCTAGCCTAACCCAACCTAACCTAGCTCTACTCTACTTAACTATACTTTACTGTATTCTAATCCACTCCACTCTACTCTACATTGCTCTACTCTGCTCTAGCCTAGCCTAGCCTTGCCAAACCTAGCTCTACTTTACTCTACTATACTCTACACCACTCTGCTCTACTTTATTCTATTCTACTCTACTCTACTATACTTTAGCTTAGCCTAGCCTAACCTAGCTCTACTACACTCTTATATTTTCTACTCTATTCTACTATACTTTACTCTACTCTACTCTACTCAACTCTAACCAAGCGTAGCCCAGCATAGCCTAACCTAGCTCTACCTTATTATACTTTGCTCTAGCATAGCCTAGCCTAACTTTGCTCTACTTTAATCTACTATGCTCTGCTCTATATTTTATTACTATGCTCTATTCTACTCCACTCCACCCTACACTACTCCACTCTACTCTACTCAAGCTTAGCCTAGCCTAGCCATGCATAGCCTAATTTAGCTCAGTTCTACTCTCTCTGCTCTGCTCTGCACAGCTCTACTATACCCTACTCTGCTCTGCTCCACTTTGCTCCACTTTGCTCTACTCTACTCGCTATACTCTGCTTTATTATGCTCTACTATGCTCTTCACTGCTCTATTCTACTCTCATCTACTCTACTACTTTAGCCTTGCAGAGCCAAACATAACCTAGCTCTACTCTTCTCTACTCTATACTACTCTACTATACTAAACTCTAGCCTAGCCTAACTAAGCCTGGCATATCCTAGCCCTACTTACCCTTGATAAACCTTGCTCTACTCTACTATACTTTACTCTATTATATAATACTATATTCTACTTTTCTCTAATCTACTCTAATCTACTCTTCTATACTCTACTTTACTCAACTCTATCCTATCCTAGCCCAGCCAAACCTAGCCTAGCTAAGCCTAGCCTAGTGCTACTCTACTCTACAATGCTCTACTCTACTCTAGTCTACTCTGCTCTACTCTATTCTACTCTGCTATACTCTACTCTACTTTGCTCTTTTCTACTCTACTTTTTTAAACTCTTCTCTACTCTAACCTACTCAACTATACTATACTCTACTCTACTTTAACCTAGCCTAACCTTGGCTAGGTTAGCATAACCTAGCTCTAATCTTCTCTACTCTGCTTCGCTCATCTATGCTTTGCTTTATTACGCTCTGCTCTACCTTATTCTTCTTTGTTTTGCTCTAGTCTTCTCTACCTTGCTCTGCTATACTCTACTCTAAACTAGCATTGCCTAGTGATGCCAAGCATTATCTAATTGAGCTCAACTCTACTCTAGCCTAGCCTCGCCTACCCTAGCCTTGCCATTCCTAGCCTAGATTAACCAAGCTCTAATCTACTCTACTCTACTCTACTATACTCTACTCTATTCTATTCCACTCAACTCTACTCTATTCTACTTAACTCTAACCTAGCCTAACGTTGCTAGCTTAGCCTAACCAACCTTTACTCTACTCTACTCTGCTCTGCTCTATTCTGCTCTGATCTGCTCTGCTCTACCTTGCTCTTTTCGCCTCTGCTCTACTCTATTCTACTTTGCTTTTCTCTTCTTTGCTATGCTTAACTCTACTTTGTAATGCACTAGCCTAGTCTAGCTTAGCCTAATGAGCTCTACTCTACTCTACTCTGCTCTACTCTACTCTACTCTATTCAACTCTAGCCTAGCCTAGGCTAGCTTACCCTAGCCTAGGCTAACTAAGCTCTACTCTACTAAATTTTACTCTACTCTACTCTAACTTAGTCTATCTTAACCTAGCTCTACCATAATATACTTTACTCTAGCTTAGCCTAGCCAAACTTAGCTCTTCTATACTCTGCTATGCTCTGCTCTTCTTTTTATTGCTCTACTCTACTCCACTAAACTATGCTCTACTCTCCTCTGCTCTATACTACTCAGTATTGCTCTACTTTGCTATGCTCTGCTCTTATCTACTCTACTCTACTCTATTGTACTCTAGCTTTGCCTAACCAAGCCTAAATTAGCTCTACTCTACTCTACTCCACTCTACTCCATTATACTCTAGCCTAGCTTAGCCTTACCTTGATTAACCTAGACAAATACAGCCTAGCCTAATCTTGCCTAACCTAGTTCTATACTCTATTCTACTGTAGCTCTACTCTAATATGCTCTACTCTACTCTACTCTAACCTAGCCTAGCCTACCTAGCTTTACTGTACTCTAGTCTAGCCTAGCCTAGCTCTACTCTTCTTTGCTCTGCCCTACTCCACTATAGCCTAGCCCAACATAACTCTACTCTACTCTACTCTTTCCAAGCTTAGCTTAGCCTCGCAGAACATAACCTAGCTCTGCTCTACTCTACCATGCTCTGTGCTGCTCTACTATGCTCTGTTTATTTTGCTCTACTCTATTCTGCTCTCCTCTACTCTAGTCTTCTTAACTTTACTCTACTCTTCACTACTCAACTCTACTCTAACCTAGCCTAGCCCAGCCTTGCCTAACCTAGCATTACTCTACTCTGCTATGCTTTACTCTATTCCATTACCCTACTGTGCTCTACTCTACTCTACTCTACTGTACTCTGCACTACTGTACTCTACTCTACTCTACAATAATCTCCTCCACTTTACTCTAGCCTAGGTTAGCCTAGTAAAGCCAAGCCTAGCCTAACTTTGCCCTACTCTATTTTTTTTGCTCTACTCTGATTTTCTCTTATCAACTATACTCTACTCTACTGGAATCCACTCTATTTTTCTCTACTCTGCCCTACACTACACTACTCTGCTCTGCTATACTCTACTCTGCTCTGCTCTACTCTGCTCTGCTCCACTGTACTCTACTCTGCTCTACTTTGCTATTCTCTACTCTTCTCTACTCCACTCTAATCTACTCTACTCTAGCATAGTCGAGCCTAGCCAAGCCTAGCATAGCCTAACCTAGCTTTGCTCTACTCTACTCTACTCAGCTCTACTCTACCTTACTCTTATTTTCTTTGCTCTGCTGTTCTCTATTCTACTTTATTATACTCTACTTTGGTTTGCTCTGTATATTTTGCTCTACTCTTCTCTTCTTTGCACTACTTTACTTAGTTCTACTCTACTTTACTATACTCTAGTCTGGTCTACTCTAGCTTTCTTTAGCCTATCCTAGCCTAACCTATCCTAGCCTAACCTAACTCTACTTTACTCTACTCTACTCCAGTCTACTCTGGCCTATCCTAGCCTAGCCTAGCCTTCCTTAGCCTAGCCTAACCTAACTTTGCTCTACTCTACTTTAGTATATCTTACTCTACACTACACTAATATACTCTACTCTATTATACTCTACTTGACTTTACTATACACTACTCCACACTACTCTAGGTTAGGCTTGCCTTATCTAGCCTAGCCTAGCTTAACCTAACTCTACTCTACTCTACTTTGCTTTGCTCTTCTTTGCTCTATTATGCTCTACTCTGCTCTGCTTTGCTCTACTATACTCTACTCTATTATGCTCTACTCTACTCTACTCTACTCTACTCTACTATACTCTAGCTTAGCTAGCCTAACCCTACTCTACTCTACTCTACTCTACTATACTCTAACCTAGCTTAGCCTAATCGAACCTAGCTTTTCTTTACTAAACTCTACTCTACTCTTCTTTGCTATAATTTCTCAACTCTGCTCTACACTCCTCTACTTTATTATGCTCTTCTCTACTTTATTCTATTCTACTCTACCTTTCTTTACTCTATTCTGCTCTACAATGCTCTTCTTTTCTCTTCTCTACTTTACTCTGCTCTGCTCCACACTATTCTACTCTTCTATAATCTACTCTACTCTTTGCTCTTATGCTCTACTTGACTTTGCTCTCCTCTCCTCTCCTCACCTCACCTCTCCTCTCCTCTCCTCTACTCTATTATACTCTACTCTACTCTACTCTATTATGCTCTACTCTACTCTACTCTACCTTATTCTATTATACTCAACTCTAGTCTACTCTACTCTAGGCCATCCAAGCCTAGCATTACCTAATCTAGCTATATTATAGTCTACCCTACTTTGCTCTACTCTTGCTTGGCCTAGCCTAGCCTTGCTAGCCTACCTTAGCCTAACCTAGCTTAATTGAGCTCTACTCTACTCTACTCTACTCTAGTTAGCCTAGCCAAGCATAACATAGCATTGAATAACCTAGCTCAGCTCTACTCTACTCTATATTATACTACTTTACTCTTTTGTTATGCTCTACTCTTCTTTGCTTTATGCTTCTCTACTCTATTCTACTCTATTCTACCCTGCTTTGCTCTACTATACTCTACTATACACCTCTCTACTCTACTCTATTCTATTATACTTTACTCTATTGTACTCTAGCCTAACCTAACCTACCTCTACTCTCCTCTACTCCACTCTACTCTTATCAAGCCTAGCCTAACTTAGCTCTACTCACTCTAGCCTAGCCTAGCCAAGTATAGTCTAGCCAATCCAAATTCTATTGTACTCTATTGTACTCAGCTCTACTCAACTCTACCTTACTCTTCTCTACTCTGCTGTACTCTGCTCTTGTCTACTATACTCTGGATTGTTCTACTCTACTGTACTCTTCACTACTTTGTTGTGCTCTACTCTACTCTGCTCTTCTTTACTCTGCTTTGCATTACTCTACTCTGCTCTACTTTGCTCTGCTCTACTCTACTTTTCTCTTCTCTACTCTAATTTTCTCTACTTTACTTTAGCCTTGTTTAGCCTAACCTAGCCTAACCAAACTCTATTCTACCATATCTACACTACTCTACTCTACTCTAACCTAACTAAGCCTATTAAGCTTTGCTCTTTTCTACTCTTCTCTACTCTTCTCTGCTCTGCTCTACTTTGCTCTTCTCTGCTCTACACTACCCTACTCTGCTCTACTTTACTCTTCTCTTCTCTACTCTGCTCTGCTCAGCTCTACTTTGCTCTACTCTACTTAACTCTACTATATTCTAGCCTAGCCTCACCTAACCTACCTAGCTCTATTGTACTCTACTCTACTATACTCTACTCAACTCCACTCCATTCTAGCATAGCCTAATCGAGTCTTGCCTAACCTTGTCTAGCCTAACCTAGTTACGCTATCTTCTACTCTACTCTACTCTACTTTACTGTACATTAGCAATGCCTTGCCTAGCCTATCCTAATTGAGCTGTACTCAACTTTGTACTACACTACTCTACTTTACTCGAGCAAAGCATAATCGATCCAAGCCTTGCCTAGCTTAGCCTAGCTTAACCTAGCTATACTCCACTCTACTCTTCTCTACTCTACACTAACCTAGCCTAACTTAGCCAACACAAGCTCAATTCTTCTCAAATTTAATATTCTCAACTCTACTCTACTAAAACCTAACCTAGCCTACCCTAGCCTAGCCTAGCCTAAGCTAGCCTAGCCTAACCTAACTCTATTTTACACTCTACTCCATTCTACTATACTCTACTCTACTCTAGCCTAGCCTAACTTAGCTTTGCTCTACTATGCTCTGCTTTGATTCTGATCTACTCTACTCTGCTCTACTCTACTCTGCTCAACTATACTCCACTATACTCTGCTCTAGTCTAGCCTTGCCTAGCCTAACCTAGCTTCACTTTACTCGACTATAGTCTACACTACTCTACTCTAGCCTAGCCTTGCCTAGCAAGGCATAGCCGAGCTTAGCCCAACCTAACCTAGCTCTCCTCTACTCAATTTTACTCTGCTCTACACTACTCTACTCTGCTTTAGTCTATCCTAACCTAACTAAGCCCAACCTAACCTAGCTCTACTCTACTCTACTATGCTCTATTCTACTCTACTCTACTCTAGCCTAATTGTGCCTAGCCTAAACTTGATCTACTTTATTCTTCTCTACTCTACTCTACTCTAATTTTCTTTGCTATGTTATACTTTACTCTATTGTACTGTACTCTACTCTGCTCTTATTTACTCTAGCCTAGTTTACCCTTGCTTACGCTAGCCTAACCAAGCTCCACTCTACTTTACTCTACTCTACTCTACTCTACTTTTCTCTAGTCAAGCCAACTCTTCTCTGCTCTGCTTTACTTTGCTCTGCTCTGCTCTGCTCTTCTTTGGTCTTTTCTACTATGCTCTATAACGCTCTGCTCGGCTCTACTCTACTCTCCTCTCCTCTACTCACCTCTCTTCCCCTCTCTTCTCCTCTCTTCTCCTCTCCTCTCCTCTCCTCTACTCTACTCTACTCTACTCTACTCTACTCAACTTTACTCCACTTTACTCTGCTCTACTCTACATTACTCTACACAACTCTACTCTACTCCATTATACTCTAGCCTAACCAAGCTTAGCCAAACTTAATCTAGCTCTACTCTACTTCACTCTATTATATCCTACTCTACTCTAGCCTAGCTTAGCCTGGCCTAGCCTAGCCCAACATAACTGAGCTCTACTCTACTCTTCTTTATTCTACTCTAGCCTAGCCTAGCCTAAAATAGGAAACCTAGCTTTACTGTACTTTACTCTACTCTACTCTGTTATATATTCAATGCTCTACTCTACTATACTCCTCTTTCCTTTGCTTTGCTCTACTCTACTCTCCTCTACTCTTCCTTACTCTATTTTTCTCTTCTGTACTCAACTCTACTCAATTATATGCTACTCTACTCTACACTCTTTACTCTAGCTTAGCCTAACCTAACCTAACCTAACCTAAGTTAGCTCTACTCTACTCTACTCCACTCTACTCTATTACTATACCCTAACCTAGCCTAGTTTAGCTTAACTTAGCCTAGCCTAGCCTACCTAACCTAGCTCAACTCTACTCTACTCTGCTTTAGCTTAGCCTAACTTGGCCTAACCAAGCTCTAGTCTACACTACTCCACCCTATTCTACTCTACTCTTTTTGTCCTACTATTCTACTCTACTCTACTCCACTTTACTATGCTACCCTCTCCTCTACTTAGATTTGCTTTCCTCTACTCTCCTTTACTCTACTCTCCTCCCCTCCCCTCTCCTCTCCTCTCCTCTCCTCTCCTCTACTCCACTCAACAATACTCTACTCTACTCTACTCTACTATATTCAACTCTACTCCACTCTACTTTACTCTGCCCTACTCTAACCTAACCTAGACTAGCCAAGCCTAACATAGCTCTACTTTACTCTACCTTAGCTTATCCTAACCTAGCTCTACTCTGCCTACTCTGATCTACTCTAATCTTCTCCACTATACTCTGCTTTATTGTTATCTGCTCTACCCTACTCTACTCTATTATACTCTACTCTATTCTACTCTAGCCTAGTTTAGCCTAGCCTAGCCTTGCTTAAAGTAGCTCTTCTATACTCTACTCAACTCTAGCCTAGCCTAGCCAAGCCTGGCCTACATGAGCGTAGCCTCGCCTAGCCTAGCCTAACTTAGCTTTTTTTTTTTTTTTTTTTTTTTTTTTTTTTTTTTTTTTTTTTTTTTGATGAAATGTTTTTTTTTTTTTTTTTGGGATCCGACCGAGAGGTCGGGTACTTTTTTTTTTTTTTAAAACAAGGCCAGAAGGTAGAGAGAATAGTTTTCCAGCATGTTATCTTTGCGGTTCCTAGTCATATAGGCTCTCCTCAGAAGAAGTTGTGTTTCCCAAAAAAGGTCGTTAACCGAGATTGTTTGGCCAGCAATAGTAGCAGCGTTCCATGCCTTCCAAACTGACCAGCAGACATAAGCCGGAATAGTGAAAGCAAGGGAACTAATCTTCGGCTTCAGGGCCCACCACTTTGCGAATCCAAACGGCGATGTCGAAGGGGAGATCTCCAGTTTGCTTTCAAACCATCTCCAGATAGGACGGGATATGGAGCAGGACCAGAAGAGGTGGTCCGGGTCGTCGAGGTTGTTGCAGAAGGGGCATTTCGAAACCAAGGTGATGCCAATCCGATGGAGTGTTGTCGGGAAGGGGAGAGCGTCATGATGGAGGCGCCAAAGGAAAATTGACACCTTTTCGGGAATAAGCCGGTGCCATAGGAGATCATTCTTGAAGGAGATCTGAACCGGAGGGAGCAGAATATTGTTAAAGAAAATGTATGCCCGGTTTGGTTCAAACCGGTTCACTGTGCAGCAGCTGGACCAGATGCGGTGGAGCAGTGCACTGGTCCGAGTTCCTTCGCCCGGGTCATCGTCCCAAGCAGCAAGGGCTTTCCAGCGAAGATGGAAGGAAGCTAAACGGCGCCACCCCGGCGAGTCCCCGCTGGAGATCCGGATGCCATCCCGGTTGTCGATGTAGCTGCTCCGGATGAAGTCGGTCCAGGGGGATTTGACATTGAAGAGGCGCCACCAGAGTTTAGCCGAGTGAGCCATGACCTGAGAGGCCAGGTCCCGAATGCCCATGCCTCCGCTCGCGATTGGTTTGGCGATCCGCCTCCACGCAGCCCAGTGGTGGCGGGCGGAATTGTCGTTACCGCCCCAGAAGAACCTAGATAGGAGCCTCTCAATAGATTTGACGATGGATCTCGGTGGCTGAAGGACCGCCGACACATACGCCGACATCGATGTAAGAACGGAATTGATGAGAACCTTCTTCCCACCCTTCGATAGCAACCGGTTCTTCCATGAGGCGATGCGGCGAGCCGTCTTCTCCAACAGAGGTTGGAAGTGAATCGATTTCAGTCTTCCCTTATCAAGAGCACAACCCAGGTGCATAAGCGGGAGTTGAGCTCGCTTGAAGCTCAGAATTGATTTCGTGGATCGAACAAGAACCTTCGGGGTGAGCTTCCCATGAATTACCAGAGATTTAGATAAGTTGAGCGAGAGAGACGAGGCCTCCAGGAATGTATTGAGCAGGTCAGCGAAATTGGAGACCGATTCCCTTCTCGCAGAGGAAAAAATAGTAAAATCGTCTGCGAAGGCCGTGTGGGAGACAGGTCGGCAAAGTCTTGGGGAAGAGAATTTATCCATTTTGCCCAAACGGACCAGGTCTGCGATTCCGCGACTCAGGACGTCAATGGAGAGCAGGAATAGTAGGGGGGAAAGAGGATCCCCTTGTTTGACCCCACATGAGGATTTGAAGAAGCCTCTCGGTTCGCCGTTGACAAGGACCGAGAGCCAGGAAGCATCGAGGATGTTGCCAACAAGGCGACGGAAGTGTGCAGAGAAACCAAATGCTTCTAACACCTCACCCAGGAACCGCCAGCTGACTTTGTCAAAGGCCGATCTGAAATCAAGTTTGAACAGCGCATTGGGCACTTTCCGTTTCCGGTCAATGCGGTGGATCATCTCTTGCGTTAATAGGATACTGTCAGCTATGTTCCTGCCACGAATGAAGGCGGCTTGCTCCGGGGAGATCAGGGTTGTAAGGAGAGGTCTGAGGCGGTTAGCAAGGATTTTCGACAGCAGCTTCCCGACGACATTGCACAAGGCTATCGGCCGAAGGTCAGTGAGAGATGCAACCGCGGAATCTTTCGGGATGAGGCATAACCAAGCAGCGCCCACTGACCGAGGAAGTTTCGTGCCCTCCAGGAAATCATTTACGGCTACCGTCAAGTCGTCGCCGATCACGTCCCAGCACGATTTGAAGAATAAGACCGAGAACCCATCCGGCCCGGCCGCGCTGGAGTCTCTCATCGACTGGATGGCATTCTTTACTTCCGTCATCGTTGCCCGGCCACAAAGGTGTAAGTTGTCGTCTGCCGACACAAGGTTAGGGATCAGGTGGAGGAGTTTTCTCGTTGCCTGCTGGGAGCCGCCATGGCCGCTGAAGTGGGCGTTGAAGTGATTGGAGATGGTCTCGCAGAGGTGATCCTCCGATTCAGTCCAACCACCGTCCGGAAGTTGCAGTCTGTTCAGCTTCAGGGATTGCCTTTTGACGTTGACGGAGGCGTGGAAGAAGGCCGTATTTGCATCTCCATCACGGAGCCAGCGGAGGCCGGCTTTCTGCTTCCAGAATTCCTCTTCCCGGGCGAGAGAAGACTTGAGGTTCTCATTGGCAGCTTTCAGGGCTATCTCTGCGTCCGGAGAGAGGGCCGAGTCAAGCATGCGCTCTGCCTCGCGAACCGCCTCCTCTGCCTGCGCCTTGTTGACGAAGATATTGCCGAAGACCTCCGAATTCCAGTGTTTCAGGTCCTTCCGGAGACGAGCGAGTTTACCCGAAAACCTGAAGAGGCCTGAAGCCGCAATTGGGTCGCTCCATGACCTATTAACCACATGGTGAAAATTCGGGTGAGTCAGCCACACATTAAGGAATCTGAAGGGACGCGCGACCCGATTCCGCACACCAGAGGCGCGGAACAGAATCGGGGCATGGTCCGAGGCTGTTCTGGTGAGGATGTCGATGTGCCCGTCCGGCAGGAGGTCCAGCCAGCGAGAGTTACAGAGGAAGTAGTCGAGCCGCTTGAGGATGACTTTCCCATTGCGTTTACCTTGCCAAGTGAAGTTGCTGCCCGAGACCGGCGGGATTAGCAACCCAGTGCTGTCGATTAGTTGCTGAAAGTCTTCGGCCGCGGAACTGCTAAATCGCGCCGTTCGCGAAACATCGACTGAGTGCAAGGTGACGTTAAAGTCACCACAGATCCACCAAGGCCTGGAAGCAACAGTCGCAGAGTGAGCCAAGAGGTCCTCCCAGAGAGGTCGCCGGAGGGGTCTGGAATGTTGACCGTAGACAGCCGAGAAGAAGGAGGGAGGCATGCCTCCGACAGAAAGATGGCAAAGGATCGCTTGGGCAGAGGACCCAATGGAACGAACCAGGCACCGGTTCGACCAAAGAATCCAAATTTTCCCATTGCCAGAGCATATCCCGTCCATGAGCCCAAGCTTACAGCAGATGGATGGGATTTGGTCACCGCTAATGAATGGCTCCAACAGAATAAGAACGTCGATGGAGAAGGAGGAGACGAGCTTCTTGAGTCTTCCGATGGTGGCATTATTCGCCACCCCTCGGGCATTCCACGTCAGCGAATTGATCATTGGAGGGGGGAAGGAGGGACCGAGCTCGAGGAGCTCCTGGTGACCGGGGTCGGCAGCTCAGGGTTGAACTCCCATCTCTTCTTCTTTCGTTTCTTCCTCGAGAGCACTTCCGAGAAGGGAGGATCGTCTGGAAATGAGGAGGTGGACCGCGACTCATTGTCGCTGTTAGCTCCATCCATGGCCCGAGGGATGCAAGGCGGCGAAGGGGGGGGGAGGAGGCGGGAGCAGCGTCCAGCTTCGACACCATCTCCTCCCGTTCTATCGACAGTGAACTGGGTGGAGTGCCAGGGCGGTGCACGGAGCAAGGCTCCGTTGGGGGTTTAAGCTCCCCTTCTTCGAACAGTGGAGAGGGGACAGGGGTTGGCCTGCAGACCGCAGAGGCCGTAGGAGGTTGTGATATAGTTTCCGGGGCAGGATCGGCCCATTCACCCGGAGGGAGGGTCGGAGACGGCCCCAAAATGCCATCACCGCAAGGCCCAGGGGGAGGCTGAGGCAGGGAGACCAAAGGCAGGGCATCAGACCGCGCCAACTGGCTGGAAGAATGAGAGCACTGACCAGGATCGTTAAAGGACTTAGGCTCCGGAAGGTCCTGCTGAGTTGCTGGGGCTTTGCCCTTATCCACCGACTGCTTAGCCTTCGAGGGGGGTTGTGCCTTATTGCCGATGAGCAAGGGTTTCTTCTGACCACCTCTGTTCTTGCACACGGAAGCGTCGTGACCGATGGTGAGGCATTTGGAGCAGTAAGAGGGTAGGTTTTCATAAGACACTCGTTGCCAGAATCCACCCGCCTTCACTCCGGGAATGGAGGAAATACGAATGCGCTCCGGCAGTTGGGAAGCGAGGTCAATCTCGACGCAAACCTTGGCGACGTTGGGCCGGGACATTGTCGCTGTAGCCGTGTCCACCTTCAGGGGTTTTCCGAGCGTTGCTGCGATTGAGAACAGGGAAGCCTTGTTGAACAGGTGAATCGGCAGCTGGTCGAAGGCGACCCAAACCGGAACCAGAGACGGCTCAGCCTCATAACGGAAGGTCGGAGACCACTTAAGGAGTCTCATCGGGAAGTCTTGGATGAACCAAACCTTCCGCATCCAGCATTGCAGGTAGTCCTCCTCCGTCGCGAACCGGAGGAGAACGTGGCGTTGATTTAGGAGACCCACCTGGACTTCCTGGCGGAACCCGAACTTGGACATGGTGGAGCGGATGGCGACAACCGGCGGCCTACCATGTGAGAATTTCCCTACCAGAGAAAGCTTGAGCGGCGCCGCCAGCTTCTCCACGTCCTCAGGCGAGAAAGCCACCTCCGGAGCTCCCTTGTAGAACGAAGAGTTGCGAATCCGGCAAGGGGAAGGTTCCTCGACCTTGCCGAGGACCTCAGCAAATGACCTTCGGATTGGCTGATGATCCATCTAGGGTTGTCTCACTCGCAGAAGGCCTGCCGGCGAGCGAGACGTGGAAGCTTCAGCCAAAACAACTAATTTTGCATGACAAGAGATAAATGTTCCGCGGCGCATCCAAAGCTTTAATCCTGCTCCTACACCATCGCGCTCAGGGCAACAGAACACCAGGGATCCGGTTTTGAATTTTGAAAAGTCGAATGACAGAATTGCCCTCCCTAACCCGAAGCAGTGTCAGGACCGCCGCCGCTGGCGCCCTGCGCCAACTTCCGTCGTCGAAGTGCCTGCCTTCGTCGTGAGACCGTCTACAGATCACCTTCGCCTTCGCCTTCAGATCGCCTTCAGATCGCCTTCAGATCGCCTTTGAAGGTTCCAAAGGCAATTTGTACCTAACTTAGCTTTACACTACTCTACTCTACCCTACTCTACTATACTCTACCCAAGCATAACTTAGCTCTACTCCACTATGCTCCACTTTACTCTGCTCTACTAAACTCAACTCTACTTTTCTTTTCTCTACTCTGCTCTCCTTTGCTCTACTATGCTTTGCTCTGCTCTACTCTGCTCTATTATACACTGCTCTACTTTACACTGCCCTACTCTTTTTTGCTCAGCTTTGCTCTATGCTACTTTGCTCTACCCTACTCTACTCATCTATAACCTAGCCTAGACTAAATTAGCTCTACTCTACTCTACTCTAGCCTATCGTAGCCTACCTTAACATAGCTCTGCTACACTCTGTTATGCTCTACTCTACTCTGCTCTACTCTACTCCTCTCTACTCTACTATACTCCACTCTACTCTATTAAAGCCTAGTTTAGCATAGCTTAGACTAGCCTAAAGTAGCTATACTCTACTCTACACTACTTTACTCTACTCTACTCCACATTACTCAATAATAGCCTAGCCAACCTGAAATTAGCCTAGCCTAACCTAGCTCAACTGTGCCTAACTGTACTCTTCTCTACTCTTCTCTAGCCTAACCTAACCTAGCTCTACTCCACTTTGCTCTACTCTACTCTATTCTACTCTACTTTTCCCTTGTCTGCTTTGCTCTACTTTACTTTGCTCACCTTCACTTTACTATGCTCTACTCTATCCTATCATAGCCTAAACTAGGCTAACCTTGCTTATCCTTGCCTAACCTAGCTCTACACTACTCTACTCTACTACTTTAGTATAGCCTAAATTAGCCTAGCTAGCCTAGTCTAACTTAACCTCGCCTAGCCTACACTTCACTACTCTACTCTTCTATTCTCTGCTCTTCTCTACTCTACTCCACTCTACTATAAGCCTAGCCTAACCTAGCCTAGCCTAGCCTAGCCTAGCCTAGCCTACTCTAGCCTACCATAGCTTAGCTTAGGCTAAGCTAGCTGTGCTCTACTCTACTCTACTATATTCTCTTATAGTCTTCTCTACTCTACTCTAATTAAGCCTTACTTAGCTGAGCCAAACCTAGCTCTACTCTACTTTTCTCCACTCTACTTAACTCTAGCCTAGGCAAGCCTAACCTAGCCTAACCCAGTCTAGCCTAGCCAAACCTAACTCTACTCTACATTGATCTACTCCATTCTACTATACTTTACACCACTCTACTCCAGCCTAGCCTAACCTAACCTAACCTAGCTTTACTCTACTATACCCTCCTCTATTCTAGCCTAACCCAACATAGCCTAGCCTAACCTAGCTCTACTATACACTATACTAATTTACTCAATTCTACTCTACTCTACTCTACTCTGATCTGCTCTTGTCTACTCTTCTCTGCTGTACTCTACTCTACTCTACTGTACTCTAGCCTAGCCAAAAATAGCTCTACTCTACTCTATTCTACTCTATTATACTCATCTTTAACCTTCTCTACTCTAGCCTAGCCTAACTTAACTCTACTATACTCTACTATGGTCTACTCTACTCTACACTGCTCCACTATTCTCTACTTTTCTCTGCTTTCCTCTACTCTACTACTCTCTTCTCTACTTTACTCTAGTCTTCTCTACTCAGCTCTGCTCTACTTTGCTCTACTCTATTCTATTTTTCTATGCTCTACTTTACTCTACTCTACTCTCCTCCCCTCTCCTCTTCCCTCCACTACTCTCCTCTCCTCTCCTATCCTCTCCTCTACTCGACTCTACTCCACTCCACTCTACTCTACTCTTCTTTACTCTTTTCTACTCTACTCAACTCTAGCCTAGCCTAATCCAACTCTGTAATACTCTACTCTACTCTACTCTACACTAGTCTTGCCTAACCTAGCCTAGCATAGCTTACCCTATCGTAAGCTAGCCTAACCCAGCTCAACTTTATTCTACTCTACTCTACTCCAGCTTAGCCTATCCTAGCCTATCTTAGCTCTAATATTCTCTACTCTACTTTGCTCTGCTCTACTTTACACTGTCTTCCTCTACTCTACTCTACATTACTCTGCTCTATAGTTTTGGCATGCTCTATTCTGCTCTGCTCTACTCTACTCTCCTCTCCTCTCCTCTCGTCTACTTTACTTTACTCTACTCTAGTATATCTACTCTACCCTACTCTAGCCTCACCTAGCCTAGCTTAACCGAGCCTAATCTAGCTCTCCTCTACTCTACTCTAGTCTAGGCTAGCCTAACCTCCCTTAGCGTGGCCTATCCTTGTGTAGCCTAGTCTAACCTAATTGTACTCTATTATACTCTTCCCTACATTAGTCTACTATACTCTATTATACTCTACTCTACTTTAACCTAGCCTTGTCTAGCTTAACCAAGCTCTACTCTACTCTACTATAGCCTAACCTTGCCTAGGCTGACCTAGCTCTACTATACTCTATTATGTTCTGCTCTGCTCTGTTCTACTCCACACTTCTCTGCTTTACTCTACTCTATTCTAGTCTACTTTACTGTACTCTACTCTAGTCTAGCTTAGCCAAGACGAACCTAGCTCTTTTCTACTTTGCTTTACTCTACTTTGCTTTCCTCTACTATGCCCTACTCTACTCAATTCTACCTTGCTCTGCTCTACTTTTTTCCACTCTACTTTGTCTTCCTCTGCTTCTTGCTACTCTAATCTACTCTACTCCAGCCTAGCCTAGCCTAGCTTAGCCTAGCCTAGCCTAATCTCGCACTACTCTACCTTACTCTACTCTAGTCTACTGTACCCTACGCTACTCTGCTCTAGCCAAGCCTAACCATGCTTTAATATACTCTACTCTACTCTACTCTACTCTACTCTACTCTACTCAACTCTACTACATCTTAGCCCTGCCCTTTCTTGCCTAGCCTAGCTTAGCTTAAGCTAGCTTTGCTCTGCCTCGCTCTGCTCTGTTATGCTCTACTCTACTATATTCTGCTCTTCTTTGTTCTACTCTACTCTACTTTTCTCTACTCTCCTCTACTCTATACTCTACCCTAGCTTAGGCTAACCTAACACTACTCTACTCTACTCAACTCAAGCCTACCCTAGCTTAGCTTAGCCTAGCCTAGCCTTGGCTTGCTTAGCCTAGCCTATCCTAACTCTACTCTACTCTTCTTAACTCTCCTATACTCTACTCGGCTCTGTTCTATTCATTTCTACCCTACTCTACTCTACTCTACTATAGCCTTGCCTTGCCTAGCATAGCCTTACCTAGCCTATCCTAGCTTTGCTCTACTCTAGTCTACTCTACTCTACTCTACTCTACTCTACTGTAGCATAGCCTCACGTATAATAGCCTTACTGAGCCTAGACTAACTTAGCCCAACTGAGCCATGCTTTACTCTACTCTGCTCAACTTTACTCTACTCTACTCTTCTCTACTCTTCTCTTCTTTACTGTACTCTACTCTACTCTACTGTATTGTAATCTAACCAAGTCTAACCAAGCCTAACTAGCTCTACTATAGTCTATTCTCCTCTACTCTACTCTTCTCTACACTACTCTACTCTAGCCTAGCCTCGCCTAGCCTAGGCTAACATAACTCTGCTCTACTCTACTCTACTCTACTCTTCTCTACCTTTCTTTGCTCTACTTTTTTATTCTCTACTCTGTTCTCCTCTAGTGTACTCTATTTTGCTCTGCACTACTCTACTCTGCTCCACTCCACTTTGCTCTGCTCTACTCTGGTTCAATATGCTCTACTCGTCTTTACTATGCATTGCTCTGTTATGCTTTGCTCTTCTCTGTTATATTATTTTATACTCTACTCTACTCAATTCTGCTCTGCACTGCTCTACACTACTCTACTCTACTCTATTCCACTCTAATCTAGCCTAGCCTAACCTAAACTAGCCTAAACTAGCTCTACTTTATTCTACTACTCTACTCTAGCTTAGCCAAACCTAACCCAGCCTAGCCTAGCATAACCTAACCTAGCTTAACGAAACTCTACTCTACTCTAACTTTGACTAACTTAGCCTAGCCTAACTTAGCTCTACCCTACTATACTCAAGCCTAGCTTCAGCAAACCTAGCTCTGCTCCACTCTGCTCTTCTATGCTCTACTCTAATCTACTCTGTTATGCTATGCTCTACTCTACTCTACACTACTTTAATATGCTCTACTCAAGCATGGTTTAGCCGAGCATTGCCTAGCCCAGCTTAACCAAGCTCTACTCTACTCTACTATACTCTAACCTAGCTTAGCCTAACCAAGCTCTACTCTACTCTGCTTTGCTCTACTCTACTCTGCTCTACTGTACTTTACTCTACTCTAATCTACTCTGCTCTACTCTACTTTGCTATGCTTTACTCGACTCTACTTTACTTTGCTCAACTTTAGCCTAGCCTAGCATAAGCTAACCTAGCTCTACTCTACTCTACACTATTCGACATAACCTAGCCTAACTTAGCCTAGCCTTGCTTAGCCTAACTTAGCCTAGCCTAGCCATGCTCTAATCTACTCTGCTCTACTCTGCTCTACTCTGCTCTGCTTTGCTCTACTTTGCAATGGTCTGCTCTGCCCTACTCTAATTTAGCCAAGCCTAGCTTAGTCTAACCTAACCTAACCTAGCTCTACTCTACTCTACTCTATTTTACTCTACTCTACTCTAGCTTAGCCTAACATAATCTAGCTCTAAGATACTATACTCTACTACACTCTACTCTACTCTAGCCTAGCATACACTATCCTAGCATAGCATAACCTATCTCTACACTACTCTACTCTACTCTATGCTACTCCACTCAACTCTACTCTACTCTACTCTATCCTAGCCAACCCTAACCGAGTTTTGCTCTACTCTACTCTACTATACTTTTCTCTATACTACTCTACTATACTCTACTTTGCTTTATATACTCTACTATTCTACTCTACTTTACTATGCTCTACTCTGCTCTCTTCTATTCTCCTCTACACTACTTTATTCTACTCTACCATGCTCCACTATACTCTACTTTACTTCACTCTCCTCTATGCTACTCTACTTTACTCTACTCTTCTCATCTTTAGCCTATCCTAGCCTTGCCTAGTCAAACCAAGCTGTACTTTGCTCTGCTACTCTTTTCTACTCTCCTCTACTCTAGCCTACCCTAGCCTAGCATGGCCTACCCAAGCCTACCTTAACCTAGCCTAACTTGATCTTACTCTACTATACTTTACTCCACTATTCTCTACTTGACCCTACTCGACTCTGATCTGCTCTACTCTACTATTCTCTAATATGCTCTGCTCTTCTCTAATCTGCTTTGCTCTGTTCTACTCTACTCTGCTCTACTCTAGCCTAGCCTAGTTGAATCGAGCACTACTCTACTATACTCTACTCTAGCCTACCCTAGCTTAGCTTATGCTAGCAAGGAATAACCTAGCTTAGCTTAGCCAAGCTCTACTCTACTCTACTATACTATAACCTAGCTTAGCCTTGCCTAGCTTACGTCTAGTCTACTCTATTCTACTATACTAAACTAAATTTTATTATACTCTACTCTAACAAAGCCTAGCCTTACCTAGTCCAACCTTGCCTATCCCAACCTAGCCTTACTGAGCTCTACTTTGCTCAACATTTCTTTGCTGTGCTCTGCTCTACTCTCTACTCTACTCTACTCTACTCTGCTTTACTCAAGCTTAACCTTGTTTTGCCTAACCTTACCTAGCCCTACTCTACTCTACTCTACTCTACTCTACATGACTCTAGCTTAGCATAACCTAACCTAGCCAAACCTAGCCTAGCCTAGCCTAACCTACCTCTACTAAACTCTACTCTAATATACTCTACTCTACTCTAACCTACTCTACTCTAACCTAGCCAAGCCTAACCTAACTTTACTGTACTCTACTCTACTCTAGTCTACTCCACTATAGCCTAGCCTAGCCTAACTTAGCTCTACTCTGCTCTTCTCTACACTACTCTGTTCTAATCTACTCTACTCATCTCTACTCTATTGTACTCTAGTCTAGTCTAGCCTAGCCTAACATAACCTAACTTGACCTAGCTCTACAATACTCAACTCTACTCTACACTACTCTACTCTAGCCTAGCCTAACCTTACCTTACCTAACCTAACCTAGCCTAACCTAACTCTGCACTACTCTACTTTACTATATTATACTCTACTATACTCTACCTTACTCTATTCTAATATACTCTACTCTACTCTACTTTTCTCTAGCCTAGCCTAGCCAAGTACTACTTTACTCTACTCCAATATACTCTACTCCACTCTATTCTTCTCTACACTACTTAATAATACTCTAGCCTTGCCTTTACTATACCATACTATACTATATTCTACCTTACTCTACTCTACTAGAATCTATTTTACTCTACTCTCGTCTACTCTACTCTGCTCAAACCTAGCATAAGCTTGACTAACCTAGCTCTACTCTAATGTACTCTACTTTATGTTAGCCTAGCCTAATCTAGCTTTGCTCTGCTCAGCTCTGCTATGTTTTTCTCTTCTCTGCTTTGCTCAACTCTATTCTTCTATACTTTTGCCTAGCATAGCCTAGCCTCACCTGGCCTAACTCTACTCTACTCTACTATGCTCTGCTCTACTTTACACTACTCAAGTCTACTCTACCCTTGACAAGCCTATCTTAGCCAAGCCTAGCCTTGCTTATGTTAGCTCAACCTAACATAGCTCCACTCTGCTCTACTCTATTCTACTCCACTCTACTCTAACCTAGCCTAGCCTAACCTATCTTTACTATATGCCACTCTACTCTACTCTACTCTACTCTACCTTACTCTACTCTACTCAATCCTAGCCTAGCCTAATTTACCATAATATAGCTTAGCCTAGCCTAACCTAGCTCTACTCCTCTTTACTGTACTCTATTCTATAATACTCCAATATTCTACACATTACTCTACTTTTCTCTAACTTTGCCTAGCCTATCCAAGCCTAACATTGCTCTACTCTATTCAACTCTACTTTGCTCTACTCTACTTCACTCTAGCCCAACCTAGCCTAAACTAGCTCAACTCTTTTCAACTCTACTCTACTCTTCTCTACACTAGTCAACTCTACTCTGCTCTACTCTACTTTGCTCTACTCTACTCTACTTTTCTCTACTATACTCTAGCCTACACTAGTCTGACCTTGCTCTACTCTGCTCTACTCTACTCCACTCAAGCCTAGTGTACCCTAGCCAAGCCAGCCCCAGCCTAGCCTAGCCTAACCTTACTCAAGTCTACTCTACTTTACTCTACTCTACTATGCTCTACTCTACTTTACTATACTCTATTACACTCTAACCTAACTTAGCCTAGCCTAGCCTAATGTAGCTCTATCTGACTCTACTCTACTCTAGCTAGCCTAAACTAGCTTAGATTGACATAGCTATGTTCTACTCTATTGTGCTTTGCTTTATCTTTTTTGCTCTGTTCTTCTCCACTCAACTCTACTCTTCTCTACTCTACTCTAGCTTAGCTTAGCCTAGCATAGCCTAGCTTAGCTTGACTTAGCCAAAAATAGCTCTACTCTTCTCTGCTCTACTATGCTTCCTCTATTATACCCTCATCTACTATACTTTGCTCTAATTTTCTCTACTCTACTCTACTCTATACTGCTCTTGCCTACTCTACATTACTCTTTTCTACTTTACTTTAGCCTAGCCTAGCCTAATCAAATCTAGCTCTACTCGACTCTACTCTAGCAATGCCTAACCTAGCCCAGCCTAGCCTTACCCTACCTTGCTTAGTTTAACCTTGCTTTACTCTTCTCCACTCTATTGTACTATACTGTACTCTACTCTACTCTAATCTACTCTGCTCAACTCAACTCTGACCTAGCTTAGCCTAACCTAGCTCAACTCTACTCCACTATGCTTTTCTCTGGCCTACTATGCTTTATTTTGCTCTTCTCTACTCTACTTTGCTCTTCTTTACTCTACTCTACTCTGCTTTGCTCTTCTTTCCTCTACTAAACTCTACCCTTGCCAACCTTAGCCTAGCCTTATTGAGCTTTCCTCTAATCTACTCTACTCAATTCTATCCTAACCTCGCCTAGCCTAGCTTAGCCTAGCCCAACCTAGCCTAACCTAGCATTACTCTACTCTACTTTACTCTACTCTACTCTAACCTAAACTTGCATAACATAACTCTACCTTACTCTACTATACTCTAGCATAGCCTAGCCTAAGCTAGCCCTGCTCAACTCTACTATGCTATGCTCTTCTTTTCATTGCCCTAATCTACTCTACTCCACTCTACTCTGCTCGCCTCTGCTCTTCTCTACTCTACTTAGCTATGCCCTACTCTACTCTACTCTTCTCTACTCGACTCTATTCTACTCTAGCCTAACCTAACTTAGCTCTACTCTAGTATACTTTAGCCTAGCTTACCCTAGCCTAGCCTAACCTAGCCTAGCCAACCCTAGCCTAGCTTAACCTAGTTCTACTCTTTGCTAGTCCACTAGACTCTACTCTTATCTAGCCTAACCAAGCCTTGCCTACCAAGCTCTACTCTACTCTTGTCTTGCCTAGCCTAACCTAGCTCTACTCAACTCTATTTTGCTCTACTCTACTTTACTCTACTCTACTCTTCTATACTCTTGCCTGGCCTAGCCTAACTTAGCTCTAATCTACTCAACTCTACTCTACTATACTCTACTCTATTCTACACTACTCTAGTCTACTCTAGCCTATCTTAGCATAGCATAGCCTATTCTAGCATAAGCTAGCTCTACTCTGCTCTACTTTGCTCTACTCTACTCTAATATTCTCTAACCTACAATAGTCTACTCTGCTCTGCTCTTCTCTACTCAACTCTACTCTATTCTACTTTAGCCTAGCCTTTTCTAATCTAGCCTAGCTTAGCCTAACCAAGCTTTACTATACTTTGCTCTATACTTCTCTACTTTACTCTGCTTTGCTCTACTCTTCTTTACTCTACTTTGCTCTTCTCTGCACTACTCTACTCTACTCTACTCCATTCTACTCTATTATGCTCTATTCTTTTATGCTCTACTCTACTCTACTCTACTCTAGTTTACTCTACTTTACTCTAGCATAACCTAACCTAATTATACTTTACCTACTTTACTCTACTCTACTCTTCACTTGCCTTTCCTAGCCTAGCATAACTTAGCCTAGCCTACTCTAACCTAGCCTAGCCTAACCTAAGTCTACTCTACTCTACTCTACTCTACTCTACTCCACTCTACTCTACTTTACTCTAACCTTGCTTAGCCTAGCCTAACCAACCCATACACTACCCTACCCTACTTTACTCTACTCTAGCTTAGCCTAGTCTAGCATGGCCTAGCCTAACTTTGCTCTACTCTTCTCTACTCTACTTTTCTTTGCTCTACTCAACTTTATTATTCTCTACTCTACTCTGTTCTACTCTACTCTATTATACTCTAGCCTAGCCATCCCTAACTTAGCTCTACTCTACTCTACTCTACTTAACTCTACTCTATTCTACTCTAGCTTAGCCTAGCCTATCGTAGCCTAACCTAACTCTACTCTAAAATACTCTAGCCTAGCTGAGCCTAGTTCAGCCTAATCTACCTCTACTCTACTCTTCTCTACTTAGCTCCACTCTACTTTACTCTATGCTAGCCTAGCCTAGCCTAGCCAACCCTATCTTAGCCTTGCCTAGCTTAGCCTAACCTAGCTCTATTTTGCTCTGCTCTACTCTACTATACTCTAGTCTACTCTTACCTAGCCTAGCCTAGCACAACCTAGCTTAGCCTAGCCTAACCTAACTTAGCTTTGTTCTTCTCTGCTCTGCTTTGCTCTAATCTGCTCTACTCTACTCTCCACTACTCTACTTTTCTCCACTTTGCTTTGCTCTACTCAATTATGCTCTACTCTATTCTACTATGCTTTATGCTTCTCTGTTCTACTCTAGCTTTGCTAGCTTAGCCCATCCTATCTTACCCTAGCCGAGCCTAACCTCGCTTAACCAAGCTCTACTCTACTTTACTCTAATCTACTCAAATCTACTTTACTCTAGCTTAGCCAAGCCTATCCTAGTTAAAAATAGCTCTACTCTACACTACACTACTCTAACCTGGCTTACCGTAGCGAAACCTAGCTCTACTATGCTCTACTCTACTCTCCTATAGTCTAACTTAGTCGACGCTAACCTAGCTCTACTATACTCTTCTCTAATATACTCTACTAAACTCTACTCTACTATATAATACCCTACTATACACTTCTCTACTCTATTATAGCCTAACCTAACCTAGCCTAGCTTAACCTTGCTCTACTATACTATACTATACTATACTATAATCTACTCTACTCTACTTTATTCTACTCTACTCTACTATACTCTACTCTACCTTACTCTACTCTACTTTACTCTACTCTAACCTAGCTCATCCTAAACTAGCTCTACTATGCTCTAGTCTGCTCTACTCTACTCTACTTAGCTCTATTCTACTCTGCTCCACTCTACCCACTTTGCTCTGCTCTTCTCTACTGTGCTCTTCTCTACTCTACTATACTTTTTCTGCTCTTCTATACTCTACTTTACCCTAGCCTAGCATTGGCAAGCTGAGTCTACTTTACTCAACTCTACTCTACTCTGCTCTACACGATTCTAGCATAGCCGAGCCTACCCTAGCCTAACATATCTCTACTCAACTCAACTCTTCTCTACTCTACTATATTGTACTCTACTCTACTCTACTCAACTCTAACCTAGCATTGCCTAACCTAACCTAACCTAGCTTTACTCTACTTTACTCTACTCTAGCTTGGCCTAGCCGAGCCAAGCCTAGCTACGCATAGCTTCGCCTAGCTTAACTCTACTCTACTATGCTTGCTCAACTCTGCTCGTTTATTATCTACTGTACTCTGTTTTACTCTATAATACTCTACTCTGCTCTGCTCTACTCTAGTCTACTATACTCTACTCTAGACTAGTTTAGACTCGCTACTAGAATAAATTTGTTCTACTCTACTCTACTCTACTCAAGCCTAGCCTAGCCTACTTTAGCTTAGCCAACCTTAGCCTAACCTAGCTCTACTCTACCTTTACTTTACCCTACTGTACTATACTTTAATCTACTATATTTACTCTACTCTACTATAACTTAGCTTAGTCTAGCTAAGCCTAACCTAACCCTACTCTACTCTTGCCTAACCTAGCCTAGCCTAGCCAACATTGCTCTACTCTATCCTACCCTGCCATACTTTGCTCAGTTCTACTCTACAATACTCTACTCTACTCTGCATTACTCTTTTTTACTCTACTCTATTATACTCTAACCTAGCCTAAGCTAACTTAGCTCTACTATACTCCACTCAAATCTACTCTACTCCACTCTTACTTAGTCTACCCTACCTTAGCCTAGCCTAGCCTAACTTAGCCTTGCATAGCCTAGCTCTACTCTACTCTGCTCCACTCTAACCTAGCCTAGCCTAACCTAACCTTGCCTAACAAAACCTAGCTCTACTTTACTTTACACTTCTCTACTCTACTCTACTATATCATAGACTAACTTAGCCTAGCCTATTTTAGCCTCACATAGCCTAACCTAACCTAGCCCTACTCTGCGCTCCTATATTATACTCTACTATAGTCTACTCTACTCTACTCTACTCAAGTTTACGCCACTCTACTCTACTCTATTCTACTCTAACCTTGCCTAGCCTTGCTTTGCCTATCCTAGCTCTAGTATTCTTAACGCTCCCCAGCTCAGCTCTGCTCTGCTCTACTCTACTATACTCTTCTTTACTTTTCTCTGCTCTATTTTTTTCTTCTTTGCTTTAATCTACTCTACTCTACTCTGCTCTACCTTACTCTGCTCTACCCTACTATGCTCTGTTTCGCTCTGCTCTATTCTACTCTACTCTACTCAAATCTACTCCACTCTAGCCTAGCCTAACCTAGTTTTACTCTAATCTACTCTTCTCTTACCTAGCCTAGCTTAGCCAAGCATAACATAGCAAAACCAAGCTTTACTCTACTCTACTCTTCTTTTCTCTTCTATGCACTATAATGCTTTACTCTACTCTACTCTGCTCTACATTATAGTACTCTACTATTTTACTCAGCTCTGCTCTACTCCAATTTGCTTTACTCTGCTCTACTATGCTCTCCTGTCCTCTCTTCTATCCTACTCTACTCTACTCTACTTTACTCTACTCGACTTTACTCTACTCTACTTTACTCCGCTCTACTCTACTCTAAACAAACCAAACTTAACCTAACCTAGCTTTTCACTACTCCACTCTAACTTAGCCTTTCTTAGCCTAGCCTAGCCTAACCTATCCTAACCTGGCCTAGCCTAACATTGCTCTTCTCTACTATGCTTTTTTACTCTACTCTACTCTGCTCTAGCCTAGCCTAGTCTTTCTTAGCAAATAATTTCTTTGCTCTCCTCTACTCTACCATGCTTTGCTCTACTTTTCTCTGCTCTTCTCTACTCTGTTCTATTTTGCTCTACTATACTCTAACCTTGCGAAGCCTTAACTAACCTAACCCAAGCTAGCCTAACCTAGCTTTACATAACTTAACTCAACTCTTCTCAGTTCAGCTCTACTCTGCTTGGCTCTAATTTAGTCTATTCTACTATACTCTACTCTGCTTTGCTCTACTCTACTGTACTCTAGTCTAGCCTAGCCGAACTTAGCTTATCCTTTCCTAGCCTAACCTAGCTCTACTATACTCTGCTCTACCCTACTTTACTCTAGCTTTGCCTAGCCTAGCCTAGCCTAACCTAGCTCTACTATACTCTGCTCTACCCTACTTTACTCTTGCATGGCCTAGCCTAGCTTAGGTTAGCCCTACCAAACCTAGCTCTACACTACTTTACTCTACTCTACTTTATTCTACTCCCTCAACTCTAGCCTAGCACAGCCTAGCCTAGCCTATCCTAGCCAACCTTAGCCTAGCCTAGCATAGCCAAACCAAGCTCTACTCTACTAATCTCTACTATACTCTACCCTAACTTCGTCTAGCCTAGCCTATCCTAACCTAGCAATACTCTACTTTACTCTGCTCAACTCTACTCAATTCTACTTTACACTAGGCTAGCTTAGCCTTACCTAGCCTAGCCTAGCCTAGCTCTACTTTGGTCTACTCTATTCTACTATAAACTACTCTTCTAAACTCTTCTCCACTCTGCTCTCCTCTGCTCTGCTCTATTATGCTCTATATTACTCTATGGTACCCCAACCTAGTCTAGCCAAACCTCACTCTGCTCTACTCTACTATACTCTACTCTACCCTACTATACTCTACTCAACTCCACTCTACTCTACTCTACTCTACTCTATGCTACTCTACTCCACTCTAGCCTAACATAGCCTAATCTAGCTTAACTATACCTGCTCTACTCTACTCTAGTCTAGCATAGCCTACCCAAGCTAGCCTCACCTTACTTAACTTAGCTCTATTATACTCTACTCTAACGTAGTCAAGCCTAACCTAACCAAGCTCTACTCTACTCTACACTACTCTACTCAACCTAGCCTTACCAAGCCTAGCCTAGGAAAACATAGCCTAACCTAGCCTAGCTTAACCTAGCTCTCCTCTACTGTGCTCTGCTCTATTATGCTGCACTCCACTCTGCTCTTCCCTACTCAGCTCTACTCTACTCTACTCTACTCTACTCTACTCTGCTCTACTCTACTCTTCTCTACTATTTACTCTAGCTTAGCCTAGCATAGCTTAGCTTAACCTAGCTCTACTCTACTCTACTCCCCTACACTACTCTATTCTAGCCTAGCCAAAGCTAATAAACCATGGCCAAGCCTAGCCTAACCTAGCTCTAGTCTACTGTACTCCACTCTTCTCTATTCTGCTTTACTCTACTCTTCTCTAAACTAGCCTAACCTAGCCTAGCCTGAACTAGCTCTTCTCTACTCCACTCTAGCATAGTTTCCAAGCCTAACCAAGCTCTGTTATGCTCTAAACTGATCTTCTCGACTCTACTCTACTTTGCTGTACTATGCTTTGCTCTACTCTGCTCTGCTCTACTCTACAATACTCGAGCCTAGCTTAGCCTAGCCAAACCTAACCTAACTCTACTCTACTGTACTCCACTCTACTTTACATTTCTCAATTCTACTTACTCTACTATACTCTACTATAGCCTAGCCTAACTTAACCTAGCTTGGCCTAGCCTAGCCAAGCATAGCCTAACTTCGCTCTATTCTACTTAACTCCATTATACTCTACTGTATTGTACTCTACTTTACTCTAAGCCAACCTAGCCTAACATACCTCTATTCTTCTCTACTCTACTCTACTCTACACTAGCCTAGCTTAACCTAAACAAACCTAGCTCTACTCTGCTCTTCTTTGCTCTGCTCTTCTCTACTCTGCACTACTCTACTCAGTTTCGCTTTGCTTTACTCTACTTTGCTTTGTTTTAATCTACTCTACTTTGATTTCCCTACTTTACTTTACTCAACTCTACTCTACTCTAGCCTAACCTGACCTAACCTAGCCTAGCCTGTTATTTCCTAACATAGCCTAGCCTAACCTTGCTCTACTCTCTTTACTCTACTATATTCTACTCTACTCTACTCCATTCTACTCTACTCAAATCTACTCTTCTCTACTCTACTGTAACCTAGCTTAGCTTAGCTTAGCCTAGCCTAGCTTAAGCTAACCAATCTCTATTTTACTCCAGTCTACTTTGCACTGTTCTACTCTACTTTGCTCTGCTCTACTCTACTCTACTCTACTCTTCTCTGCTCTTCTCTTCTCTACTATGCTTTATTCTACTCTACTATACTCTACTCTACTTTGCACATCTCTGCTCTACACTACTCTACTCTTCTCTAGCCTAGTCTAATTAAGCTCTACTCTACACTGCTCTACTCTAGCCTAGCCTAGCCTAACCCAGCCTTTCCTTGCCTTGCCTAGCCTAGCCTAAGCTAGCTCAATGCTACTCTTTTGTACTCTACTCTACTCTACTAGATTATATTCTACTCTATTCTACTCTACTCTACTCTAACCTAGCCTAGCCTAACCTAGCTTTACTCTATTATACTTTAGCCTAGCATAGCTTGGCCTTACCCTGGCTAGCCTAACCTAGTTCTGCTCAGCTCTGCCCTACTATGCATACTCTGTCCTATTTTGCTTAACTCTGCTCAGCTCTAGTCTACTCTACTCTACTCTATTGTACTCTAGCCTAGCCTAACATAACATATCTCAACTCTACTCTAATATACTCCACTCTAGAATAGCCTAGCTTAACTTAGCCTAGCCAACCCTACCCTACCCTAGCCAAACCAATCTATACTCTACTCTATTATTTTGATTTCTACTCTTTTCTACTCTTCTCTACTCTGCTTTCCACTACTCAACTCAACTCTAACCAAGCCAAACCTAGCAAAGCCCATCCTGGCTATAATCTATGCTACGCTAAGCTAACCTAACCTAGTTTAACCTAGCTTTGCTATATTCTGCTTTATTCTTCTTTTCTCTTCTCTGCTTTACTCAACACTACTCTACTCTACTCTGCTCTTCTCTACTATATTCTACTCTACTATACTTTGCTCTACTATACTCTATCCTAGCCTATCCTAACCTTACTCTACTCTACTCTACTATAGCCTACCCTACCTTAACCTATCCTAACCTAGCCTAACCGTGCTCTACTCCACTTTATTCTACACTACTTTACTCTACTCTACCTTACTCTATTCTACTCTACCCTACTCCACTCTTCTCAAGCATAACATAGCCGACCTTAAGCTAACCTAGCTTTACTCTACTCAGCTTTAATCTAATCTTGCCAAGCCTTGCCTAGATTGGCCTAGTATAGCCTAACCTGCCTGTACTCTGCTATACTTCGCTTTGCTTTGCTATGTTCTACTCTGTACTACTACACTCTACTCTCTTCTACTCTACTTTCCTCTACTATACTCTACTATACTCTATTATACTCTAACCTAGCATTGCATAACCTATTATAACCTAGCTTTATTATTCTCTACTCTGCTCTACCACTCGAACCTAGCCTAGCCTTGCCTAACCTAAACTAACCTAGCTCTACTCTACTCTGCTTCGCTCATCTCTGCTCCACTCTACTCTATGCTACTTTGCTTTGCTTTGTACTACTCTACTTTGCTCTACTCTACTCTACTTTACTCTACTCTAGCCTAGCTTAGCTTTGCTAACCAAACTTAGCTCTACTCCACACTTCTCTACTCTACTTTACTCTACTCTACTCCACTCTACAATAGCCTAACTTAGCTTAGCCTAGCCTAGCCTAACCGAGCTCTACTCCAATCTACTCTACTCTACTATAATTTGCTATACTCTACTCTATTCTACTCTACCCTACTCTATTCTACTCTACTCTACCTAGCTTAGCCTAACTTAGGTCTACTCTACTCTACTCTACTCTACTGTACTTTCCTCTTCTTTGTTCTACTCTATTGTGCTCTATGCTACTCTACTCTACGCTAGCCTAACTTAGCTTAGCCTAGCCTAGCCTAGCCTAACCGAGGTCTACTCCAATCTACTCTACTCTACTATACTCTGCTATACTTTACTCTATTCTACTCTACCCTACTCTACTCTACTCTACTCTATTGAGCTTAGACTAACATAACATAGCCTAACTTAAGTCTACTCTACTCTACTATACTTTACTCTTCTCTGTTCTACTTTACTGTGCTCTATGCTACTCTACTCTGCTCTGTTTTGCTCTGCTCTTCTCTGCTTTGCTCAACTAAGCTTTGCTCTACTATAATCTACCCTACACGAGCCTAGCCTAATCGAGCCCTACTCTACTCTACTCTAGCCTAACCTTGTTTAGCCTACCATAGCTTAGCCTAGCCAAACCTTGCTCTACTCTACTATATTGTACTCTACTCTACTTTACTAGACTGTACTCTACATTACTCTACTCTACTCTTCTCTACTCTACTCTAACCTTGCCTATGCTAGACAAGGCTAACCTTGTTCTACTCTACTATACTCTACTCTAACCATGCTTAACTTAGCCTACTCTAGCCTAGCCTAACCTAGCTCTTCTCTGCTCTACCCTATTATGCTCTACCCTATTTTGCTCTACTCTGCTCTGCTCTACTTTGCTCTACTCTATTCTACTTAACTCTACTTCACTTTATTTTACATTGGCCTAAGCTAGCCAAGCCTAACCTAACCTAGCTCTTCCCAACTCTACTATACACTACTCTAACCCATCCTAGCCTAGCCTTGCCTACCCTAACTTAGCCTAGCCTAGTCTAATCTAGCTCTACTCTACTTTACTCTACTCTACTATACTCTATTATACTCTTCTTTACTCTACTTTACTCTACTCTACTCTACTCTAACGAAGTCTAGCCTAACCAAGCAAAACCTAGCTCTAATCTACACTACTCTAGCCTAACATATTCTAGGTCAGCCTAGCCTAACTTTGCTCAATTCTACAAAACTCTACTCTTCTCAGCTCTGCACTACTCTTCTTTTCTCTGCTTTTCTTTACTCTACCCTACTCTACTCTACTCTAATGTACTATATCCTAGCCTAGCCTAACCTAGCTCTACTCTATCATACTCTATTCTACTCTACTCTAGCCTAGCATATCCTAACCTAGCCTAACCATACTCTACTCTACTATACTCTACTCTACTCTAATCTAGTCTACTCTTCTCTACTCTACTATACTCTAGCCTAGCCTAACCTAACCTTGCTCAACTCTAATCTACTCTACTTTGCTCTACATTGCTCTGCTCTACTCTTTTACTTAGCTTAGCTCTACCCTACTTTACTCTGCTTTATTCTATTCTACCTGCTCTCCTCTACTCTACTCTAATATGCTCTACCCTACTCTACTCTACTTTGCTTTATTGTAATCTACTCTACTCTACTCTACTCCACTCTACTCTACTTTACTCTAACCTAGCCTAGCCTAACATAAGCTAACTCTACTCCACTCTACTCTACAATACCATACACTTCACTAGCATAGCTTTGCCTAGCAAGGCTAGCCTACCCTACCCCAACCATGCCTTTCTTAGCTATACTTTATTGTGTTATAGTCTACTCTACTCTAGCCTAGCCTAGCCCAACCTACTTTAGCCTAACCTTGCTCTACTCAGCTTGTCTATACTCTACTACACTTTGCTCTTCTCAACTCTGCTCCACTCTATGCTGCTCTACTCTACTCTGTTTTGCTCTACTCTACTCTACTCTATGCTCCAGCTTAACCTAACCTAGCTCTATTCTACTCTACTCTACCCTAGCCTAACTTAACCTAGCTCTACCCTGCTCTGCTATACTCTAGCATAGCCATAGCTTAGTCTAGCCTAACCTTGCTCTACTCTACTCTAATCTACTATACTCTGCTCTACTATACTAAGCTATTCTCTACTCTACCTAAGCCTAGCCTAGCATAACCTTGCCTAACCTAAGTTAGCTCTATTCTTCTCAGTTCTGCTCTACTCTATTATACTTTACAATGATCTATTCTATTATGCTCTACTCTACTCTGCATTTCTTTGCTCTGATCTTCTCTACTCTACTCTACTCTACTCTACTTTACTCTACTATAACTTCGCCTAACTTTCCCTAACCTTGCCTAGCCTAGCTCTACTCTACTCAACATTGTTTTACTCTACTCTGATCCAGCCTAGCCTTGCCTAACTTGGCCTAGCCAAGCATAGCCAAGCTTAGGCCAACCAAACCTTCCTCTACTCTGCTCTACTCTACTTCACTTTACTCTACTTTAGCCTAGCATAACCTAGCCTAATCTAGCCTAGCCTAGCTCTACTCTACTTTATTATACTCTACTCTAAGCCTAGCCTAGCCTATCCTAACTAAGCTCTACTCTACTCTACTATACTCTACTCTATTCCACTCTATGCTACTTTAGCCTTGCCTTGCCTAACCTAGGCTAGCTAACCTAGCTCTACTCTAGTCTACTCAGCTTTGCTCTACTCTGTTTTGTTATATTATGCTCTCTACTCTACTCTTCTCCACTATGCTCTACTCTACCCTACTCTACTCTGCTTTAGTCTACTCTACTCTGCTCTACTCTTCTTTAGTCTACTCTACTCTGCTCTACTATACTCTAGCTTGGCCTAACCTAACCTAGCTCTACTCTACTCTAGCCTAACTTAGCCTAACATAGGTCTACTCTACTCTACTCTACTCTACTTCACTCTACTTGACTCTACTCTACTCCTCTCTACTCTACTTTACTTTAACCTAGTTTAGCCTAACCTAGCCTAGCCTAACCTAGCTCTACTCTACTCTGAGCTACTCTACTCTGCTCTACTCTACTTTGCTCTACTTTTTTAACTCTACTTTTCTCTCTTCTACTCTATTTTGCTCTTCTCTATTATGCTCTTGTCCACTCTGCTACACTACACTCTACTCTACTTTGTTCTACACTACTTTGCTATGTTCTGCTCTAATCTATTATGCTTTACTCAGCTCTGCCAAGCTTTCCTCTCCTATTTTCTCCTCTCCTTTCCTCTCCTCTCATCTCGTCTTCTCTACTCTACCCTACTTTACTCTACTCTACTCTACTTTACTCTAATCTACTCTACACTTCTCTACATTACACTACTCAATTCTAATCTACCCTACACTAACCAAGCCTTATCTTACTCTACTCTACTCTACTCTTCTCAAGCCTAGCTGAGTCTAGCCTAACTTGGCCTACTCTAGCCTACCTTAAACTAACCTAGCTCTACTCTACTCTACCTTACTCTATTCTACTCTACTCTTCTCTAGCCTAGCCTACCTTAGCCTAACCTAGCTCTACTTTGCTCTACTCTGCTCTATGCTATACTACTCTACACTACTCTACTCTACTCTACTCTACTATACTCTACTCTACTCTACTCTAGTCTAGCCTACTCTAGCCTGACCTAGCCTAGCTTAGAATAACCTAACTCTACTATACACGACTCTACTGTACTCTACTCTACTCTAATATAACCTTGCCTATCCTAACCAAGCTCTACTCCACTTTACTTTACTCTTCTCTACTCTAGCCTTGCCTAGCCTAGCAAATCCTAACCTAGACTAGCCAAGCTTAACCTAACTCTACTCTACTTTGCTCTGCTCTGTTGTGCTATGATATGCTCTGCACTTCTCTACTCTGCTCTACTCTACTCCACTATACTCTACTCTACTCCACTGTCCTCTACTCTACTCAACTCTTCTCTAACCTTGCTTAACATAAACTTGCTCTTGTTTACTCTACTCTAGCCTAATCTAGCCTAGCCTAGCTCTATTTAACTCTGCTCTACTCTACTTTGCTCTTCTCTGCTCTACTCAGCCCTGCTCTACTCTACTCTACTACAATTTACTCTTCATTACTCTACTCTACTCTACTCTACTCTGCTCTACTCTACTATAGCCTAGCCTAACCTAGCCTAGCCATGCCTAGCCTAGTCTAGCATAGCCTAACCTAACTTTACTCTCCTTAACTCTGTTATACTCTACTCTATTCTAACTTAACCTAGCTCTCTTCTTTTATACTCTACTCTACTCTACTCTAGCCTAGCCTAGCCTAACCTAGACAAACCTAGCTCTGCTCTATTCTAGTTTGCTCTGCTCAACTCTACTCTACTCTACTCTATTCTACTCTACTCTTGTCTACTCTACTCTACTTTTCTCTACTCTGCTATACTCTACTCTATTCTGCTCTACCCTACTCTAGCCTAACCTAGCCTAGCCTAAACTAACCTAGCTCTACTCTACTCTACTCTACTCCAACCTAGCCTAACCATGCTTAGCCTATCTTAGCCTAGCCTAACCTAGCTCTGCTCTACTCTACTCTACTTTACTCTACTCTATAATACCTTAACAAAGCTTAGCCTTCCTAGCCTTACTTAGCCTAACAAAGCTCTACTCTACTTTGCTCTACTCTACTTTGCTCTACTCTATTGTACTCTATCTTGTTATGCTCTACTCTACTTTGCTCTACTCTACTCTACTCTACTCTACTCTTCTCTGCTCTTCTCTGTTCTACTCTACTCTACTTTCCTCTACTCTACTATACTCTACTCTGGTGCACTATATTCTACTCTATCCTTGCCTAGCTTAGCCTCATCTAATCTTGCTTTACTCTACTCTGCTCTACTTTAGCCTAGCCTCGCCTAGCCTACCATAGAATAGCCTATCCTTGCCTAGCCAAGCATAACTTAGCTCTACTTAACACTATTATACTTTACTCAATTTTACTCTATTCTACTCTACTATACTCTACTCTACTCTTCAATCACTTAGCCTGGCTTAGCTTAACTTAGCTGTACTCTACTCTACTCTACTTTACTCTAGCCAAGCTTAGCCTAGCCTTGTCTAGCCTAACCTTGTTTTGCTCTACTCTACTCTGTTCTACTCTTGTCTACTCTACTCTACCTTGCTCACTCTAATGTACTGTAGTCTAGCCTAGCCTAACCTAGCTCTACTCTACTCAACTATAGACTAGGCTAGCTCATCCGAGCCTAACCTCGCCTTGCCAAGCCTAGCTTAGCCTCCATAGCCTAGCCTAGCCCAACCTAGCTCTACTCTACTTTATTTTACTCTTCTCTACTCTACTTTACTCCACTCTACTCTACTCTTACCAAGCCTAGCCCAGCGAAGCTGAATATAGCTCTAATTTACACTACTCTAGCTTAGCCTACTTTGTCTAGCATAGTCTAACTGAGCTTTAATCTACTCTGCTTTGCTTTACTATGCTCTACTCTACTGTACATTACTCTACACTTCTTTGCTTTGCTCTACTTTGTTATGCCCTTCTTTATTCTACTCTACTCTTTTTTGCTCTACTCTACTATACTCTATCTTAACCTATCCTAACCTTGCTCTACTCTACTTTACTCTAGTCTCCTCTTCTCTTCTTTATTCTACTATAGCCTAGCCTTGCCTAGCCTTGCCTAGCCTAGCCTACCCTAGCCTAGCCTAGCCTACCCTCGCCTAGCCTAACCTAGCTTAACCTAAGCCTGCTCTACTCTAATTTACTCTACACTACTTTACTCTACTCTACTCTGTGTTAGCCTAGCCAACCCTACCTTAGCCTACCCTCGCCAAACTTTGCTCTACTCTACTCTGCTCTACTCTAGCCTAGCCTAGATTGGCCTGGCATAGCCTGAATTACCTCTGCTCTACTCTACTATGCTCTACTCTGCTCTACTATGCACTGTTCTACGCAACTCTTCTCTGCTCTATATTTCTTTACTCTGCACTTCTACTCTACTCTGCTCTACTCTGCTTTTCTCTGCTCTACTCTACTCTCCTTTCCTCCATTCTCCTATATTCTACTCTACTCTACTCTACTCGACTTTACTCTACTCTAATTTACTCTACTCTACTCTCCTCTACTCTACTTTACTCTACCCTTCTCTACTCTACTCAAATCTAGCTTAGCCTAGCCCAACCTAGCCTAATCTAGCAATACTCTACACTAATCTAATCTACTCTAGCTTATCCTAGCCTATTCTAGCCTAACCTAGCTCTACGATACCCTATTCTACTCTACTCTACTCTACTCCACTCTACTCAACTCTCCTCTACTCTAGCCTAGCCTGGCATAGACAAACTTTGCCTAGCCCAGCAAAGCCTAAAGTAGCTCTACTCTATTGTACTCTACTTTACTAAACTCTGGTCTAATCTATTATAACCTAACCTAGCCTAAGCTAACTTAACCTAGCTCTACTATACTTTACTCTAGCCTAGCTTAGCCTAACCTTATCCAACTCTACTTTAGTCTGCTCTTCTTTGCTCTCCTTTACTCATCTCTTCTCAGATCTACTCTACTCTATACTACTCTACTTGACTATCCTCTACTCTTCTTTACTCTACTCTACACTACTATACTTTAGCTTAGCCAAGCCTAACCTAGCTCTACTCTGCTCTTCTCTACTCTACTCTACTCTACTCTACTTTAGCCTTGCCTAGTCTAGCCTATCCTAGCCTAGCCAAGCCTAGCTTAACCTAGTTCAACTCTACTCAACTCTACTTATCCAAGCCTAACCTAACCTGGCTCAACCTTACTCCACTCTACTCTACTCTACTCTACTCAACTCTAGCCTAGCCTAGTCTAACCTAGCTCTACTCTACTATACTTTGCTCTTCTTTTTTCATTCTACTATGCTTTTCTCTTCTCTGCTCAGGTCTATTTTTCTTCGCTCTACTCTGCTCTCTCTTTCTATGCTCTGTTGTGCTCTACTCTCCTCTCCTCTCCTCTACTCTACTCTACTCTACTCTACTCTACTCTACTTTACACTACTCTTCTCTACTCTATTCTCATCTACTCTCTTCTACTCTACTCTACTCTACTCTGCTCTACACTACTCTACTCTAGCCTAGCCGAGCTGAGCCTACCCTAGCTTATCATAACCATGCTCTATTCTAATTTACTCTACTCTACTATACTCAACTCTAATCTTCTCTACTCTACTCTACTCTATCCTAACCAAGCCTAGGTTAGCCTAACCTAACTCTACTTTACTCTACTATTCTCTAACCTAGCTTAGCTTAGCCTAGCCTAAACCTACCTTGCTCAACTCTACTCTACTCTGCTCTGCTCTACTCTACTCTACTCTTATTTGCTCTACTCTACTCTACTCTACTCTGCTCTATTCAACTATTCTATAGCATAGCCTAAGCTATCCTAGCCTAACCCAGCTATACTCTACTCTACTTTACTGTGCCCTACTCTACTAAAATCTACTCTACTCTACTCTAGGCTAGCCTCACTGAAGATAGCCTAGCTTAGCACAACTTAACCTTGCTCTATTCTACTCTACTCTACTCTTCTATACTTTACTTTACTCTACTATGCTCTACTCTAAGTTTTCTTGGCCTAACTTAGCCTAGCTTAGCTCTACTATACTTTGCTCTGCTCTACTCTTCTATACTTTACTCTACTCTGCTCTACTCTACTCTATTCTACTCTACTCAACTCTACTCAGCTCTTGCTAACCTAGCCTAGCCTAACCTAACCTAGAATATCCTGTCCTAGCTTAACCTAGCCTAACCTAGCTCTACTCTACTATACTCTCCCCTACTCTACTCTACTCAACTCTAACGTAGCCTAGTTAGCTTAGCCTAACTTAGTTTTACTCTACTCTCCTCTATCCAAGCTTAGCATAACATAGCACTGCTCTACTCTGCTCTGCTCTACTCTACTATACTCTACTTTGCTCTACTTTCCTCTACTTTGCTCTACTCTACCCATTTCTACTACACTCTGCTCTACTCAACTCTAGTTAACTCTACTCTACTTCACTCTAATCTACTCTACTCAAGCATAGTTTAGCCTAGCCTAGTCTAGCTTAACCTAACCAAGCTCTACCTTAATCTACTCTACTATGCTCTAACCTAGCCTAGCCTCGCTTAGCACTTCTCTGCTCTACTCTACTCTGCTTTGCTCTACTATATGATACTCTTTTCTACTCTTCTCAACTCTACTCTGCTTTGCTTTACTTTATTCTACTCTACTCTACTCTATTCTAATCTACTCTGCTATAGTCTACTCTATTCTGCTTTACTCTAATCTACCCTAGTCTGCTCTAAGTTGGTCTGTTCTACTCTACTCTTCTCCATTCTGCTCTACCCTACTCTACTCTACTCTACTCTAGCCTAGCCCAACCTAGCCTAACCTAACTTAACCTAGCTCTACTCTACTCTACCCAACTCTACTCGACTCTAGCCTAGCCTTACCTAGCTCTACTCTACCCTACTCTACTCTACTCTTTTATTCCTTAGTCTACTTTACTCAACTTTAGCAAAGCCTGGCCTAGCATAGCCTCGCCTTACCAAGCTTTACTCAACTCTACTCTACTCTACTCTGCTCGAGGATAACCTAACCTTGCCTACCATAGCTAGCTTAACCTAGCTTAACCTAGCTCTACTCTACTCTAATCTAACCTTGCTTAACCTAGCCTAGCTTAGCCTAACCTGGCTATACTCTGCTCTACTCTGCTTTTCTCGGCTCTACTCTACTCTGTTCTGCTTGACTATGCTCTATAGTTCTCTTCTTTACTCTGCTCTACTCTACACTACTATACTCTACTCTTATTTAGCCTAGCTTAAGCTAGCTCTACTCAACTCTACTCTACTCTCCTCTCCTCTTATCACCTCTACTCTTCTATCCTCTCCTCTCTTCTCATCTTCTATACTTTACTCTTCTCTAATTTACTTTACTTTACTCTACTCTACTCTACCCTGCTCCACTCTACTCTACCCTACTCTACTCTACTCTGGCACAACATAGCTTAGCCTTACCTAATCTAGCTCTACTCTACTCAACTCTACTATACTCTACTCTTGCCAAGCCTAATTGAGCTCTACTCTACTCTACTCTACTTTACTCTAGCCTAGTCTACACTAGCATAGCCCGGCATAGAATAACTTATCTATGCTCTGCTCTACTCAACTTTGCTTTGCTCTGCTCTACTATGCCTTACACTGTATTGCTAAACTCTACTCTGATCTTCTTTGCTTTGCTATCCTCTGCTTTACTTTCCACTTCTTTACTCTACTCTACTTTTTTCTACTCTAATCTACTCTACTCTATTTTACTCTACTCTACTCTATTATACTCTAGCCTAGCCTAATCATGGTATACTCTAATACTCGACTCATCTCTAGCCTAGCCTAGCCTTGCTTAGCCTAACCTATCCTAACCTCGCTTAACCTAGCCTTACCTAATCTAGCTCTACTCTACTCTACTCTACTCTACTCTACTCGACTCTACTCCACTCTCGTCTACTCTACCCTACTCTACTCTACTAAAATAGATTCTACTCTACTATAGTCTAGTCAACTCTACTCTAACCTAGCCAAGCCTAACTTAACCCTACTCTTCTCCACACTACCCTAGCCTAACCTAACTCTACTCTATACTACTCTGCTCTGCTCTATTACTCTCTACTCTACTCTACTCTACTCTACTCTTCTCTACTATTCTTTACTCTATTATAGCCTAGTTTAGTCTTGCTTAACCTAGCCTAGCCTATCCAAGCTCTACTCTAGTCTGCTCTAATTTGCTCTAAACTCAATTAACCTAGCCTAGCTATGCTCTTCTATGCTCTACTCTGCACAACTCTGCTCTACTTTGCTCTGCTCTACTCCACTCTATTCAATTGTGCTCTGCTCTACTCTATTATGCTCTACTCTACTCTCCTCTAGCCTTGCCTAACCTAGCTTAGCTTAGCCTAACTAAACCTAGCCTGACCTAGCTTTGCTCTACTCTCATCTACTATGCTCTATGCTTCTCTATGCTACCCTACACTTAGCTTTGTTCTTCTCTACTCTACTCTTATTTAGTAAAGCCTAGCCTTGCCTAATGTAGCCTAACCTAACCTATCCTAGCCTATCCTAGCCAAACCTAACTTAGCTTGACCCTACTCCACTCTACTCTACTCACTCTACTCTAGCCTCGCCTAACCTAGCCTTGCCTATCTTAGCCTAACCAACCTCTACTCAACCTTACTATACTCTACTATACTCTACTCTACTCCACTCTATGCTACTCTACCTTACTCTACTTTACTTAACTGTAAGCTAGCCTAGCATAACCTAACCTAGCTCTACTTTGCTCTACTCAGCTCAACTCTACTCTGCTCTACTCTGCTCTACTCTACTATTCTCTGCTCTGTTCTACTATACTTTTTTCTACTTTGTTCTTTTATGCACTACTCATCTCTACTCAACTCCACTCTAGCCTTTCTTAGCCTAGCCTAGCCTTGCTTAACTGAGCCTTACTCTACTCTAATCTGCTCTACTCTACTCTTCTATACTCTTCTTTACTCTAGCCTAGCCTGACTTAAATAAGCTCTACACTACCATACTCTACTCTACTATACTCTAACATAGCTTAGCCTACCTACCCTAACCTAGCTCTACTTTGCTCTACTCTACTCTAGCCTAGCTTAGCCTAGCCTTGCCTAGCCTTGTCTACCCTCATCTAGCTATGCCTAACCTAACTCAGTGAAGCTCTGCTCTACACTACTCTACTCTACTCTATTATGCTCTAGCCTAGCCTAGCATAACGTAGCTCTACTCTACTCTACTCTACTCTACTCTATTATACTCTACTCTAGCCTAGCATAGCCTAGCCTTATATATCCGAGCCTATTCTAGCCAAACCTAGCTCTCCTATACTCTAATCTAGTATGCTCTACTTTACTTTACTCTATTCTACTCTAACATAGCCTATCCTATTTGTACTGTACTCTTTTTTACTCTACTCTACTCTACTATACTCTACCCTAGAATAACTTAGCCTACCATAGCTTAACCTAGCCAAACCTTGCTTTTCTTGTCACTATTCTACTCTGTTCAACTATGCTCTAGTTTTCTTTACTCTATTCTACTCTACACTTCTCTACTCTGCTCCACTCTACTCTACTCTTCTTCGCTCTACTCTACTATGCTATCCTCTACTCTACTATACCCGACTTTACTCTACTCTAACCAAACCTAACTTAGCTTAGTCTAACCTTGCTCTACTCTACTCTACCCTACTCAAGCCTTGCCTAACCTAACCTAGCTGTGCTCTGCTCTGCTCTTCTACTTTTCCCAGTTTTGCTCTTCTCTTCTCCACTTTATTTTACTCTAGCCTTGCCTAACCTGGCCTAGCCAAACCTAACTCTACTATACTATACTATACTATACTATACTATACTATACTCTACTCTATCTACTCTACTCTACTCGAACCTAGCCTAGCCTAGCCTAACTTAGTATAGCTTAGCCTAACTTAGTTCTTCTATGCTTTGCTCTACTTTGCTCTACTCTATTATACTCTACTCTATTTCTCTACTCTACTCTACTCTACTATAGTCTTCTAAACTATACTCTACTTTTCTCTCCTACACTCTTCTCTACTATACTCTATCCTAGCTTAACCAAGACTACCCTAGCCTAATCAAGCTCTACTCTACTCTACTCTTCTCTATGATTCTCTAATCTACTTTACTCTAGCCTAGCTTAGCCTAGTCTACCCAAGCCTGGTTTAGCCATACAAAAATCTACTCTGCTGTACTCCACAAAACTCTACTCTATTATCCTATACTCTATTATACTCTACTCTATTCTCTCTACTCTATTATACTCTACTCTAATTTAATCTAGCATAGCCTTGTTTAGCCTAGTCTATCCAAGCTATACTCTTCTCTAATCCACTATAGCCTAGCCAAGCCTAGCATAACCTAACTCTGCATTATCTTATTATACTCTGCTTTGCTAGACTTTACTTTACTCTTCTCTGCTCTGCTCTTCTCTACTCTACTCTATTATACTCTAGCCTAACCTAGCCCAACCTTGCCCAACTCCACATTACTCTACTTTACTCTACTCCACTCTACTCTAATGTATACTAGCCTAGCTTAGCCTAGCTTAACCTAGCTTAGCATTACCTAGCCTGACCTAACCTAACCTAGCTCTACTCTACCCTGCTCTCCTTTACTCCACTCTACTCTACTCTACTCTAATCTACTCTACTCTACTTTACTCTACTCTAACCAAACCAAGCTTAGCCTAGCCTAACTTAGCTCTATTCTACTCTACTCTATCCTAGCCTAACCAAAACTAGCTCTTCTCTACTCTGCTATGCTCTACTCTTCTCTGCTCTGCTCTGCTCTGCTTGACTCTGATTTGCACTGCTCTACTCTTCTCTTCTCTACTCTGTCCTACTCTACTCAGCTCTACTCTACTTTTCTCTTCTCTGCTCAGCTCTACTCTACTCTTCTCTGCGCTTCTATACTCTACTCATCTCTATGCTACTCTACTCTAGCCTTATTTATCCTTGCCAAGTCTAGCCTAGCCTAACCAAGCACAACTCTACTATACTGTAGTCTACTCTACTCTGTTCTAACCTAGCCAAACCTAACCTTACTCTATGCTGCTCTACTCTACCCTGCTCTACTCTACTTTGCTTCACTCTACTCTACTATCTCTACTCCTCTTAACTTTGCTCTGCTCTGCTCTATCCTTCTCCACTCTACTCTACCCAAGCCTAGTCTAACCTAAACAAACTTAGCTCTACTCCACTCTACTCTTCTCTACTTGACTCGACTTTGACCTAGCCTCTCCTAGCCAAACCTAGCCCAACCTAACCTAGCTATACTCTACTCTTCTTATCTCTACTCTACTCTGCTCTCCTCTTCTCTGCTCTACTTTTATTTATAGTTCTTCGCTCTACTCTACTTTGCTATACTCTACTTTACTCTACTCTACTCCAGCCTAGCTTAGGCTAACCTAGCTTTGCTTAGCTCTCCTTTTCTCTACTCTACTCTACTCAGCTCCACTTTACTCTACTTTGCCAAGCCTAACTCAGCATAGCTTATCCTAACCTTGCTCTACTCAACTCTACTCTACTCGAGCCTAGCCTAACCTTGCTTAGTCTAGACTAGCCAAGCCTAGCTCAACCGTGTTCTACTCTACTCTACCATACTATACTCTATTTTACTCTACTCTACTCTTCTTTACTCTACTATACTCTATTCTACTCTAACGTAGGCTAACCTAGCCTAGCATAGCCTAACAAAGCCCTACTCTACTCTGCTCTACTCTTCCCAGCTCTTCTACGCTCTACTCTGCTCTTCTCAATTCTACTCCTTTTTTCTATATTATTCTCTGCTCTCTTCTACTCTTCTTTGCTCTACTTTACTATACTCTACTAAAGCTTAGCCTGGCATAACCTTCCCTAGCCTAATAAAGCTAAACTCTACACTTCTATACTACTTGAGCCTAGCCTAGCTTAGCCTATCCTTTCCTAGCCTAACCTAACCAAGAATTACTTTACTCTCTATCTACTATAAACTTACCAAACCTTGCCTCGCCTAACCTAGCTCTATTGTATTCTACTCTACTCTGGCCAAGCTTAGCTTCGCCTTGCCTAGTCTAGCATAGTTTAGCCCATCCTAACTCTGCTCTGCTCTACTCTGCACTGCTCTACTCTACTCTGTATTGCTCTACTCTACTCTGGTCTTCTCTACTCTTCTATGCTCTTCACTACTCTACTCTATTGTACCTTATCCTAGCATAGCCTAACCTAACCTAGCCCTACTCTACTCTTCTCTACTCAACTATGCCCTACTCAAACTTAGCCTAGCCTAGCCTAGTTTAGCCTAACTTATTCTAACCACCCTATTCGAGCAAAACCTTATTCTACTTTTCTCTACACTATTTTATTCTATTATAGCCAACTTAAGCTTAACTTAGCCTTATGCTAATATACTCTACCCTACTCTACTCTCCTCTACCCACCCTAGCCTAGTTTAGCCTCGCCATGCCTTGTTGCCAAACCTATCCTAACCTAAACATGCCTAGCTTTTCCTAACCTTCTCTACTCTATTATACTCTACTCTACTCTACTATATCAACTATACTCTATTTTATTCTACACTAGCTTAGCTAAACCTAACTTAGCATTATGTTACTCTACTCTACACTAGCCTAATATAGCCTATCCTAACCTAGCCTAACCTAACATAGCCTAGCCTAGCTAAGTCTTACTATACTCTACCCTACCCTACTATACTCTAGCCTAGCTTAGCCAGACCTAACCTAGCTTAGTCTAGCCTAGCCTTGCTTTGCTCTGATCTACTCTACTATACTCTAATCTATTTTAATCAACTCTAGCCTTGCGAATTTTAACATAGCTCTATGCTACTCTACTTTACTTTATTTTACTCTAGCCTAACCTAACCTAACCTAGCCTAGCCTAGCTTAGCCTAACCTTACCTAGGTTAGCCAAGCCTTACTATACTCTACTACACCCTATTATAGTCTACTCTACTCTAGCCTAGCCTAACCTAGCCTAGCCTAGTCTTACTTTATATTACTCTACATTATTTTATTTTACTCTAGCCAAGCTAAGCTTAACATAGCTTTATCCTACATTACTCTACTCAACTAAACTCTACTCTACTCTACTCAGACCTACCCTAGCCAAGCCTAACCTAGCTCTACTCTTCCCTACTCTAAACTACTTTACTCTACTCCAGCCTAGCCTAGCCTAGTGTAGCCTAACCTAGCCTAAGCTCTACTCTTCTCTAATCTACTCTACTCTGCTATACTCTAATCTACTCTACTCTACTCTACTCTACTCCACTTTACTCCACTCTGCTTTGTTAAATTCTTCTCTACTCTATTGTGCTCTACTCTACTCTACTCTGCTATACTCTACTCTATTGTAGTCTACTCTACTTCAATCTAACCTAGTTTAACCTAAGCTAGCTTTACTTTACTCTGCTCTGCTACTTTCTGCTCCACTCTATTCCATTAAACTCCAGCCTAGCTTAGCCTAGCAAAGCCTAATCTAACTTAGCTCTACTCTACTCTACTCTAGCCTAGCCTAACCTAGCCTTGCCTAGCCTCACCAAGCCTAGCTTAGCGTAACCTAGCTCTACTCTACCCTACACTAATCTATTATATTATACTCTACTCTACTCTACTCTACTCTACTACACTCTGGCCTAGACTAGCTTAGCCTAGCCTAACCTAGCTCTACTCTATTCTACTCTACTCTACTCTACTTTACTCAAACCTAACCTAACCTAGATCTACTCTACTCTACTCTACTCTAGCCTAGCTTAGCCTAACCTAGCTCTACTCTACTCTACTATGCTCTGCTCATTTTTATTACTTTGCTCTACTCTACTCCATCTATTCTAAGCTACTCTACTAATTTGCTCTACTCTTCTTTGCTCTACTCTACTTTGCTCTACTCTTCTCTACTCTAGTCTACTCTATTTTGCTCTAAACTAGCCTAGTAGAACCTAACCTAGCTCTACTCTACTCAACTTTATTCTACTATTTTCTACTCTAGCCTATCTTAACCAGGGCTGGCCTAACCTAGCCTAACCTTGTTCTACTCTACTCTATATTACTTTATTCCACTCCACTCTACTCTAATCTAACCAAGCCTAACATAGCTTACCCTATGTAGCTCTACTCTACTCTACTCTAACATAGCCTAGCCTAACCTAGCTTAGCTCTGCTCTACTCTGGTCTGATCTACTCTACTCTGTTATATTCAACTCCACTCTACTCAACTCTACTATATTCTACTCTACTCTACTCTACTCTACTCTAACCTAGCCAAGCCTAGCCTAACCTTGCTCTACTCTACTCTGCTCTAACTTAGCCAAGCCTAATGTAGCTTTGTTTTATGCTGCTCTACTCTACTCTACTATGCTCAAGTCTACTTTGCTCTTCTCTACTCTACTCTACTTTCCCATACCATACTCAAACCAAGCATAGCTAGCCTAGCTTATCCTAATCTAATCTAATCTCACCTAGCCTAGCCACGTCTTACTCTACTCTACTTTACTCTATTTTATTCTACTCTAGCCAAGCTAAACCAAACTTAGCCTAGTCTAGCCTAAGCTATCATAACCTAACATCTCCTAGCTTAGCCTAGCCTTACTCGACTCTATTATACTCTACTCTACTCTGCTCTACTCTACCGCAGTCCATTTTATTATACTTTAACTTAGCTAAGTCTAACTTAGCTCTATGCTACTCTACTCTACTTTAGCCTAACATAGCCTATCCTAAGCAAACTAGGCCAACCTAGTCTAGCCAAGCTCAATCTTATTATACTCTACTCTACCCTACTCTACACTACTTAGCCTAGCCCAACCTAGCCTATGGTAACCTTGCCTAGTCTAGCCTGGTCTTGCTCTACCCTACTCAATTTTATCCAAGTCTAGCTTAGCTAATCCTAACTTAGCTCTATTCTACTCTACTATACTCTATTCTACTCTAACTTTACCTAGCTTAGCCTAACCTAGCCTAGGCTAAGCTAGGCTTACTATACTCTACTCTACCCTACTTTAGTCTACTCTACTTTAGCCTAGCCTAGCCTAGCCTTACTCTACTCTACTCTACTCTACTCTACTCTACTTTAATCTAATCTATTTTAATTTACTCTAACCTAGCTAAGCTTGACATAGCTCTGTCTTACTTTACTCTACTCTACTCTACTTTATTTTACTCTTCTCTACACTACTATACTCCACCCTACTCTACTCTAGTCTACTTTACTCTACTCTACTCTACTCTACCCTACCGTACTCTAACCTAGCTTACCTTAGCCTAGCCTAACCTGTCCTTGCCTAACCTAACCTCACCTAGCCTAGTCTAGGCAAACTCTACTCTACTCTACTCTACTATATTGTATTCTACTCTAGCCTTGCTAAGACTAACAAAGCTTTAAACAACTCTACTCTACCCTACTCTACTCTATCCTAACCTAGCCTAGCCTAGCCTAGCTTAACCTAACCAAACCTTGCCTTACCCAGCCTTACTATACTATAGTCTACACTACTCTACTATACTCTACTCTACTTTACTCTACACTCGCTTTGCCTAGCTTAGCCCCTACCATAGCCTAACCTAGTCATGCCTAGCCTAACCTTGCCTAGCCTAGCCTAGCTTAACCTAGCCAAGTAGAACCTAGCCTAACCTATTCTAAGCAAACCTCATCTAGCTTAGCATAGCCTTACCTTACTCTACCCTAGCTTAACTAAGCCTAACCTAGCTCTATGCTACTTTACTCTACTCTAGCCAAATATAGCCTTACGTAGCCTAGCCTAACCTAGCCATACTATACTCTACTTTACCCAGCTCTACTCTACTCTACTCTTGACTAGCCTAGCCTAGCTTAACCTCACCTAGGATGACTCTACTCTATTATATTCTACTCTTGTCTTACGAAGCCTAACTTAGCTCTGTGATACTCTACTCTATTCTACTCTATCCTAACCTCGCCTAACCAAGCCTTGCCTAGCCTAACCTAGCCTAGCCTAACCCAACCTAGTCTAGCCTAACCTTACTATACTCTATTCTACCCTACTCTACTCTATTCTAATCCAGCCTAACCTCACCTAAGCTCTACTCAGCCTTGCTCTGCTCTACTCTGTTCTGCTCTACTTTGCTCTGATCTGTGTTACTCTATTTAGCTCTACTATACTCTTCTCTCCTCTACTTTATTCTACTTTACTGTGTTCTACTCTGCTCTGCTTAATTCTGCTCTACTCTATTCTGCTCTACTTTGCTCTTCTATGCTATGCTTTTCTCTGTTCTGCTTTACTCTGCTCTAGTTTACTCTACTCTATTACACTCTATAATATTTTATTCTACTCTAGCCTAGTTATGCATAACTTAGCTCTATGCTCCTCTACTTTCCTCAAATTCACTCTAGCTTAACCTATCCTAGCCTAGCCAACCTAGCCTAGCCTAGCCCAACCTTATTATACTCTACCAAACTCTACTCTACTCTACTCTACTCTAGCCTAGCCTAGCCTAACCTAACCTCGCTTAGCCTAGCCTAACCTTCCTATACTCTGCTCTACTCTATTTTATTCCACTCTAGCCTAGCTAAGCCTGTCTTAGCTTTATGCCGCTCTACTCTACTCTACTCTACTCTACCCTAACCTAACTTAGTCTTGCCTAACCTACCTCAGTCTAACATAACGAAACATAGCCCAGCCATACTATACTCTACTCTACCCTACTCTACTCTACACTACATTAGCCTAGCCTAGCCTAGCCTTACTCTACTCTATTTTACTCTACTCTAGCATAGTAACCTAAATTAGCTTTATACGGCTCAACTTTACTCTCCTCTAGCCAATCCTATCTTACCCTAGCCTAGCCTAAGCTCTCTTAGCCTTACTTAGCTATTCTATAATGTGCTCTGCTCAACTCTACTTTACTCCAGTCTAATCTACTCGACTCTAGCTTAGCCTAGCCGAGCCTAGCCTAGCACAGCCAGACCTAGCCTAGCCTAGTCAAGCCTAACCTAGCTTGAGCTATCCAAACCTGACCTCACCTAACCTAGCTTGGCCTTACTCTACTTTACTCTACTCTATTATATACTACTATACTCTACTCTATTTTACTCTACTCTTACCTAGCTAAGCCTAACATAGCTTTATGCTACTCTATACTATTCTACTCTATTCTACTCTTACTTAACCTAGCCTAGCCTAGCTTAGCCTACCATAACCTTGAATAGCCTAGCCTCGCCTTGCTATACTCTATTTTAACCTACTCTACTCTACTCTTCCCTAGCCTAGCCTAGCCTCACCTCACCTGGGATCTGCTCAGCTTTGCACTGCTCTCCTTTTCTCTTCTCTTCTATACTCTTCTCTGCTCTACTCTGCTTTACTCTACTCTACTCTACTTTTCTCTACTCTTCTTTGCCATACTCTATACTCTACTCAACCCTACTTTACTCTTGCCTAGCCTAGCTTAGCCAAGACTAATTGAGCTAAACTCTGCTCTACTCTACTCTACTCTACTCTACTCTACTCGACTATAACCTAGCCTAACCAAACCTAGCTTTACTATAATTTACTCTAGCATTCCCTATCCTAGCCAAGCCTAACCTTACTATACTCTGCTGCACTCTACCTTAGTCTAGCTTAGCCTGGCCTAGCCTAACTTAGCTATACTCTACTCTACTCTATACTACTCTACTCTACTCTAGCCTAGCCTAGCCTACCCTAGCCTAACCTAGCCTAACCTAGCTCTACTCTTCTCTACTCTACTCTGCCCTAATCTAACTTAGCTTAGCCAAGCCTAGCTCAACCTTGCTCTAATCTATTCTGCTCTAGTATGCTCTACTATAATTTAACCAAGCCTAGCCTAACCTAGCTCTACTCTACTTTACATTATTCCTCTCTACTCTTCTCTACTCTTCTCCAATCCTTCTTAACTTAGAGTAGCAAAGCTTAGCCTAGCCTAGCCAAACCTTGCTCTACTCTACTCTACTCAACTCTACCCCACTATACTCTACTCTACTCTATTTTATTCTATTCTATTCTATTCTACTCTACTCTACTCAACTATACTCTACTCTAAGCTAGCCTAGCCTAACCTAACCTAGCCTAGCCCAGCCTAACCTTGCTCTACTCTCCTTTATTTTGCTCTGATTTTCTCTACCCTTCTCTATTCTACTATACTCTACTCCATTTTACTCTTCTCTACTCTGCTCTTCTCTACTTTTCTTTGCTCGACTCAGCTTTGTTTTGCTTTGTTGTGCTCTGCTCTACCCTACTCAACTCTACTCTACCTTATTCTAACCAAGCTCTACTCTACTATATTTCACTCTTCTCTACTCTACTCTACTCTACTCTAATCTTCTCTACTCTATCCTAGCCTAGTAGATCCTAGCCCTACCTACTATACTCTACTCTAGTTTAGCTTAGCCAAGCCAAGCCTAGCTCTCTGTTATTCTACTCTGTTCTGCTCTGGTCTACTCTGTCATGTTCTACTCTATTCTACTCTGCTCTACTCTGCTCTACTCTACTCTACTCTGTCCTACTCAGCTCTGCTCTAACCTAGCCTACCTTAACCTAACACTACTATACTCTTCTCTGCTATTCTCTAGTTAGCTAAGCTTAGCTGACTTTAGCTCTACTCCCCTATGCTTGACTCTGTTCTACTCTGCTCAACTCTTCTCTTTTTTTCTCTTCTCTGCCTTACTCCAACCTAGCATAGTTTAGCTTAGCCTAACCTAGCTCTACTCTACTCTGCCCTACTCTGCTCTGCTCTCCTTTACTCTGCTCTACTCTACTCTACTCTACACTACTCTACTACACTCTATTCTACTATACACTAGCTTGGCCTACCCTTACCTAACATAGCCTAACCCTTCACAACTCTATTCAGCTCTACTCTACAAAGCTCTGCTCTACTTTTTTCTACTCTGCTCTACTCTCCTTTACTCTACTATGCTCTTGTCTACTATGCTCTTGTTTACACTGCTCTGTTTTGCTCTACTCTTCACTGCTCCACTCTTCTCTACTTTACTCTACTCTACTCTACTATGCTCTTCTCTACTCTACTCTACTTTATTGTACTCTAGCTTATCCAAGCATAGCCCAACCTTGCTCTACTTTACTCTATTTTACTTTAGCTTAGCTTGGCCTAACCTAGCCAAACCTAGCCTAACCTCGCCTAGCCTAGCCTAGCCAAACCTAGTTCTACTCTACTATACTCTTCTCTACTGTGCTCTTCTTTATTCAAACCTTACATAGCCTGGCCTAGACTAACCTATCTCTACTCTACTCTACAATAGCCTTGCCTAGCTTAACCTAGGTTAACATAGCTCTGCTTTACTCTATTAAACTTTGCTCTACTCTAATCTATTCTACTATACTCTTCTCTACTTTACTCTACTTTACACTTCTTTACTCTACCCTACTCTAATCTACTTTACTCTATTGTACTCTGCTCTACTATAGCCTAGTTTAGAATAGCCCAACCAAGCCTAGCCAAACGTACGTCTGGTTTACTCTACTCTACACTACTCTACTCTACTCTACTCAATTGTACTCAAATCTTCTCTGCTCTACTCGTCTCTACTCTACTCTTCTAGCCTAAACTAACCTAGCCTTGCCTAACCAAGCCTAGCCCAGCCTAACCTAGCTAAACTCTACTCTACTCTACTTAACTCAACTTTATTCTACTTTACTCTACTCTACTCTACTCAACATTAACCTAGCCTCGCCAAGCCTTGCCTAGCCTTGGACAGCAAAACCTAGCTCTACTATACTCTACTCTGCTCTACTCTACTCTGCTTTATTCTACTCTACTCTACTCTACTCTACTCTGCTCTTCTCTACTTTGCTCTGCTCTTCTCTACTCTGCTCTGCTCTACTCTACTTTGTTCTTCTCTGCTCTTCTCTACTCTACTCTAATCAATCCTAGACTAGCTTAACAAATCTCTACTCTACTCTTCTTTACTCTACTATACTCTACTCTACTTTAGCCTAGCCTACCTTAGCCAAGCTTTGCCTAACCTGCCCCTTCTCTAATCTACTCTACTCTATTATATTGTACTCTACTCTACTTACTCTACCCTACTATACCCTATTCCACTCCACTCTACTTTACTCTACTCTACTATGCTCTAAGCTAGCTTAGCCTAGCCTAACCTAAACTTGCTCTACTCTACTCTACTCTACACTTGCTCAGCTCTTCTCCTTTTTGCTCTAAACTACTCTACTCTACTTTACACTACTATGCCTTACTTTTTTCTTCTTTACTTTACTTTGCTCTACTCTAACATAGCCTAATCTAATCTTACCTAGCTTTACTATACTCTACTCTGCTCTACCCTTCTTTGTTGAGCTCAGCTTAGCCCTGCTCTACTCTATAATGCTCTACTTTGTTCTACTCTGCACTACTCTACTCCACTCTACCCTAGCCTAGCAAAGCTTAGCCTAACTTACTTATACTCTACTCTACTCTGCTCTGTTCTACTTTGCTCTGCTTTACTCTACTTTACTCTACTCTACTCTTTTTTACTCTACTCTGCTCTACTCTACTCTACTATATTGTACTCTACTTTAACTTAATTTAGCCTAGCTTAGCTGTGCCTAGCCTAACCTAGCTCTACTCTATTCTACTCTACTCTACCTTACTCTACTCTACTCTACTCATCACTAGCCTAACCTAGCCTACCCCATCCTAGCCTAACCTACCCCATCCTAGCCTAGCCTAACCTAGCTCCACTCTACTTTACTCTACTCTAATCTACTCTAAACAAATCAATTCTACTTTACTCTACTCCACTCTAACTTAGCCTAGCCTAATCTAGCATAACCTAGATCTACTCTAGTCTACTTTACTCTAGTCAACTCTACTCAAGCCTAGCCTAACCTAGCTCTACTTTACTTTGCTCTACTTTGCTCTATTCTACTCTACTCTACTCTACTCTAGACTAGCCAAACCTACCTCTGCTCTACTCTACTCTACTATACGCAACTCTATTCTACTCTAGCCTAGCCTATTCTTGTCTTGCTTTTCCTAGCCTAACCTAGCTCTACTCTAATCTACTATACTCCACACTAACCTAACCTAGCTTTACTCTACTCTATTATGCTTTGCTCTACAATGCTTTGCTCTACTTTCCTTTGCTCTTATCTACTTTATTTTACTTTGCTTTGCTCAACTTTGCTCTGTTCTACTCTGCTCTCCTCTGCTCTGCTCTCCTCTACTCTACTCTATTCTACTCTACTCTGCTCTACTCTACCATGCTCTACTCTACTCTAATCTAGCTAAGCCTAGTTTATCATAACCAAACCTAACTATACTACACTTTACTTTACTCTACTCTATTATACTCTAGCCTAGACTAGCCTGGCCTAGCCTAACTTTGCTCTAGCTTAGCCAGGCCTAGTTAGCCAAAGTTAGCCTAACCTAGCCTAGCCTAGCATAGCCTATCCTAGCTCAACTATATCCTAATGTACTCTACTCTAATTTACTCTTCTCTACATTACTTTACTCTTCTCTACATTACTTTACTCTTCTTTATACTAACGAAGCCTAGACTATCAAAACCCAACCTTGCTCAATCTACTCTAGCTTGCTTAACCTAGCCTAGCCTAACCTAGCTCTTCTCTGCTCCACTCTACTATACTATCCTCTACTCTGCTCTGCTCTACTCTTCTCTACTTTGCTATACTTTACTATATTCTTCTCTACTGTACTCTATCCATGCCTAGCCTAACTTTTCTCTACTCTACCCTACTCTACTCTACTTTATTCTCGCCTAGCCTAGTCTAGCTTAGCTTAGCCTAACTTAGCTCGACTTTTTTCTACTTTACTCTACTCTACACTAGCCTTGACTAGCCTACACAAGCCTTGCCTAACCTACCTCTACTCTACTCTTCTCTACTCTGCTTTAATCTAGTCTAAACTTACCTAATAAAGCCTAAGCTAGCTCTACTATACCTTACTCTACTCTACTCAACTCTGCTCTGCTCTACTCTGCTTTACTCTACTCTACTCTACTCTGTCATGCTCTACATTACTCTACTCTGCTTTGCTTTGCTCTGCTCTGCTCTTCTCTACTTTCCTCTCCTCTTCTCTACTCTACTTTACTATGCTATACTCTTATCATTATCTACTCCACTCTACTCTACTCCATTCTACCTTACTTTACTCTAGCCTAGCCTATTTGAGCTTAGCCTAACCTAGCTCTAGTCTACTCTACACTACTCTACTCTACTCTACTCTAGCCAAGCATAGCTTAGCCTAGCCTAACCTAACCTAACTCTACTCTACTATGCTCTACTCGAGTTTACTCTACTTTAACCTAATGTAGCATAGCCTAACCAAGCTCTACTCTACTCTACCTTACTCTAATTAATATAGCCTAGCCTTGCCTAGCTTAGCCTAGCCTAGTATTGCCTAACATAGCTTAGCTTAACTTAGTTCTGCTCTACTCTGCTTCACCCTACTATGCTCTACTCTTCATTGCTCTTCCCTGCTTTACTCCACTCTACTCTGCTCTGCTCTACTCTACTCTACTCTGTACCATAGGCTAGCATAGCTTAGCCTTGCCAAACCTAGCTATACTCTACTCCATTCTACTCTAGGCTAGCCCTGCCTAGGCTGCCATATCCTAGCCAAGCCTACCCTAGCTGAGCCTAGCATAACCTAGCTCTACTCTACTCTAATGTACTCTACTATGCTCTCCTCCACAAAGCTCTGCTTGACTCTACGCTAACCTACCCTAGCCTAGCATAGCGTTACTTAGCCAAGCCTAACCTGGCCTAGCATAACTAAGCTCTACTCTGCTCTATTATGCTCTGCTCTTCTTTGCTCTACTCTACTCAATCTACTTTACTCTAGCCTAGCCTAGCTTTGCCTAACCTAGCATAGCTTAACCTAGCTCTACTCTACTCTACACTACTCTACTCTACTTTACTTAACTCTACTCTACTCTAGCCTAGCCTAGCCTAACCTAACCTAGCTTAGCCAAACCAAACTGAGCTCTACTCTACTCTACTCTAAAATACTCTACTTTACTGTACTCAACTCAACTCTACTCTAATCTACTCTAATCTACTCTAAGATAACCTAGCCTGGCCTACCTTAGCCAAGCTTACCCTAACCTAGCTTAACCTAGCTCTACTCTACTTTACTCTACTCTAACTTAGCCCTACCAAGCCTATCCTAACCTAGCTCTCCTCTACTCTACTCTAATCTAATCTATTCGAATCTACTCTACTCTAGCTTAGCCTAAACTAGCTCTGCTCTGGTTTACATTTCTCTACTTTGTTCAATTTTGCTATGTTCTGCTTTACTATACTCTTCTCTATTCTACTCTACTATACTCTACTCTACTCTACTTTACTCTACTCTTTTATGCATTACTCTAGAATAGCCTAGCCTAACCTAGCTCTACTCTACCCTACTTTGCTCTACTCTATTATAATCAACTCTAGCCCAGCCTAGCCTAGCCAACCTAACCTTGCTCTATTCTATTCTTCTTTTTTCTACTCTGCTTTGCTCTTCTTTACTTTGCTCTGGTCTACACTACTCTGCTCTACTCTACTTTAATCCACTCTACTCTGTTATGCTCTCCTCGACTCTCCTCTCCTCTTTTCCCCTCACCTCTCCTCTTATCTTCTCTACTCTACTCCTCTACTCTACTATACTCTACTCTACTCTACTTTACTCAACTCTACTATACTCTTCTATATTCTACTCTACTCTACTATACTCCATTCTATTCTACTCTACTCTACTCTACCATACACAAGCATAGCCTAGCTTAGCCTAAACTAGCACCACTCAACTTTACTTTACACTACTTTACTCTAATCTAGCTTAGCTTAGCCTAGTCTAGCTTAGAATATCTTAGCTTTGCCTAAGCTAGCTCCACTCTACTCTACTCTACTCTAACTTAGCCTAAATAAGCCTTACTTACACCCACCTAACTTAGCTCTCCTCTATTATACTCTGCTATGCTCTACACTACTCTGCTTTGCACTGCTCTGTATTGCTCTATTGTACTCTTTCACTTTGCTCTACTCTGATCTCCTCCCTCTCTCTTCTACTCTACTCTACTCTAGTCTACTCTATTCTATTCTACTTTACTCTACTCTACTCTACTCTACTCTACTCTACTCTACTCTACTATACTCTACTCTTCTCTACTCTGCTCTACTTTGCTTTACTCTACTCTACTCCATTCTAGCCTAGCCTATCCTAGCTCTACCTTACTCTAATCTACTCTAGCCTTGCCTAGCGTAGCCTAACCTAGCTCTACTCAACTCTAGTTTACTCTATTCTAGCCTAGCCTAACCTAGCTCTATTATACTCTACTCTACTCTACTCTACTTTACTCTACTCTAATCCACTTTACAAGACTCTACTCTACTCTAATATAGCATAACATAGCCTAACTGTTATACCCGGTAAAATTTTATGTATTTGATCTTTAATAAATTAATTGTGGCTTGGATGATTTCGAATCGACAGTAGGATGAGCCAGGAACTCAATTGTAGGCTATTGGAATTTCTGAAATCTTTTGGGAATTTTTCGGAGCACCGAAGAATTTTTAATTAATTTTCCCTGTTTAATTAGATTTATAGGATTTTTAGAAATTCGAAAATCCATTTAAATTAAACCGGAAATTGGTTTACCGCGCGTGAACCGGACCGGAACGGTTCAGCGGAGGCGGAGACGGTTCGCCGAGTGAGTTTGCGCGTGCGTTCTGATAAGCTAATCGGACGGTCGTGATCGACGGTTGGGATTGAACCGGCTGATCGGGTGCTTACCGTGTCGATAGCGTGTCGACAGCGCGTATCGGGTGCTTACCGTGTCGAAAGCGTGTCAACGGCGCGTAATGGGTTTCACCGTGTCGGCCAGAAATATAAAACCCTCGCGAAACGATTAGGGTTTGTTCGGCCGACCGATAGAGAGAGTTTTTCCGGCGTACGGCGCGTGATTCCGGCGGCCTGGCAAGGGGCTTTTTGTGCCTGGAGATTCACGGGAACGAGGAGAGTCAATTCGTACCGGATTCGTTCGGCGAGGAGCTGCGGCGAGCTACGGACGAAGTTCACCGTCGCCGGCGTCGTTGAGGTAGGAAATTCAGTTTAAATTAGTGATTTAGTAGAAAATTAAAAGCATGAAATACTTTGCTTAATGAAAACAAGCATGTGGATGAAAATCGGATTTAATTGAATGCTAAATTGTGTCTTTTGCAAATTTCGGAATTTCCTGGAAAAATTTCCATTTCGCCGAAAAAAAAAAAAAAAAAAAAAAAAAAAAAAAAATTTATTGATGCTTAGGAGCATGTTAGGAAATTGTTCTCCTTGATCGCAGTCGCCGGAAATCGACGGAAGGATCGTAATGGTCGGCGATGGCGGCGGCTAGGGTTTCGCGGGTTTCGGACTGAGGAAGGAGAAGGGTTTAGATAATATCAAATCTAATTAAGTAATTAATGATATTTACGCCATTTTATTAGTAATTAAAATTAATCCGATTAACGGATTATTAAGAAATTGGTTCGGCGGTGTCGCGGTTCAGCGCGAGAGTTCCGAACCGGCAGCGAAAACCGGTTCAGCGGGATTCGGCGCGGACGAACGGCGCGAAAGCCGAACCGGCAGCGAAAACCGGTTCAGCGGGATTCGGCGCGGACAAACGGCGCGAAAGCCGAACCGGCAGCGAAAACCGGTTCAGCGGGAGTCGGCGCGGACGAACGGCGCGGCGCGGAGGAGAGAGAAGCGGAAGGAAAATTCGGAAATTTATTATTAATCCGAATTTTCGGAAATAAAAAGGATAAGCGAAAAATTAAATTCGAAAATTAATCCTAATTTTTGGAAAAAGGATATATGTGGAATTTAAATTCGGAAATTTATTTCGAATTTCGGAAAATGGAATAAGGGCAGAAATTGAAATTGGAATTTAAAAATTTCCTGAAGTGGGGAAAAATGTTATCAGTGATGACAGTACAGCTGGAAACAGTCAGACAAAGATATGGTACACGGATGCTACCAGAACAGTCAGTAATTGACAATTGTGTTGCTTTGATGGCAACGGCATGGATTGAGTCAGTTTATTCAGTATTGGCATATTTCATGGATTGGCATATTGGACCGGACTACTATAGACCCTATATGATGTTTTAGGGTAGTTGTGGTAGGTAACTGTGCGGTTCGGACTTAGCTTCCACAGTATACATGTAGACTGGTATACGCCTTGTTGTACCTGGACACATGTTGCCGAATCTTGGAGTTAGAGATTGGCAATGACTGTAGGGGCGTGAGCTTCTATGGAAGTTGTTGGTAGAGGACTCCTTGGGACGGTGGCTGAGTCAATCTCTCCTGGTCCATGTGTGTAGGCCTGCGCGCCTGAGGGTGGCAGGGGTGTCTCGCAGTGGCTAGCCAAGTGTGTAGGCCTGCGCGCCTTAGGGTGGCAGGGGTGTCTCACGTTGGCTAGAGATTATGTGACTGGATCTGTCTGTAGTCTCCAGGAGATTGATTGACGAGAGACACTGCGGTGTCGGGTGCTTAGGCGCCATGCGTGTTTCGAGATGGGCGTTCCCACTGGCACGTTGCCTGGTAGCCCAGAGGAGAGCTACTCTGGTGTGACTGGGGTGGCTGTGGTTGGTCGGAGTCTGGGACTGAGAGTGCCTATCCACCGTACATTGTTATGCTGTATTCCTGTATTTTTGCTATTATCCTTCTCTTGCATGTGAGTTTTACTAGCTGACTTTCCTACTGGGCGTAGCTCATTCCTGTATTATATATTTTCAGTGGCTCGGCAGACTTGACGCTACCGGATTAGGTGGGATCGTGGTCAGCAGGCTTGTGAAGGATTTCTGATTGGTGATTGTCTGAGATATTCTGGTTAGTTGATTGTTGCTGTTGGATGTTTCAGTGAGACTGTTATTCTCATATGTTACATATAATTTGAGGGTAATTCGGAATTATGTATCTGGATGAACAATATTACACTTGTGGACTTGTATCTTATTCTTGTAATGTAGTTCCATTTACTGTCTTATCTTATTGTCTTGGAGTATGGTGAGTGGAGTGCTACATTTATCTGTGGATGTTATATATCTTCCGTTTGATGGTGAGGTCATTACATGACTATGGAACTTAACCGTGGGGGTTCAGACTTCTAATAGACCGGTTCTCCTACCCGTAGGGGTTAGGAGTATTGGGTCTAGTAGGAGTAACATTGCGCGAGTCCATCTGTTAATTCAGGAGTCATGAACCTGATTTGACGGTGTACCCGGGAGATGGGATCCACATTGTTAAGGGAAGTAGGTGTGTAATGATGTGTTATATCCTATGTTTTCGTAGGCTACTCAGGTTGGTATGGGACGATCTGAGCTGTCTATATATAAAAAAAAAAAAAAAAAAAAAAAATTGTATGCCAAAAATCAGCCTAGGAAAAAATGGGGTGTAACAAGAGTGGTATCAGAGCCCTAGGTGAGGATAACGGGGCTAGACGTGTATAGGGGTTCAACCCAAGGTGGGGAGAACTGTTGATTCTTTTGTATACTATAGTAGTCCATATGCCAATTGCCAAATGACGACTCTAATGCCAGATTAATTGTTTTTGACAGTATGGCTGGTACCAGGAGACTTTCCGCTCGTGGAGCAGCTAGAGGCAGACCGGTATCTACTACTCCTACCCCGGAGACGATCCCAGCATTGCCAGTTGAGCCAGCCGTGGATCGTTGGATCGATGCCTTCATGCGGTTGCGTCCGCGGAGCTTCAGTGGGTCGGCTGACCCAGCGGTGGCAGATGACTGGATGGCTCATATGCTTGAGCTATTTGATGCCTTGGGATGTCCATTCGGCAGGAGGGTAGTGCTTGCTGCTCTAGTGTTGGAGGGAGAGGCTGCTACCTGGTGGAGAGGCCAGCGGCGCGCTATGTTTGGGGAGGCCCAGAACAGTGAGATAGCATGGGATGACTTTGTTGAGGCATTCAGGGAGTGCTACATTCCGGCCTCGGCCATGGCTCAGTTCAGGAGGGAACTTATACACCTCAGGCAGGGCCAGATGTCAGTGAACGATTACTTATCGAGGTTCACTTATCTGGCGAGGTACGCCGTAGAGCTGGTGCCTTCTGAGGAACGCAGATGTGAGATGTTCCTGGAGGGACTTCGTCCTATGCTGCAGCGCCAGCTAGTTGTGAGTCGGTTTGCCAGGTTTCGTGACTTGGTGGAGGCTGCGAGATCCGTTGAGCTTATTGATATCCGGATGGAGGCCCAGAGAGAGACTCATAACAAGAGGAAGGAATTCAGAAATATCCAACAAAACAAAAAGGGCAAGAGACACAGAGATCACAGTGGTACTCAGGAGGTCGTGGTCCGGCCACGACCTATTTCTGAGAGACCAGTGCAGCAGACAGGTACCCGGACTGGGGGGATTATCTGCTACCATTGTCGACAGCCCGGACACAAGAAGTGCGACTGCCCAGAGTTGAAGAAACAGAGGATCACGGGACCGGTTGGTTCATCTGGGGGACAGCCCAGGGTATTTGCACTGACTCGGCAGCAGGCTTCAGAGTCACCAGAAGTGATCACAGGTATGCTTCATTTTGGCAACGTGCAGTGCATGACTTTGTTTGATACTGGTGCATCTCATTCTTTTGTTGCTGAGAGGATCTGGAATCAGATATCAGGATCCAAGGGTTACTTGAAGGAACCCTTACTGGTTAGACTTCCTGATGGGAAGGAGATTCCCACTGTTCAGAAGATTGACGGATCTATTCTGATTAGTGGACACGAATTCGTGACAGAGTTGATATGTGTGCCACTAGCAGAGTTCGACATCATTTTGGGGATGGATTGGTTGTGCCACCATGCAGTGGTTCTGGATTGTTGGGAGAAGAAGGTCAGGATCAGAGTGCCTGGTTCGGGGGATGTGATATACTTTGGTCTGAACAGGCAGATTCCCCTGATCTCAGTTCTTCAGGCTGGAAGGTTAGTAAGTAAGGGTTGTACTGGTTGGTTGGCCTATGTGACCGATAGCCAAGCCACCACTACCCCTATGTCAGATATTCCAGTGGTGAGAGATTTTCCTATGGTTTTTCCAGAGGAGTTGCCTGGATTTCCACCAGCTAGGGAAGTGGAGTTTTCAATTGATTTGGAGGCAGGAGTAGCTCCTATTGCTAGAGCTCCTTACAGGATGGCTCCAGCCGAGCTAGCAGAGTTGAAGACTCAGTTACAGGACTTATTAGACAAGGGACTCATACGCCCCAGTTGTTCACCTTGGGGTGCCCCTGTCTTATTTGTCAAGAAGAAAGATGGTAGTATGAGGCTGTGTGTGGATTATAGGGAATTGAATAAGGTTACTATTCGTAACCGATACCCTTTACCACGCATCGATGATTTGCTGGATCAACTTCAGGGAGCAACTGTGTTCTCCAAGATTGACTTACGCTCGGGTTATCACCAGATCCGGATTAGAGATTCTGATGTACCCAAGACAGCATTCCGTACTAGATACGGACATTACGAGTTCACAGTGTTGCCTTTTGGATTGACTAATGCTCCAGCAGTATTTATGAACCTGATGCATCGAGTTTTTCATGCCTTTCTGGATCGGTTTGTGATCATCTTTATAGATGATATATTGATTTATTCCAGAGATAGGGATACTCATGCAGATCAGTTGAGGACTGTGCTTACAGTGTTGCGGGAGAATGAGCTGTATGCAAAATTCTCCAAGTGTTCTTTTTGGCTGGACTCAGTAGCATTCTTAGGACACATTGTCAGTGCGGAGGGCGTGGCTGTTGATCCTAGCAAGATACGAGCTATTATTGATTGGAAACGGCCATCTTCTGTCACTGAGATCCGGAGTTTCCTTGGTTTGGCTGGATACTATAGGAAATTTGTTCCTCACTTTTCTAGACTGGCTGCTCCACTAACCCAGTTGACCCGGAAGGGAAAATCTTTTGAGTGGACAGAGAGTTGTGAGAACAGTTTCCTAGAGCTGAAGCAGAGGCTTAGCACCGCTCCAGTATTGATGTTACCCACACAGGAGAAGCCGTATCAGATGTACACTGATGCTTCACATATAGGCTTGGGAGCCGTACTAATGCAGGATAACAGAGTTATAGCATATGCTTCGAGGCAACTGAAGGATCATGAGAAGAATTATCCCACTCATGATTTGGAGTTAGCTGCTGTCATTTTTGCCTTGAAGATATGGAGACATTATTTGTACGGAGTTCCTGTAGATTGCTTCTCTGACCACAAGAGTCTTAAGTATCTGTTCACTCAGAAGGAACTGAACTTGAGGCAGAGGAGGTGGTTGGAACTGATAAAGGATTACGAGCTGACAATAAACTACTGCGAGGGGAAGGCTAATCCAGTGGCTGATGCCTTGAGCAGACACGCAGTTGTGCATAATATGTTAGTCTGTGACTCTATACCAGACTTGGATTGGAATGTTGAAAGATGTCAGGAACAGTTGTCTATTCAGAGACTGGTTCACAGACTCAGCTCATTGACTATTCGGGCTGACTGGTTATCTGAGATGCGTGACCTTCAGCTTTGTGATGAAGAGCTGAAGGAGAAGATTGAGTTGGCATCGCAGGGATTGGGAGGAGACTTTGCTCTCAGAGACGACATTTTGACCTTCAGGGGTCGCTGGTGTGTACCATCACATCAGGAGTTCAGGGAGAGGATCCTTCGGGAGGCTCACTATGGAACCTTGGCTATGCACCCTGGAGAAGTCAAGATGTACAGGAATTTGAGGAGTGTTTTCTGGTGGAGAGGTTTGAAGACAGATGTTGCTGCCTTTGTTAGGAAGTGCCTTACATGTCAGCAAGTTAAGGCCGAGCACCAGAGACCTGGAGGATTGTTACAGAGATTGCCGATTCCGGAGTGGAAATGGGATGACATCACTATGGACTTTGTGACTGGTCTTCCTCGTACCAGACAAGGTTTTGATGCTATTTGGGTCATCGTAGATCGATTGACCAAGTCAGCCCATTTCTTATCCATTAAGAAGACGGATTCAGCGGCACAGTTGGCAGAGATATATATTCAGCAGATTGTCAGATTGCATGGGATTCCCCGTTCTATTATTTCTGACAGAGACGCCAAATTCACCTCACAGTTTTGGAAGAGCTTACACACTGCCATGGGTACACAGTTAAAGTTCAGTACTGCTTATCATCCTCAGACGGATGGACAGTCTGAGCGGACTATTCGGACCTTGGAGGATTTGCTACGCTTGAGCGTACAAACTTACTCAACAGATTGGACTAGACGATTACCCTTGGTAGAGTTTGTGTACAATAACAGCTTCCAGGCGTCGATTGGTATGGCACCTTACGAGGCGTTGTATGGGCGTAGGTGCAGATCTCCTCTTTGTTGGGAGGAGGGTGATTCCAGGAGAGTGTGGGGACCCCAGATTGTAGAGGAGACCACAGCGGAAGTCAAGTTATTGCAGGACAGATTACGTACTGTGCAAGATCGCCAGAAGAAATATTATGATCCTAAGCACAAGGCTGTTGAGTTTTCTGTGGGAGATAGGGTATTCCTGAAGGTCAGTCCTATGCGGGGTCTATTCAGGTTTGGAAAGCCTTCTAAGCTTCGACCTCGTTACATTGGACCCTATCCTATTCTGGAGAGGATCGGTGAAGTGGCTTACAGGTTGGCACTTCCTGAGCATCTGACTGAGATTCACAATGTGTTCCATGTTTCGAATCTCAAGAAATATGTGCCAGATCCTTCTCATTGCATCAGTGATGATCTTCTGGTTTACAAGTGGCACCAGATTCTTCTTTATGTGGAACTACCAGTTCGCATCCTCGGAGAAAGCAGCAGACAGCTGAGGAACAGGTCGTTTCCTATGGTCAAGGTTCTGTGGAATAGACATGACGAAAGGGAGGCAACCTGGGAGCTAGAGCAGGATGTTGCTGGAAAATGGCCGGAACTTCTTGCTGAATTTCGAGGGCGAAATTCCTGATAAGGTGGGGAGATTGTTATACCCGGTAAAATTTTATGTATTTGATCTTTAATAAATTAATTGTGGCTTGGATGATTTCGAATCGACAGTAGGATGAGCCAGGAACTCAATTGTAGGCTATTGGAATTTCTGAAATCTTTTGGGAATTTTTCGGAGCACCGAAGAATTTTTAATTAATTTTCCCTGTTTAATTAGATTTATAGGATTTTTAGAAATTCGAAAATCCATTTAAATTAAACCGGAAATTGGTTTACCGCGCGTGAACCGGACCGGAACGGTTCAGCGGAGGCGGAGACGGTTCGCCGAGTGAGTTTGCGCGTGCGTTCTGATAAGCTAATCGGACGGTCGTGATCGACGGTTGGGATTGAACCGGCTGATCGGGTGCTTACCGTGTCGATAGCGTGTCGACAGCGCGTATCGGGTGCTTACCGTGTCGAAAGCGTGTCAACGGCGCGTAATGGGTTTCACCGTGTCGGCCAGAAATATAAAACCCTCGCGAAACGATTAGGGTTTGTTCGGCCGACCGATAGAGAGAGTTTTTCCGGCGTACGGCGCGTGATTCCGGCGGCCTGGCAAGGGGCTTTTTGTGCCTGGAGATTCACGGGAACGAGGAGAGTCAATTCGTACCGGATTCGTTCGGCGAGGAGCTGCGGCGAGCTACGGACGAAGTTCACCGTCGCCGGCGTCGTTGAGGTAGGAAATTCAGTTTAAATTAGTGATTTAGTAGAAAATTAAAAGCATGAAATACTTTGCTTAATGAAAACAAGCATGTGGATGAAAATCGGATTTAATTGAATGCTAAATTGTGTCTTTTGCAAATTTCGGAATTTCCTGGAAAAATTTCCATTTCGCCGAAAAAAAAAAAAAAAAAAAAAAAAAAAAAAAATTTATTGATGCTTAGGAGCATGTTAGGAAATTGTTCTCCTTGATCGCAGTCGCCGGAAATCGACGGAAGGATCGTAATGGTCGGCGATGGCGGCGGCTAGGGTTTCGCGGGTTTCGGACTGAGGAAGGAGAAGGGTTTAGATAATATCAAATCTAATTAAGTAATTAATGATATTTACGCCATTTTATTAGTAATTAAAATTAATCCGATTAACGGATTATTAAGAAATTGGTTCGGCGGTGTCGCGGTTCAGCGCGAGAGTTCCGAACCGGCAGCGAAAACCGGTTCAGCGGGATTCGGCGCGGACGAACGGCGCGAAAGCCGAACCGGCAGCGAAAACCGGTTCAGCGGGATTCGGCGCGGACGAACGGCGCGAAAGCCGAACCGGCAGCGAAAACCGGTTCAGCGGGAGTCGGCGCGGACGAACGGCGCGGCGCGGAGGAGAGAGAAGCGGAAGGAAAATTCGGAAATTTATTATTAATCCGAATTTTCGGAAATAAAAAGGATAAGCGAAAAATTAAATTCGAAAATTAATCCTAATTTTTGGAAAAAGGATATATGTGGAATTTAAATTCGGAAATTTATTTCGAATTTCGGAAAATGGAATAAGGGCAGAAATTGAAATTGGAATTTAAAAATTTCCTGAAGTGGGGAAAAATGTTATCAGTGATGACAGTACAGCTGGAAACAGTCAGACAAAGATATGGTACACGGATGCTACCAGAACAGTCAGTAATTGACAATTGTGTTGCTTTGATGGCAACGGCATGGATTGAGTCAGTTTATTCAGTATTGGCATATTTCATGGATTGGCATATTGGACCGGACTACTATAGACCCTATATGATGTTTTAGGGTAGTTGTGGTAGGTAACTGTGCGGTTCGGACTTAGCTTCCACAGTATACATGTAGACTGGTATACGCCTTGTTGTACCTGGACACATGTTGCCGAATCTTGGAGTTAGAGATTGGCAATGACTGTAGGGGCGTGAGCTTCTATGGAAGTTGTTGGTAGAGGACTCCTTGGGACGGTGGCTGAGTCAATCTCTCCTGGTCCATGTGTGTAGGCCTGCGCGCCTGAGGGTGGCAGGGGTGTCTCGCAGTGGCTAGCCAAGTGTGTAGGCCTGCGCGCCTTAGGGTGGCAGGGGTGTCTCACGTTGGCTAGAGATTATGTGACTGGATCTGTCTGTAGTCTCCAGGAGATTGATTGACGAGAGACACTGCGGTGTCGGGTGCTTAGGCGCCATGCGTGTTTCGAGATGGGCGTTCCCACTGGCACGTTGCCTGGTAGCCCAGAGGAGAGCTACTCTGGTGTGACTGGGGTGGCTGTGGTTGGTCGGAGTCTGGGACTGAGAGTGCCTATCCACCGTACATTGTTATGCTGTATTCCTGTATTTTTGCTATTATCCTTCTCTTGCATGTGAGTTTTACTAGCTGACTTTCCTACTGGGCGTAGCTCATTCCTGTATTATATATTTTCAGTGGCTCGGCAGACTTGACGCTACCGGATTAGGTGGGATCGTGGTCAGCAGGCTTGTGAAGGATTTCTGATTGGTGATTGTCTGAGATATTCTGGTTAGTTGATTGTTGCTGTTGGATGTTTCAGTGAGACTGTTATTCTCATATGTTACATATAATTTGAGGGTAATTCGGAATTATGTATCTGGATGAACAATATTACACTTGTGGACTTGTATCTTATTCTTGTAATGTAGTTCCATTTACTGTCTTATCTTATTGTCTTGGAGTATGGTGAGTGGAGTGCTACATTTATCTGTGGATGTTATATATCTTCCGTTTGATGGTGAGGTCATTACATGACTATGGAACTTAACCGTGGGGGTTCAGACTTCTAATAGACCGGTTCTCCTACCCGTAGGGGTTAGGAGTATTGGGTCTAGTAGGAGTAACATTGCGCGAGTCCATCTGTTAATTCAGGAGTCATGAACCTGATTTGACGGTGTACCCGGGAGATGGGATCCACATTGTTAAGGGAAGTAGGTGTGTAATGATGTGTTATATCCTATGTTTTCGTAGGCTACTCAGGTTGGTATGGGACGATCTGAGCTGTCTATATATAAAAAAAAAAAAAAAAAAAAAAAATTGTATGCCAAAAATCAGCCTAGGAAAAAATGGGGTGTAACACTAACCAAGCTCTACTCTACTCTACTTTACTCTAGCTTAGCCTAGCCTAGCCAAGCCTAACCTACGTAGCCTTGCCTAACCAAGCTCTGCTTTACTTTACTCTGCTCTGTTATATTGTGTTCTGCTCCACTCTCCTCTGCTCTATCCATCTCTGCTCTACTCTATCATGCTCTGCTCTATTATTCTCTGCTCTTTCCTCTAGCCTAGCCTAGCCTAACATAGCTCTACTATACTCTACTCTACTCTACTCTACTATAGCCTAGCCTAGCCTAGCTTACCCTTACTTCACTTTGCTCATATCAACTTTAATTTGCTCTACTACACTCTACTCTAGTGTTCTCCACTCCATTCTAATCACTTTTACTCTTCTCTAACTTAGCCTAAGTTAGCCAAGCAAAACTTAGCTCCTCTCTACACTACTATAACTGAGCCTAGCCTAACCTAACCTTGAATAACCTAGCTCTACTCTACTCTACACTTCTCTACTTTGCTCTACTCTGTCCTACTCTACTCTATACTACTATAGTTGGCCTAGCCTACTTTAACATAACCTAAGCAAGCTCTACTCTAACCTAGCCTAGCCTAAGCTTGCTTTACTATACTCTACTCTACTCCTCTCTAGTCGATTTTTACCTAGCCTAGCCTCACATAGGTTAACCTTGCTTTACTATACTTTAACCTACTCTATTGTACACTGCTCTACCCTACTTTTTTTTACTCTAGCATAGCTTAGCCAAACATAGCCTAGCTTAGCCTGACCTAGCTCTACTCTTCTCTACTCTAACCTAGCTCTATTTTACTCTACTCTACTCTATACTGCTCTACTCTACTGTACTCTACTCTACATTTCTCTACTATGCTCTTATACTCTTTTTTGCTTTACTCTACTTTTCTCTACTTTACTCTCTTCTGCTCTCTTCTCCTTTACTCTGCTCTACTCTGCTCTACTTTACTCTCCTCTACTCCATTTTGCTCTAATCTATTTTACTTTACTCTACTCTACCCTAGCCTAAGCTTGCCTGGCCTAGCCTAACTTAGCTCTACTCTACCTTACTCTACTATAGTCTACTATACTCTACTTTTCTCTACTCCACTCTACTCTATCTAGTCGAGCCTAGCCTAACCTAGCCAAACCTTGCTCTATTATACTCTTCTTTACTTTACTCTACTCTACTCAACTCTAGCCTAGCCTAAACTATCATAACATAGACTAACCTAGCTCTGCTCTACTCTACTTTGCTCTGCTCTGCTCTGTTCAACTATACTCTACTATACTCAACTCTACTTTGTTCTTCTCTACTTTGCTTTACTCTTACCTTCTCTGCTTTACTCTAATCAAATCTACTCTACTCTAGCCTAACATAGCTTAGCCTAACCTAGCTCTACTCTACTCTACCCTACTCTACTCTACTCCACTCCACTCTACTCTTCTCTACTCTTTTCTTCTCAAACCTAGTCTAACCTAGCCAATCCTAATCTAACTCTTCTCCACTCTGCTATATCTTAAGCTAGCTTAGCCTAGACATTCCTAACCTAGCTATACTATACTCTACTCTTCTCTGCTCTACTTTTCTTTGGTTTTCTCTGCTCTGCTCTGCTCTGCTTTACTCTTCTCTACTCTACTCAACTATACTCGTGCCTAACATAGCCAAACCTTACTCTACTCTACCCTTCTCCACTCTACTTTATTATACCCTAATCTACTCTACTCTAGCTAAGCCTAGCCTAACCTAGCCTAGACTAGCCTAGCCTAGCCAAACCTAACTCTCCTCTACTTTATTCTACTATACTCTACTATACTCTACACTACCTTACTCTTCTCTAACCTAGCATAGCCTAGCCTAGCCTAACTTAACCTTGCTCTAGTCTTCTCTACTCTACTCTTCTCTACTCTACTCTACTCTACTCTACTATACACTACTCTAGCCTAGCCAAACCTACCTTAACAAAGCTTTGTAGTGTTCTACTTTTTTTTAGCTCTACTCTACTCTGCTCTGCTCCATTATACTCTGTTATGCTCTACTCCTCTCTACTTTGCTCTACTTTTTTCTACTTTCCTCTACTCTACTCTATTGAGTCCTAGCCTAGCCTATCTGAGCTTTACTCTACTCTATTGTACTCTACTATAGCCTTGCCTAACATAACCTAACCTAGCTCTACTCCACTCTATTATGCTCTACTCTACACCATTAGACTCAACTCTATTCTACTCTTCTATACTCTACTCTACTTTACTCTAACCTAGCCTAGCCAACCTCAACCTAACCTAGCTTTATTCTACTCTACTGTACCTACTCTAACCAAACATAGCCTTGCCTCACATAGCTTAGCCCAACCTAACTTTACTCTGCTCTGCTCTATTCTCCTTTGCTCTTCTCCTTTTTGCTCTACTCTACTCTACTCCACTCGACTATACATTGCTCCTCTCTTCTCTACTCTATTCTACTCTATTGTACACTACCCAAGCCTAACCTAACCTAGCTCTACTCCACTCTAATCTACTCCACTCTTGCTTAGCCTAGCCTACCTTAGCCTACCCTACTAGCTTAGCCAAGCCTATTCTTGCATAAGCTAACTATACTCTACTCTACTGTACTCTACACTACTCTGCTCTACTCTACTAGACTCCACTCTACTCTAACATAGCCTAGCCTTGCTTAGTTTAGCCAAGCCTTGCCTAGCCAAGCCTAAGCTTGCTCTACTATACTCTACTCTACTCCTCTCTACTCGATTCTTACCCAGCTTAGCCTCACATAGCTTAGCCTTGCTCTATTATACCTTAATCTCCTTTACTGTATTCTACTCTACCCTACTCTTCTCTACTCTAGCCTAGCTCAGCCAACCCTAGCCTAGCTTAGCCTAACCAAGCTCTACTCTACTTTAGCCTAGCCAAGCCTAGATTAGCCGAGGATAGGCTAACCTAACTCTATTTTAATCTACTCTATACTACGTTGCTCTATTCTACCCTACTCTGTATTTCTCTACTCTGCTCTTATACTCTTTTCTACTCTACTCCACTTGTCTCTACTTTACTCTCCTCTACTCTACTCTCCTCTCCTCTACTCTACTCTACTCTGCTCTACATTACTCTCCTCTACTCTATTTTGCTATACTCTATTTTACTTTACTCTACTCTAACCTAGCCTAACCTAGCTTTACACTACTCTACTCTACTCTACTCTACTCTAGCTTATCCTAGCCTAGCCTAGCTCATCTTAGTTAAACCTAGCCTAACCAAGCTTTACTCTACAATATTCTACTCTACTCTACTCTATGTTACTCTACTCTAACAAGGCCTTGCCTTGCCTAACCAAACTCCACTCTACTCCACTTTACTCTAGAATAACCTTACCTAGCCTAGCATAGCATAGCCTAGATTAGCCTAACCTAGCTCTATTTTTTCTACTATGCTTTGTATTGCTTCACTATGCTCTGCTCTTCTCTACTCTAGTCCACTTTGCTTTGCTCTACTTTGCTCTACTCTACTATGCTCTGCTCTGTACTCTAGCCTAGCCAAACATTGCTCTACTATACTCTACTTTACACTACTTTAGCCTAGCACAGCATAACCTAGCATTGTTTATGCTAGCTTAGCTTAGTCTAGCCTACCTTAGCCAAGCCTAACCTAGCTCTACTCTACTCTGCTCTAAACCAGCCTACCCTAGCCTTTTTTAACATCGCCTAACCTAGCCTAGCCTAGCCTAACTTAGCTTTACTCTGCTCTGCTTTTCTCTACACTACTCTACTCTGCCCTGTAATGTTATGTACTACATTACTTTACTTTGCTCTACTCTACCCCTCTATGCTCTACTGTACTCTACTCTACTCTAGCCTAGCCTAGCTTAGCCTAACCTTGCCTAGCCTAACCTAGCTCTACTCTACTCTAATCTACTCTAATATATTCTACTCTAACTTTACTTTTCTTTACCCTACTCTACTCTAATCTACTTTACTCTTTTCTAATCTGCTCTAGCCTTACCTAGACTACCCTAACCTATGGTAGCTTAGCCCAGCCTTGCCTAACCTTGCTCTACTCTTCTTTACTCTACTCTACTCTACTCTAATTTAACCTAGCCTAGCCTATCCTAACCTTACTCTACTTTGCTCTACTCTACTTTACTTTACTTTACTCTATTATATTATAGCCTCACATAGCCTAGCCTAGCATAACCTAGCTCTGCTCTGGTCTTCTCTTTTTTGCACTATTCTGTTCTGCTACGTTATGCTCTGCTCTGCTCTTTTCTACTCTACCCTACTCTGCTCTAATTAACTCTACTCTACTCTACTCTACTCTACTATACTCTAGCTTTGCTAGCCTAACCTTGCTCTGCCCTACTTAACTCTACTCTACTCTGCCCTACTCTACTGTACTCTACTCTTGCCCAACTTAGCCTAACCTATCTCTGCTCTATACTACTTTGCTCTACTCTACTCTACTCTACTTTTCTCTACTCTGCTTTGCTCTCCTCTACTCTCTTATGCCCTTCTCTACTCTACTATGGTCTACTCTACTCTGCTCTACTATGGTCTACTCTACTCTCCTCTACTCTATTATGCTCTGCTCGACTCTACTCTCTCTACTCTACTCTACTCTACTCTAGCCTAGCCAAGCATCGCCTAGCCTACCTTAGCCTAACCTAGCTCTTCTCTATTCTACTCTACTCTAGATTGCTCTGCTCTACACAGTATTGCTTAGTTCTACTCCTCTACTCTACTCTGCTCTCCTCTTCTCCCCTAACCTCTCCTTAACTCTACTACACTCTGCTCTTCTATACTCTACTGCACTCTACTCTAGTCTGCTCTACTCTATTAAACTATACTCTACTCTAGCCTGGCCTAACCTAGCCTAGCTTAGCCTAGCTTTGCTCTACTTTACTAAACTCCACTATATTATAGTCTAGCCTAGCCTTGCATAACCTACCTTGGCAAATTCTAACATAGCAAGGCCTAGCATAACTTAGCTGTACTTTATTTTACTCTATTCTACTTTACTCTACACACTCTAGTCTACTTTACCCAAGTCTACTCTACTCTAACATAGCCTTGCCTAGCTTAACCAAGCTCTACTCTACTATAATCTACTCTACAATAGGCTAGCCTTGTCTAGCCTAGCCTTGCCTAACCTAGCTGTACTCTACTCTGATCTACTCATTTATGCTATGCTCGGCTCTATTATTCTCTGCTCTACTCTACTCTGCTCTACTATACTCTACTCTGCTCTACTATTCTCTATTCTGTACTCTAGCTTAGCCTAGCTTAGCCAAGCCTAACCTAGCTCAGCTTTACTCAACTCTACTTTACTATACTCTTCTCTAGCTTAGCCAACCATAGCCTAGCCTAGCCTAGCTTAGCCTAAGCTAACCTAGCTCTACTCTACTTTACTCTACTCTTCTCTATACTACTTTACTCTAATCTTGCCTAGCCTAGCCTAGACTAACCTAGCATTATTAAGCCTAACCTAGCTCTACATTGCTCTACTCTGCTCTACTCTTTTATGCTTTATTATGCTCTGCTCTGCTCTACCTTACTCTACTCTGCTTTATCATTTCTACCCAGCTCTGCTCTACTCTACTCTATTCTAGCCTAGCTTAGCCTAGCCTCACCTAACCTAGCTATATTCTACTCTACCCTACTCTACTCTACTCTACTGTACTCTACTCTACTCTATCTAGCCTTACCTTATCAACCTAACCGAGATATGTTCTACTATACTCTTCTTTTCTTTTCTTTTCTCTACTTTGTTGTCCTTGGCTTTATTCTACTCTGCTCTACTTTGTGATGCTTGTCTCTGCTTAGCTTTTCTTTGCTTTGCTCTACTCTGCTCATCTTTGCTTTACTTTACTCTGCTCTACTTAACTCTACTCTATCATACTCTACTCTACTCTACTCTAATCTAGCTTCACCTTGCCTTGCCTAACCTAACTCTACTCTACCCCACTTTACTCTACTCTAATCTATTCTACTCTACTCAAGCCTAACTAGCTTAGCCTAACCTAGCTCTACTCTACTTTACTCTGCTCTGCTCTGCTTTACCTTACTCTGCTTTGCTCTACTCTTCTCCATTATACTATACTATACTCTACTCTACTCTAAAATACTCTACTCTATTATACTCTAGCCAAGCTTCGCCAAGTCTAACTAGACCTAGCCTAACCTAGCTCTACTCTACTCTACTCTACTACTCCTCTCTAGCCCATCCTAGCTTAGCCTAACCTAGCCTAACCTAACCTAGCTTAGCTCTACTCTATTATACTCTACTCTACTCTACACTTCTCTCCCCTTCTCTACTCTGATCTACTCTCCTCTGCTCTCCTCCCCTCTCCTCTCCTCTCCTCTCCTCTACCACACTCTACTCAACTCTACTCTACTCAAGATTACTCTACTATACTTTACCTTACTCCACTACACTCTACTTTACTATACTCTACTTTACTCTACCCTAACCTAGCCTAGCTTAGTTGACACTAACCTAGCTCTACTCTACTCTAACCTAACCTAACCTAGCCCAACTTTGGTCTGCTATGCTCTAATCTACTCTACTCTTCTATTCTCTTCTCTACTCTACTATGTTCTACTTTACTTTACTCTACTCTACTCCACACTGGCCTAATTTACCCTAACCAAGCCTCGCCTAGCCTAAACTAGCTCAACTCTACTCTAATCTACCCTATTATAGCCTAGTCTACTAAAGCCTAGCTTAGCATAGCCAAGCCTAGCCTAACCTAGCTTTACCCTACATCACTCAACTCTAGCCTAGCCTAACCTAGCTCTACGGTGCTCTACTCTACCCTGCTCTGCTTTGCTCGACTATGCCCTACTTTGCTCTGCCTTACTCTGCTGTATTTTGCTAGTTTCTATCCTGCTCTGCTCTTCTAACCTCTACTCTACTCTACTATAGCCTAGCTTAACCTTGCCAAGCCTAGCTTAGCCTAACCTAGCTTTATGTTACTTTACTCTACACTACTCTACTCTACTCTACTCTTACCTAGCCTAGCCTAGCCAAGCCTAGCTTAACCCAGCCAAACCTAGCAAAACCCTACTCTACTCTACCCTACTCTACTTTACTCAACTCTACTTTATTCCACTCTACTTCAATCTTGTCTAGTCTACTCTACTCTAACCCACTCTACTCTACTCCACTCTACTCTAACCTAGCTTAGCCTAGCTTAACCTAGCTCTACTTTACTCCACTCTACTCTACCCTAATCTGCTCTACTCTACTCTATCTAAGCTAGCCTTACCAACCTTACCTAACTATGGTCTACTCTGCTCTGCTCTGCTTTTCTCTTCTCAACTATGCTTTCCTTGGCTTTGTTCAACTCTACTCTACTTTGTCTCTACTCAGCTCTACTCTACTCTACTCCACTCTGCTAAACTCTACTCTGCACTACTCTACTCTGCTCTATCATACTCTAATCTACTCTACTCCACTCTATTCTAGCCTAACCTAACCTTGCCTAGCCTACTCTAACACTATTCTACTCTACTATGCTCTCTTACCCGAGCCCAGCCTAGCCTAGCCTAATTAGCTTAACCTGACCTTACTAATCTCTACTATACTCTACACTATACTACTCTACTCTACACTACTCCACTCTAGCCTAGTCTAACCTAGCTCTACTCTTCTATTCTCTATTCTACTTTGCTCTACTCTACTCTGCTATGCCCTGCTCTACTCTGCTCTGCTCTACTCTGCTCTGCTCTACTCTATTCTACTCTATTATACTCTAACCTAGTCTAGCCTAACCTAGCTCTACTTTACCCAACTCTGGTCCACTCTACTCTAGTCTAGTTTATCCTAGCCTAACCTAGCTCTACTTTACTCTACTATACTCTACTCTACTCTAGCCTAGACTAGCCCCACCTAGCCTACCCTAGCATAACCTAGCTCTATTCTTTTCCACTCTGCTTTGCTAAGCTTTGCTCTTCACTACTCTAATCGTCTCTGCTGTACTCTATATATCTCAGTTTTGCTCTTTTACTCTATTCTGCACTACTCTATTGTACTCTACTCTTGTCTGCTTTATTCTATTCTACTCTGGTTTACTTTACTCTACTCTACTTTACTCTGCTCTTCAATACTATACTCTACACTACTATACTCTACACTAACAAGACTAACCTAGCATAGCCTTTCTTTGCCTAAGTTTGGCTAACCAAGCTCTACTCTACTCTACTCTATGCTACTTTACTCTTTTTTACTTTACTCTGCTCTTTTCTGCTATACTCTACTCTACTCTTCCTTGCTCTACTCTACTCTACTTTGCTCTAGTTACTAACCTCTACCCTAGCTTAGCCTAGTATAGCCTAGCCTAACCACCCTAACTTAGCCTAACCTTACTCTACTCTACTCTATACTACTCTAGCCTAGCCAACCCAAGCCTAATTTTGCTCTACTCTACTTTACTCTACTTCACTCTGCTCTACTCTACTCTTTCTACTCCTGTACTCTACTCTATTCTAGCCTTGCTTAGCCAAGCCTAGCATAACCTAGCTTTACTCTAGTCTACTCTAATATATATTTCTATACTTTTGCCTAGCCTAATCTAGCCTAAGCTACCCTAACCAATCCTAACCTGACACTAATCCAAATTATTGTACTCTACTATGCTCTAATGTACTCTACTCTATTATACTCTATTCATACTTAGCCTAGCCCAACCTAGCTCTACTCCACTCTACTCTTCCCTACTCTACTCTATTCGACTCTACTCTACTGTAGCCTAGCTTAGTTTAGCCTAGCCTAGCCTAAGCTAACCTAGCTCTGCTCTACTCAGCTCTAATCTGCTCTACTGCTCTACTCTACTTTGCTCTACTCTACTCTATTATACTAAACTCTAGCCTAACTTTTCTCTACTTTACTCTACTTTACTCTACTCTGCCCTAACTTCTCCTATCCTAGGCTAACCTTGCCTAACCTATCTCTAGTCTACTCTACTCTATTTTACTCTACTCTGCTCTGCTCTACTCTACCCCTACTATGCTCTGCTCTACTCTACTCTACTCTACTCTTGTCTACTTTACCCTACTCTACTCTACTCTATTTTAACATAGCCTAGCTTAGCCTCGCCTAGCATAACCTTACTCTGCTCTACTCTACTTGACTATACTCTATCGTAGCCTATCCTACCCAAACCTAGCATAGCCTCACCTAGCCTAACCTAAAATAACATAATTCTACTCTTTTCTACTCTACTCTCCTCTCCTCTAGTCTACTCCACTCTACTCTATGCTACCCTAACCAAGCCTAGCTTAGCTAAAGTTAGCTCTACTCTAAACTGCTATAGCTTAGCCTAGCCTAACCTAGCTATGCTCTACTCTTCTAAGCTATGCTATGCTCTACTCTACTCTGCTCTACTCTACTCTACTCTACTTTGTTTTACTCTACTGTGCTCTGTTCAACTCTACTATACTCTGCTCCACTCTACTTTAGCCTAACCTAACTCAGTATAGCCTAATAAAGCTCTACTCTACTCTATTATATTGTACTCTACTTTACTCTACTCGACTCTAGCCTTCAAAAATCTAACATAGCTCTGCTATATTATGCTATGCTCTTCTCTATATATCCAGCTCTACTACACTCTATTATGCTCTACTCAGCTCTACTCTACTCTTCTCTACTCTACACTACTATACTCTAGCCTGGTAGAGCCTAACCTAACCTAGCTCTACTTTACTCTACTCTACTCAACCCTAGCCTAGCCTAGCCCAGCCTAACTTAGCTCTACTTTGCTCTGTTGTAACTCTACTATGCTCTGTTCTACTCTTCTTTGCTCTATTTTTCTCTACTCTTCTTTGCTCTGCTATGCTCAACTCTAACTAACTTTAACAAAGCATAGCCTAGCCTAGCCTAACCTAACCAAGCTCTCCTCTACTCCACTCTACTCTACTCTACTCTACTCTAACCTAAACTAACCTAGCCAAGCCTAGCCTAGCCTAACCTAACCTTGCTCTACTCTACTCTACTCCATTATATTATACTATACTCTATTCTACTCTACTCTACTATAACATAGCCTAACCTAGTGTAGCTTAGCCTAACCTAGCTTTACTATGGTCTGCTCTGCTCAACTCTACTTTGCTCTACTATACTCTACTCATCTTTGCTCAGCTCTACTCTACTCCACTCTACTCTGCTCTACTCTAGTCTGCTCTACTCTAATCTACTCTAGTGTTGCCTAGCCTAGCCTAATTGAGCTCTATTGTACTATACTTTACTCTAGTCTACTCTACTCTACTCTACTCTACTAAACACTACTCTATAAGAGATAAGCCTAGTTTAACCTATCTCTACAATACTCTACTCTATTATACTCTCTACTCTACTCTACTCTACTCTGCTCTACTATACTCTAACATAGCCTAGCCTAACCTAGCTCAACTCTACACTACTCTAATATACTAAACTCTACTCTAGCCTAGCATAGCCAAGCCCAACTGACCTAAGACTAGCCTAGCCTAACCTAGCTCTACTCTACTCTACTCTACTCTAACCTAACCTAGCCTAGCCTTGCATAATCTTACTGTACTCTACTCTACTTTACTCTACTCTACTTTTTTTTATCCTACTCTACTCTACTCTACTCTTTTATATTCTACTTTATTTTACTCTACTATATTCTATCTTACTCTACTCTACTCTACTATACTCTAGCTTTGCCTAGCCTAACCTAGCTCTTTTCTGCTCTACTCTTCTGTTCTTTATTCTATTATGCTCTTCTCTGCTTTGCTCTGCTCTGCTCTATTTTGGTCTGCTTAGCTCTACTCTACTCTATTATACTACTCTACTCAACTTGAGCCAAGCCTAGCCTAGCCTAGCCTCACCTAACCTAACCTAGGCTTACTCTACTCTACTCTACTCCACTCCACTCTACTCTAGTCAAGCCTAACATAGCCTAGTCTAAGTTATTTCTACTTTACTCTACTCTATTCTACTCTACTATACCATACAATAATCTACTCTACTCTAGCCTACTCTACTCCACTCTATTCTACTATACTCTATTCTTCTCTACTCTAACGAAGCCTAGCCTAGCCTAGTATAGCTCAGCCTAACTAAGCTCTACTATACTTTACTTTGCTCTACTCTACTCTACTATACTCTTCTCTACCCAACATTGCTTTGCTCTACACTGCTCAGCTTTGTATTGCTCTGCTCTACTCTTTTGCTTTGCACTACTCTGCTCTGCTTTGCTTTCCTATGCATTGCTCTACTCTACTGTGCCCTGCTCGACTCTACCTTACTCTACTTTGTTTTGCTTTACATTGCTCTACTCTTCTCTGCTCTACTCAACTTTTTTATGCTCTACTCTACTTTGCTTTGCTCTACTTTACTAATCTTTTCTCTACTCTACTTAGTCAAACACTTCTCTGCTCTGCTCTACTCTTCTGTCCTCTACTCTACTCTGCTCTTATCTACTTTATACTTCTTTACACTACTCTAATCTACTCTATTCTATTCTACTCTAGTCTAGCTTAGCCTAGTCTAGCCTGGCTTAGCCTAACCTAGCTCTACTCTACTATACTCTACACTACTCTACTCTACTCTACTATACTTTATTCTACTCTACTATAACCAAGCTTAGCCTAACATAACCAAGCTTCACTTTACTCTAGCTTAACCTTGCCTAGCCTAACCTAGCTCTGTTTTACTCTACACTAGTCTACTCTACTCTACCCTAGCTTAGCTTATCCTATCCAAGCCTAGCCTAGCTAGCTTAGCCCAGCCAAACTTAGCTCTATTATACTCTACTCTACCCTTCTCTACTCCATTCTACTCTACTCTACCCTACTCTACTCTACTTTTTTTTTCTCTACTCTACAATCCCTTACTCTACTCTACTATACTCTACTCCTCTCTACTCTACTCTACTCTGCTCTATTCTATTCTACTTTACTCTACTCTACTCAACTCTGCTATACTCTGCTTTGCTCTACTCTGCTCTGCTCTATTCTATTCTGCTATACTCGACTCTTCTCTACTCTGCTCTACTTTTCTCTACTCTACTTTACTCTACTCTATTCAACTCTACTCAAGCCTAGACTTGCCAAGCTTAACCTAACCTAACCTAGCTCTACTCTACTATGCTTTTTTTTTATTACTTTACTATAACCTAGCCTAGCCTTGCCTAGCATAACCTAACTTAACCAAGCTTGGCTCTACTCTACTCTTGCCTAGACTTACCAAGCTTAACCTAACCCAACCTAGCTCTACTCTACTATGCTTTTTTCTATTACTCTACTATAACCTAGCCTAGTCTTGCTTAGCATAACCTAACTTAACCAAGCTTGGCTCTGCTCTACTCTACTCTACTCTACTCTACTCTGCTCTACTCTAGCCTAGCCTAACCTAAACTAGCTTTGCTCATCTCTGCTCCACTAATCTCTTCTCTAATCTACTCTATTCTTCTCTGCTCTACTTTGCTCTACTCTACTATGCTTTGCTATAACCTGCTCTCCTCTCCTCTCTTTTACTCTCCTCTCCTCCCTCTTCATTTCTCTCCTCTCTATGTTACTATACTCTACTCTACCCTACTAAACTCTAACCAAGCCCACCCTTGCCTAGCCTAACCTAGCATAGCATAATTTAGCTCTATTCTACTCTACTCTAAACTGCACTACTCTACTCTACTCTACTCTATTCTGCTTTGCTCTACTCTACTCTACTTTGCTCTTCTCTGTTATGCTTTGCTCTTCTTTGCTCTATTCAACTCTACTCTACTCTACTCTAGTATAGGCTAGCCTAGCCTAGACTAGCCTAACTGAGCTCTACTCTGCTCTACTCTACTCAACTCCAGCATAGCCTAGCCTAGATTACCCTCGTGTAGCCTAGCCTTCCCTAACCTTGCTCCACTCTACTAAACTCTACTCTATCCTACTTTACTCCACTCTACTCTAACTTAGCCTAACCTTGCTCTACCCTACTCTTATTTAGCACAGCCTTACCTAGCCTAACTTAGCCTTACCTAGCCTAGCTTAGCCTTACCTAGCCTAGCCTAACCTTTCTTTACTCTACACTACTGTGCCCAGCTCTGCTTATTATTGCTCCACTATGCTCTGCTCAACTCTGCTCTATTTTGCTCTGCTCAACTCTACTTTACTTTACTCTACTCTATTCTTCTCTACTCTACTCTACACTATTGTACTCCAGCCTATCCTAACCTAGCTCTTCTCTACTCTTCTCAACTCTATTTTATTATTCTCTAGCTTAGCCTAACCTAGCCTACCTTTGCCTAGCCTAACCTTATTCTACTCTACTCTACTCTACTCTAGCTTTACTCTAATTTGCTCTACTCTACTCTAGTCTACTCTATTCTACTTTATCCTTGCCTAGCCTAGCCTAACCTACCTAGCTCTACTCTACTCTAGTCTAGCCTAGCCTAACTGAGCTCTACTCTACTCTACTTTGCTATGTTCAACTCTAGTCTAGTCTACTCTACTCTACTGTTGTCTTACTTATCCTAACCTATGCTAACCTAACCTAACTCTACTCCACTCTGCTTTAGCCTAGCCTAGTCGAGCCAAACCTAGCTCTGCTCTACTCTGCTCTATGTTGCTCTTCTCTGCTATCTTTTCCTCTACTCTATTCTACTCTCCTTTACTCTACATTACATTAATCTGCTCTACAATACACTACACTACTCTACTCTAACCAAGCTTAGCCTCACTTACCCTAAATTAACTTTACTTTACTCTACTCTACTCTATTCCATTCTATACTATCAAACTTTACTCTACTCTATTCTACTATACTCTTTTCTACTCTAGCCTAGCTAAGCATAGCCTAGCTTAGCCTAACCTATCCTAACTCTACTCTACTCTACCCTTCTTTACTCTGCTCTACTCTACTCTATTATACTCTAGCCTAGCCAAGGAAGCCTAAACTAGCTCTGCTCTACTCTACTCTACTCAACTCTAATCTACTCTACTCTACTCTAGCCTTGCATAACCTATTCTAGCATAGCCTAACCGGGTGTAGCCTAACCTTGATCTACTATACTCTCCTCTACTATATTCTACTATACTTTACTCTACTTTACTCTACTGTACTCTGTTCTACTCGACTAAATCCTAGCTAAGCCTGGCCTAGCCCAACCTGGCTTTGCTCTACTCTACACTACTCTACTCTACTCTACTCCACGCTACTCTACTGTACTCTATTCTACTTGACTAAATCCTAGCTTAGCCTAGCGTAGCCCAACCTAGCTCTACTCTACTCTACTCTACTCTACACTACTCTACTATACCCTAACCTAGCCTAGCTTAGCCTAACCTAGCCTTACTCTACTCTGCTCTACTCTACTCTGCTCTACTCTATTCTGCTCTGCTTTACTCTTCTCTACTCTGCTCTGCTCTACTCTTCTCTATTCTACTATGCTTTACTCGAGCCTTGTTTAGCATAACCTAGCCTAGCCAAGCCTATTCTAGCTCTACTCTACTCTACTCTAAAATACTCCACTCTAATCTATTCTACTCTACTCTAGCCTAGCCTAGACAAACTTAGCAAAGCTTAGCCTAGCCTAGCTTAGCTTAACCTAGCCCTACTCTACTTAACTTTAATTTAGTCTACTCTAGCTCTACTCTACTCTACTCTGCTCTACACGACTTTACTCTACTCTGCTCTGCTCTATTCCATTCTACTCTACTCTTTCACACTCTAACTAAGCCTAGCCTAACCTAACTCTACTCTACTCCTCTACTCTGCTCTACTATACTTTACTCTAGTCTACACTACTCTAACAAAGCCTAGCGTAGCTTAACCTAGCCCTATTATGCTCTACTCTTCTCTACTCTGCTCTACTCTCACTACTCTACTCTACTCTTCTCTGCTCTGCTTTGCTTTGCTCTACTCTTCTCTACTCTACTATACTCTACTCTAGCCTTGTTTATCATAACCTTGCCAAGGCTTGCCTATTCTAGCTCTACTCTACTCTACTCAAATCCTCCACTCCATTCTATGCTACTCTACTCTAGCCTAGCCTAGCCAACCTTAGCAAAGCCTAGCCTAACCTAACCCAGCTTAACCTAGCTCTACTCTACTTAACTCTACTTTACTGTATTCTAATCTACTCCACTCTACTCTACTATAACTTAGCCTAGCCTTGCCTAGTCAAACATAGCTCTACTCTACTTTGCTCTAGCCTAGCCTAGCCTTGCCAAACCTAGCTCTACTCTACTATACTCTAATCTACACCACTCTACTATGCTTTACTCTATTTTATTCTACTCTACTATACTTTAGCTTAGCTTAGCCTAACCTAGCTCTACTACACTCTTCTCTTCTCTACTATACTCTACTATACTTTACTCTACTCTACTCTGCTCTAACCAACTAGAGCCCAGCATAGCCTAACCTAGCTTTACCTTACTATACTCTACTCTAGTCGAGCCTAGCCATGCCTAGCCTAGCCTAACCTTGCTCTACTCTAATCTACTATGCTTTACTCTATATTTTATTACTATGCTCTGCTCTGCTCCACTCCACCTAACACTACTCCACTCTACTATACTCAAGCCTAGCCATGCGTAGCCTAACTTAGCTCAGCTCTACTCTCTCTGCTCTATTCTACACTGCTCTACTTTACTCTACTCTGCCCTGCTCTACTTTGCTCCAATTTGCTCTACTATACTCACTATACTCTGCTCTACTATGCTCTTCTCAACTCTATTCTACTCTCCTCTACTCTACTACTTTAGCCTTTCTGAGCCTAACGTAACCTAGCTCTACTCTTCTCTACTCTACACTACTCTACTATACTAAACTCTAGCCTAGCTTAGCTAAGCCTAGCATATCTTAGCCCTACCTACCCTTGATAAACCTTGCTCTACTCTACTCTACTTTACTCTATTATACTATACTATACCCTACTCTTCTCTACTCAACTTTACTCAACTCCAACCTATCCTTGCCTAACAAAACCTATCCTAGCTAAGCCTAACCTAGTGCTACTCTACTCTACACTGCTCTACTCTACTCTAGTTTACTCTACTCTACTCTATTCTACTCTGCTCTACTCTACTCTACTTTGCTCTTCTCTTCTCTACTTTGCTAAACTCTACTCTACTCTAACCTACTCAACTATACTATACTCTAATCTACTTTAACCTAGCCTAACCTTGCCTAGGTTAGCATAACCTAGCTCTAATCTTCTCTACTCTTCTTTGCTCATCTATGCTTTGCTCTATTTTGCTCTGCTCTACCTTATTCTTCTTTTTTCCTCTAGTCTTCTTTGCCCTGCTCTACTCTACTCTACTCTACACTAGCATTGCCTAGCGATGCCAAGCATAACCTAATCGACCTCCACTTTACTCCACTCTACTCTAGCCTAGCCTCGCCTACCTTAGCCTTGCCCTTCCTAGCCGAGATTAACCTAGCTCTACTCTACTCTACTATAGTCTACTCTACTATAATCTACTCTATTCTATTCCACTCTACTCTACTTTATTCTACTTAACTCTAACCTAGCCTAACCTAGCTAGCATAGCCTAACCAAGATCTACTCTACTCTGCTCTATTCTGCTCTGATCTGCTCTATTCTACCTTGCTCTTTTTGGCTCTACTCTACTCTATTCTACTTTGCTTTTCTCTTCTTTGCTATGCTTAACTCTACTTTTTAATGCTCTAACCTAGCCTAGCTTAGCCTAAATGAGCTCTACTCTACTCTACTCTGCTATACTCTACTCTACTCTATTCAACTCTTGCCTAGCCTAGGCTAGCTTACCCTAGCCTAAGCTAACTTAGCTCTACTCTACTAAACTTTACTCTACCCTACTCTAACTTAGTCTAGCTTAACCTAGCTCTACCATAATATACTTTACTCTAGCTTAGCTTAGCTTAGCCTAGCCAAACTTACCTCTTCTCTGCTATACTATGCTCTGCTCTTCTTTTAATTACTCTACTCTACTCCATTCAACTCTGCTCTGCTCTATTCTACTCTGCATTACTCTACTCTACTCTGCTCTACTCTTCTCTACTCTTATCTACTCTATTGTACTCTAGCTTTGCCTAGCCAAGCCTAACTTAGGTCTACTCTACTCTACTCCACTCTACTCCATTATACTCCAGCCTTGCTTAGCCTAGCCTTGCCAAACCTAGACAACTACAGCCTAGCTTAATCTAGCATAACCTAGTTCTATACTCTATTCAACTCTAGCTCTACTCTAATATGCTCTACTCTACCCCACTATCACATAGCTAGCCTACCTAGCTCTACTATACTCTAGTCTAGCCTAGCCTACCTCTACTCTTCTTTGCTCTGCCCTACTCTACTCTAGCCTAGCCTAACATAACTCTACTCTACTCTACTCTTTCCTAGCCTAGCTTAGCCTCACTAAGCATAACCTAGCTCTACTCTACTCTACTCTACTTTACTTCACTCAACTCTATTCTACTTAACTCTAACCTAACCTAACCAAGCTCTACTCTACTCTGCTCTACTCTACTCTATTCAGCTCTGATCTACTATACTCTACTTTGATCTTCTCTACTCTACTCTACTCTATTCTACTTTCCTTTGCACTTCTTTGCTATGCTCAACTCTACTCCATAATGCTATAACCTAGCCTTTCTTAGCCTAACTGACCTCTACTCTACTCTACTCTACTCAACTCTACTCAACTCTACTAAACTTTAGCCTAGCTTAGGCTAGCTTATCCTAGCCTAACCTAACTTAGCTCTACTCTGCTATACTTTACTCTACTCTACTCTAACCTAGTCTAGCTTAACCTAGCTGTACCATAATAAACTCTACTCTAGCTTAGCTAAGCCCAGCCTAGCCAAACCTAGCTCTTCTCTACTCTACTGTGCTTTGCTCTTCTTTTTATTGCTCTACTCTACTCCACTCAACTCTGCTTTGCTCTCCTCTACTCTACACTACTCTGCATTGCTATACTCTAATCTGCTCTACTCTACTCTACTCTGTTTCACTCTAGTTTTGCCTAGCCAAGCCTAACTTAGCTCTACTCTACTATACTCCACTCTACTCTATTATACTCTACCTAGCTTAGCATAGCCTTGCCTAACCTAGACAAATTAAGCTTAGCCTAATCTTTCCTAACCTATTTCTATACTCTTTTCTACCCTAGCTTTACTCTAATATGCTTTTCTCTAGTCTATTCTAACTTAGCATAGCCTACCTAGCTCTTGCCTAACCTTGCTATACTCTACTCTACTCTTCTCTAGGCTAGGCTAGCCTAACCTAACTTGGCTCTACTCTACTATACTCTACTCTACTTTGCATCACTCTACTATACTCCGCTTTGCTCTACTTTACTCTACTATGCCATACTCTACTCAACTCTACTCTACTCTATTATTTTTTGCTCTACTCTTCTCTAATCTACTCTATTATAGCCTAGTCTAACCAAGCCTAGCCTGGTCTAGCCTAGCCTAACCTAGCTCTACTCAACTCTACTATACTCTACTCTACTATACTCTATGCCGTTATACTTTAGCCTTGCCTATTCTAACTTAGCCTACCCTAGCCTTATCTAACCTAGCACTAGTCTACTTTACTCTACTATAATTTACTTTATTATATTCTTCTCTATTATACTCTACATTAACTTATCTTAGCCTAGTCTAGCTTAGCCTAACCTAGATCTACTCAACTCTACACTATCCTACTCTACTCTACTCTACTCTACTCTACTTTAACCAAGCCAAGTTTAGCCTAGCCTAGCCTAACCCAAAACTACTTCTGCTCTACTCTCCTTCACTCTACTCTGCTCTACTCTACACTACTCTTCTTTACTTTACTCTACTCTGCTCCACTATACTCTAGCCTAGCCTAGCATAACTTAGCTCAACTCTACTCTACTCCATAATACTCCACTCTAGCTTATCCTACCAAGCCTACCCTAACCTAACATACCTCTTCTCTACTCTACTCTTCTTTTCTCTTCCCTGCTCTGCTCCACTCTGCTCTACTCTACTCTGCTCTACTCTATGCTAATCTACTCTGTACCCTAGCCTAGCCAAGCTTAGCCTTGCCTAACCAAGCTATACTCTACTCTACTTTGCTCCACTCTAGGCTAGCATTGCCTAGCCTACCATATCATAGCCAAGCCTACCCTCGCTGAGCCTACCCTAACCCAACTCTACTCTACTCTAAAGTACTCTACTATGCTCTGCTCCACAAAGCTCTGCTCGACTTTACTCTAACATACCATAGCCTAGCATAGTGTAAATTAGTCGATCTTAACCTGGCCTAGCATAACTAAGCTCTACTTTGCTCTCCTATACTCTTCTTTGCTCTACTCTACTCTATTCTATACTACTCTAGCCTAGCCTAGCTTTGCCAAACCTAGCATAGCCTAACCTAGCTCTACTTTACTCTACACTACTCAACTCTACTTAACTCTACTCTACTCTAGCCTAACCTAGTCTAACATAACCTAACCTAGCTTAGCCCAACCAAACTAAGCTGTACTCTACTCTACTCTACACTACTCTACTTTACTCAACTCTACTATACTCTAATCTACTCTAAGATAACCTAGCCTAGCCTACCTTAGCCAAGCCTACCCTAACCTAGCTTAACCTAGCTCTACTCTACTTTACTCTACTATACTCTACTCTAACTTAGCCCTGTCTAGCCTATCCTAACCTAGCTCTCCTCTACTCTACTCTAATCTACTCTATTCGACTCTACTCTAGCTTAGCCTAAACTAGCTCTGCTCTGATCTACTTTTCTCAGCTTGTTATGTTTTGTTATGCTCTACTCTGTTATACTCTTCTCTATTCTACCCTACTCTACTCTACTCTACTCTACTATACATTACTCTAGAATAGCCTAGCCTAACCAAGCTATACTCTACTCCACTATGCTCTACTATATTATAATCTACTCTAGCCCAGCCTAGCTTTACCAAGCCTAAACTTGTTTTGCTCTATTCTTCTTTTTTCTACTCTGCTTTACTCTTCTTTGCTCTACTATGCTCTTCTCTACTCTACTTTTGTCTACACTACTCTGCTTTACTCTATCCTTCACTACTCCACTCTTCTCTTCTCTACTATACTCTATTCCACTCTGCTCTGTTATGCTCTTCTTGACTCTCCTCTCCTCTCCTCTCCTCCCCTCACCTCTCCTCTTATCTTCTCTACTCTACTCCTCTTTACTCTACTATACTCTTCCCTAGTATACTCTACTCAACTCTACTGTACTCTTCATTATTCTACTCTACTCTACTATACTCCATCCTATTCTACTCTACTTTACTCTACCCTACCATATACAAGCATAGCATAGCTTAGCCTAATCTAGCACTACTCAACTCTACTTTACACTACTCTACTCTAATCTAGCCTAGCTTAGCCTAGTCTAGCTTAGCCTATCCTAGCTTAGCTTAGGTTAGCTCCACTCTACTCTACTCTATTATACTCTACTCTACTCTACTCTAGCTTAGCCTAAATTATCCTTGCCTACACCCACCTAACATAGCTCTCCTCTATTATACTCTGTAATGCTCTACACTACTCTGCTCTACACTGCTCTGTATTGCTCTGCTCTACTCTTTCACTCTGCTCTCCTCCCTCCCCTCTCTTCTACTCTGCTCTACTCTAGTCTACTCTACTCTAGTCTACTTTACTCTTCTCTACTCTACTCTACTCTACTATACTTTACTCTACTCTACTCTTCTCTACTTTACTCTACTTTGCTCTACTCTACTCTATTCTAAGCTAGCCTAGCCTATCCTAGCTCTACCTTACTCTAATCTAATCTAGCCTCACCTAGTTAATCCTTGAGTAGCTTAACCTAGCTCTACTCTACTCTACTCATCTCTATTCTAGCCTACCCTAGCTTATCATAGCCTAACCTAACTTAGCCCTATTATACTCTACTCTACTCTAATCTACTTTACTCTAATCTACTTTACTAGACTCTACTCTACTCTAATATAGCATAGCATAACCTAACCAAGCTCTACTTTAATCAACTTTACTCTAGCCTATCCTAGCCTAGCCAAGCCTAACCTATGTAGCCTAGCCTAACCAAGCTCTGCTCCACTTTACTCTGCTCTGTTATATTATGTTCTGCTCCACTATTCTCTACTCTACCCATCTCTACTCTACTCTATCTTGCTCTACCCTATTATTCTCTGCTCTTTACTCTAGCCTAGCATAGCCTAACCCAATTCTACTATACTTTACTCTACTCTATTATAGCCTAGCCTAGCCTAGCCTTACCTCACTTAGCTCATACTCTACTCTTCTCTGCTCTACTACACTCTACTCTAGTCTGGGCCACTCCACTCTAACTATTTTACTCTTCTCTAACTTAGCCTAAGCTAGCCTAGCCAAACCTAGCTCTTCTCTACACTACTTTAATTGAGCCTAGACTAACCTAGCTCTACTCTACTCTACACTTCTCTGCTTTGCTCTGTGTTGCTCTGCTCTGCTCTATACTACTCTACTTGGGCCTAGCCTTGTTTAATTGAGCCTAACCAAGCTCTACTCTACTCTACTATACTATACTTTAGCCTAACCTAGCCTAACCGACCCTAACCTAGCCTTGCCTGGCCTAGCCTAACCTAGCTCTACTCTACCTTTCTCTATTATACTCTACTTTTCTCTACACTACTCTACTCTACTTGAATCGACTCCACTCTACTCTAACATAGCATAGCCTTGCCTAGTTTAGCCAAGCCTAGCCTAAGCTTGCTCTACTATACTCTACTCTTCCCCTCTGTACATGATCCTTGCCTAGCATAGCCTCACACAGCTTAACCTTGCTCTACTATGCTTTAATCTACTCTACTATACTCTACTCTACCGTACTCTTCTCTACTCAAGCCTAGCTTAGCCAACCCTAGCTTAGCCTAGCCTAACCTAGCTCTTCCCTACTCTACTCAACTCTACTCTAGCCTAGCCAAGCCTAGATTAGCCTAGGATAGCCTAACTTAGCTCTATTTTACATTAGTCTACTCTATACTGCTCTACTTTACTCTACTCTACTCTATATTTCTCTACTTTACTCTTACACTCTTTTTTGCTCTAGTATACTTTTCTCTACTTTACTCTCCTCTGCTCTCCTCTCCTCTACTCAATTTTGCTCTACTCTATTTTAAGTTAGTCTACTCTACTCTAGCCTAGCCTAACCAAGCCTAACCTACCTTAGCCTGGCCTTGCATAGCCTAGCCTAACTTAGCTCTATTATACTCTAATATACTCTACTTTTCTCTACTCTACTGTACTCTAGTTGAGCCTAGCCTAACCTAGCCAAACCTTACTCTATCCCTCTATTCTTTACTTTACTCAACTCTAGCTTAGCCTAGCTTATCATAAGATAGACTAACCTTGCTCTGCTCTACTCTACTTTGCTCTGCTCTGCTCTGCTCTACTCTACTATGCTCTACTAAACTCTACTTTGCTCTATTCTGCTCTACTTTGCTCTACTTTAATCTTCTCTACTTTACTCTACTCCACTCTATCTTAACATAGCCTAGCCTAACCTAACATAACATAGCTCTACTCTACTCTACCCTACTCTGCTCTAGTCTACTCCACTCTACTCTTCTCTACTATTCTCTTCTCTAACTTAGCCTAACCTAACTAATCTAGCTCTTCTCTACTCTAAAACATCATAACCTAGCTTAGCCTAGACTTTCCTAACCTAGCTCTACTATACTTTACTCTTGTTTGCTCTACTCTGCAATACTTTTCTTTGTTTTTCTCTACTTTACTCTGCTCTGCTCAACTCTGCTCTACTCTACTCCACTATATTTGTGCCTAACATTGTCTAACCTCGCTCTACTCTACTCTAATCTACTCTTCTCTACTCTAATCTTCTCCAGTCTACTTTACTGTACTCTACTCTAGCCATGCCAAGGCTAACCTAGCCTAGCCTAGCCTAACCTAGCCTACTCTAATTTATTCTAATATACTCTACTATACTCTACTCTACCTTACTCTTCTCTAGCATAGCCTAACCTAATATTATTGTACTCTTCTCTACCCTACTCTACTCTACTATACACTACTTTAGCCTAGCCAAGCCTACCTTAACCTAACTTTGCCGTGCTCTACTTAGTTAAGCTCTACTGTACTCTGCTATGCTCCATTCTACTCTGTTCTATTCTGCTCTGATCTACTTTGCTCTACTCTGTTTTACTCTGCTCCAGTCTTCCCTAACCTTGTTTACTCTACTCTACTCTACACTAGCTTAGCCTAGCCTAACCTAACCTTGGTCTACTCTACTGTACTCTACTCTACTCTAGCTTAGCCTAACCTAGCCTAGCCTTTCCTAACATAACCTAGCTCTACCCTACTATACTCTACTCTACACTACTCTACCCTAGTCTACTTAATCTACTCTACTCTTCTCTTCTCTAACCTAGTCTAGATGAGCCTAGCCTAGCCTCGCTTAGGCTAACAAAGCTCTACTCTTCTTTACTTTACTCTATTCTACTCTGTTCTACTCTACTCTACTTTGTTCTACTCTAGTCTACTCTGCTTTGCTCTTCTCTACTCTACTCTACTCTTCTCTGCTTTGCTCTACTTTCTTCTGCTTTACTCTACTCTACTCTACTGTAGCTCTACTCCACTCTATTATGCTCTACTCTACACCATTAGACTCAAGTCTATTCTACTCTCCTCTACTCTACTTTGCTCCACTCTAACCTAGCCTAGCCTACCTTAACTAACCTAGCTTTATTTTACTCTACACTAACAAAACATAGCTAGCCTAACTTAGCTTTACACTGCTCTACTCTATTCTCCTTTGCTCTTCTTTATTTTTCTCTACTCTACTCTACTCCACTCAACTCTATATTGCTTTTCTCTTCTCTACTCTACTCTACTCTACTCTGTTGTACACTATCCTAGCTTAGCCTAACCTAGCTCTACCCTACTTTACTCTACTCCACTATAGCTTAGTCTAGCCTACCCTAGCCTACCCTACTAGCTTAGCTTAGCCTATTCTTGCCTAAGCTAGCTTACTCTACTCTACTCTACTCTACATTACTCTACTCTTCTCTACTCGACTCCACTCTACTCTAACATAGCCTAGCCTTGCTTAGTTTAGCCAAGCCTTGCCTAGCCTAGCCTAAGCTTGCCCTACTATACTCTACTCTACTCCTCTCTACTCGATTCTCGCCTAGCCTAGCCTCACATAGCTTAACCTTGCTTTACTATACCTTAATCTCCTCTACTATACTCTACTCTACCCTACTCTTCTCTACTCTAGCCTAACTTAGCCAACCCTACCCTAGCCTAGCTTATCTTAGCACTACTCTACTCTAGTCAACTCTACTCTAGCCTAGCCAAGCCTAGATTATCCTAGGATACGCTAACCTAGCTCTATTTTACTCTACTCTATACTGCTTTGCTCTACTCTACTCTACTCTACATTTCTCTACTCTGCTCTTATACTCTTTTTTGCTCTACTATACTTTTCTCTACTTTACTCTCCTCTACTATGCTCTCCTCTCCTCTCCTCTACTCTACTCTACTCTACTCTACTTTACTCTCTTCTACTCTATTTTGCTCTACTCTATTTTACTTTACTCTAGTCTAGCCTAACCTAGCTTTACTCTACTCTACTCTAGCCTATCTTAGCCTAGCCTAGCTCACCCTAGATAAGCCTAGCCTAACCAAGCTTTACTCTACAATATTCTACTCTACTTTACTCTATTTTGCTCTGTTTTAACTGGGACTTTCCCTGCCTAACCAAGCTCCACTCTACTACACTATACTCTAGAATAACCTTACCTAGCCTAGCATAGCATAGCCGAGCTTAGCCTAACCTAGTTCTCTTTTTCTCTACTTTGCCTTGCTATGCTTGGCTCTACTCTGCTCTTCTCTACTCTGGTCCACTTTGCTTTGCTCTACTTTGCTCTACTCTACTCTGCTCTACTCTATACTTTAGCCTAGCTTAACCTTACTCTACTCTACTATACTTTACTATAGCCTAGCATGGCCTAACCTAACATTACTTAGGCTAGCCTAGCCTACCTCAACCAAGCCTAACCTAGCTCTACTCCACTCTAATCTACTCTACTCTAATCTACTCTACTCTCCTCTAAATAAGCTCGAGCTAGCCTTTTTTAACCTCGCCTAACCTAGCCTAGCCTAGCCTAACTTAGCATTACTCTGCTCTGCTTTTCTCTACACTACTCTGCTCTGCCCTTTAATGTTATGCACTACATTGCTCTACTCTGTTTTGCTCCACTCTTCTATGCTCTGCTCTACTCTACTCTACTCTAGACTAGCCTAGCTTAGCCTAACCTAACCTAGCTCTAATCTAATCTACTCTACTGTATTCTACTCTAACTCTACTTCTCTCTACCCTACTCTACTCTAATATGCTTTACTCTTTTCTAATCTACTCTAGCTTTGCCTAGACTACCCTAGCCTATGGTAGCCTAGCCTAACCTTGCTTTACTCTTCTTTACTCTACTATACTCTACTCTACTCTAATTTAACCTAACCTAGCCTATCCTAACCTTGCTCTACTTTACTCTACTCTACTTCACTCTACTCTACTCTACTCTATTATAGCCTCACCTAGCCTAGTCTAGCATAACCTAAGTCTACTTTGGTCTGCTCTGTTTTGCACTATTCTATTTTTCTATGCTATGCTCTACTCTACTCTACTCTACTCTATCATACTCTGCTCTACTCAACTCTACTCTGCTCTACTCTGCTCTACTGTACTCTAGCTTTGCTAGCCTAACCTCATTCTACTTTACTTAACTCTACTCTACTCTACCCTACTCTACCTTAATCTACTCTACTCTACTCTACTCTTGCCTAACTTAGCCTAACCTAGCTTTGCTCTACACTACTCTGCTCTACTCTACTTTACTCTACTTTTCTCTACTCAGCTTTGCTCTCCTCTACTCTCTTTTGCTCTTCTCTACTCTACTCTGGTCTACTCTACTTTACTCTGCTTTGGTCTACTCTACACTACTTTGCTCTATTATGCTCTGTTCGACTCTAGTCTACAGTACTCTACTCTAGCCTAGCCAAGCATCCCCTAGCCTATCCTAGCCTAACTTAGCTCTTCTCCATTCTACTCTACTCTACACTGCTCAGCTCTACACTGTATTGCTTAGTTCTACTCCTCTACTCTGCTCTGCTCTCCTTTGCTCTCTTGACCTCTCCTTAACTCTATTATACTCTACTCTTCTCTACTCTACTATACTCTATTCTACACTACTCTACTCTACTATACTATACTCTACTATACTCTAGCCTGGCCTAACCTAGCCTAGCTTAGCCTAACTTAGCTCTACTTTATTCAACTCCACTCTACTATAGTCTAGCCTAGCCTAGCATAGGCTACCTTAGCGAAGTCTAACATAGCCTGGCCTAGCATAATGTAGCTCTACTCTATTATACTCTATTCTACTTTACTCTACACTACTCTAGTCTACTTTACCTGAGTCTACTCTACTCTAACATAGTATTGCCTAGCTTAACCAAGCTCTACTCTTTTATAATCTACTCTACCATAGCCTAGCCTAGCCTTGCCTTGCTTAGCCTAGCCTAACCATGCCTAACCTAGCTATATTCTACTCTGCCCTACTCTATTATGTTATGCTCTGCTCCACTATTCTTTACTCTACTCTACTCTACTCTACTTTACTCTACTCTGCTCTATTATTCTCTACTCTGTACTCTAGCTTAGCCAAGCCTAACCTAGCTCAGCTTTACTCTACTTTACTTTACTATATTTTACTCTTCTCTAGCTTAGCCAACCATAGCCTAGCTTTGCCTATGCTAACCTAACTCTACTCTACTATTCTCTGCACTACTCTACTTTAATCTTGCCTATCCTAGCCTAGACAAACCTAGCCTTATTAAGCCTAACCAAGCTCTACACTACTCTACTCTACTCTACTCAACTCTACTATGCTTTACTATGCTCAGCTCTGCTCTGCCTTAATCTGTTCTACTTTACCCCTTTCTACCTAGGTCTACTCTACTCTACTCAGCCTAGCCTCACCTAACATAGCTATATTCTAGTCTACCCTACTCTACTCTACTCTACTCTACTTTACCAACCTAACTTAGCTATGTTCTACTATACTCTGCTCTACTTTTCTTTTCTCTAATTTGCTCTCCTTGGCTTTATTCCACTCTACTACACTCTACGATGCTTGTCTCTGCTTAGCTTTTCTTTGCTCTACTCTACTTTGCTCATCTTTGCTTTACTTTTCTTTGCCCTACTCTATCCTGCTCTATCATGCTCTAGTCTACTCCATTCTAATCTAACCTAGCTTCACCATGCCTAGCCTAACCTTACTTTACTCTACTCTACTCTGTTCTATTACTCAAGCCTTATCGAGCCTAACTTGACCTAGCTCATCTCTACTCCACTTTACTCTACTCAACTCTCATCTACTCTACTCTACTCTAGCCTAACTTAGCCTAACCTATCCTAACTGTACCCCACTCTGCTTTGTTCTGCTCTATTCTACTTTACTCTCCTTTGCTCTACTCTTCTCTATTATGCTATACTATATTCTACTCAACTCTACTATACTGTACTTCACTATACTCTAGCCAAGCTTAGCCAAGTCTAACCTGACCTAGCCTAACCTAGCTCTTCTCTACTCTACTCTACTACTCTACTCTAGCCCAGCCTAGCTTAGCCTAGCCTAGCTTAACCTGACCTAGCTTAGCTTTACTCTACTATACTCTACTCTGCTCTACACTTATCTCCTCTTCTCTACTCTGATATGCTCTCTTCTACTCTCCTCTCCTCCACTATCCTCTCCTCTCCTCTACTATACTTTACTTTACTCCACTACACTCTACCTTACTATACTCTACTCTAACCTAGCCTAGCTTAGTCGACCCTAACCTTGCTCTACTCTAGTCTAAGCTAGCCAAACCTAGCCCAACTTTGGTCTGCTCTACTCTACTCTACTCTTCTCTTCTCTGCTCTACTTTGCTTTACTTTACTTTACTCTACTCTACTCCACACTGGCCAAATTTAGCCTAACCAAGCCACGACTAGCCTAAACTAGCTATACTCTACTCTACTCTAACCTACTATAGCCTAGCCTACCAAAGCCTTGCTTAGCATAGCCAAGCCTAGCTAATCTAGCTCTACTCTACTTTACTCAACTATATTCTACTTAACTCTAACCTAGCCTAACCTAGCTAGCTTATCCTAACCAAGCTCTACTCTACTCTGCTCTGCTATACTTTATTCAGCTCTGATCTACTCTAGTCTACTTTGATCTTCTCTACTCTACTCTACTGTATTCTAATTTGCTTTACTCTTCTTTGCTATGCCGAACTCTACTCCATAATGCTCTAGCCTAGCCTTTCTTAGCCTAACTGAGCTCTACTATACTCTACTCTACTCTACTCAACTCTACTCAACTCTAGCCTAGCCTAGGCTAGCTTATCCTAGCCTAACCTAACTTAGCTCTAGTATGTTATACTTTACTCTACTCCACTCTACTCTAACCTCGTCTAGCATAGTCTAGCTTAACCTAACTCTATCATAAGAAACTCTACTCTAGCTTAGCTTAGCCTAGCCTAACCAAACCTAGCTCTTCTCTACTCTACTGTGCTTTGCTCTTCTTTTTATTGCTCTACTCTACTCCACTCAACTCTACTCTGCTCTCCTCTGCTCTGCACTGCTCTGCATTGCTCTACTCTAATCTGCTCTACTCTTCTCTACTCTACTCTACTCTATTGTACTCAAGTTTTTCCTAGCCAAGCCAAACTTCGCTCTGCTCTACTCTACTCCACTAATATATTATACTATAGCCTAGCTTAGCATAGCCTTGCCTAACCTAGACAAATTGAGCCTAGCCTAATCTTTACTAACCAAGTTCTATACTGTATTCTACTCTAGCTCTACCCTAATATGCTCTACTCTAATCTACTCTAACCTAGCCTAGCCTACCTAGCTCTACTATAGTCTAGTTTAGCCTAGCCTAGCTCTACTCTTCTCTGCTCTACCCTACTCTACTCTAGCCTAGCCTAACATTACTCTACTCTACTCTACTTTTGCCTAGCCTAGCCTAGCTGAACATAACTTAGCTCTTCTCTACTCTACCATGCTTTGTGCTGCTCTGCTCTTCTCTGCTTTATTTTTCTCTACTCTATTCTGCTCGGCTCTACTCTACTCTTCTTTACTTTACTCTACTCTACACTACTCAACTCAACTCTTACCTAGCCTAGCCCAACCTTGCCTAACCTAGCATTACTGTACTCTACTCTATTCCATTACATTACTCTCCTCTACTCTACTCTACTCTAGACTAGCTTAACCAATTTGAGCTCCACTCTGCTTTACTCCACTCTTCCCTAGGCTAGCCTTGCCTACCCTAACCTATCCTACCCTTGCCTATTCGAGCCTAACCAATCTCTACTCTACTTTACTCTATGTAAGCTTGCCTAGCCTGGCCTGGCCTAATCACACTCTACTAAACTCTACTCTACCTTAGCATGCCTAACCTCGATTGGCTTCCCTAACTAAGCTCTGCTCTACTATACTTTTCTCTACTCTATTCTGCTCTTCTCTACTATTCTCTGCTATACTCTACTCTACTCTGCTTTGCTCTACTCCACTCTACTCTATTATACTCTAACTAGCCAGGCCTAACCTAGCTCTACTCTATTCTATTTTACTCAGCTCTACTCTACTCTAGTCTACTCTAAGCAAGCCTAACCTATCCTAGCCTAACTTAACCTGGCCCAACCTAAACTAACCTAACTCTACTCTACTCTACTCTACACTACTCTACTCTTCTCTACTCTACTATACCCTACACTACTCTACTCTATCTTAGACTAGGATAGCCTAACCTAACCTAGCTCTATTCTACTATAGTATCGTCTTGCTAAGCCTAGCCTTGCCAAACCTAATCTAGCTATGCTCTTCTCTACCCTGCTCTTCTTTACTTTACTCTACTCTACTCTACTTTGCTCTAATGTACTTTACTATACTCTACAATAATCTCCTCCACTCTACTCTAGCTTAGTTGAGCCTACACAAGCCAAGCCTAGCATAACTTTGCTCTACTCTACTCTTTTTTGCTTTACTTTGATTTTCTCTACTCTATTATAGTCTACTCTGCTCTAATCTACTCTATTTTTCTCTACTTTGCTCTACACTGCTCTACTCTACTATACTCTACTCTACCCTACTTTACTTTGCTCTTCTCTACTCTTCTCTACTCCACTCTTATTTACTCTACTTTAGCTTAGCCAAGCCTAACAAAGCCTAACGTAGCCTAACCTAGCTATGCTTTACTCTACACTACTTTGCTTGGCTCTGTTTTACCCTACTATGATTTTTTTGCTCTGCTATTCTCAATTCTAGTCTGTTATACTCTATTTTGGTCTGCTCTGTCTGCTCTACTCTACTCTACCCTACTCTACTCTACCTTATTCTACTCTACTTTACTCTAGTCTACTCTACTCTAGCCTATCGAAGCCTAACATTACCTAATCTAGCTCTATTGTAGTCTACTCTACTTTACTCTAATCTTGCTTAGGCTAGCCTAGCCTTACAAGCCTACCCTAGCCTAACCTCACTTAACTAAGCTCTACTCTAATTTACTCTACTCTAGCTAGCTTAGCCTAAAATAGCATAGCATAGAATAACCTCACTCTACTCTACTCTACTCTGCTCAGCTCTGCACTACTTTGCTCTACTCTACTTTCTATTATACTACTCTACTCTTCTGTTCTACTCTACTCTTCTTTTCTTTGCACTTCTCTACTCTGTTTTGCTTTATTCTACTCTGCTTTACTCTACTCTACTCTACTATACTCCTCTCTACTCTACTCTACTTTACTGTACTATACTCTACTTTATTATACTCTAGCCTAACCTAACCTAGCTCGACTCTACTCTACTCTCCTCTACTCCACTCTACTCTACCTTACTCTACTTTACTGTATTCTACTTTACTCTAACCAAGCCTAGCCTAACTTAGCTTTACTCTCTCTACTCTATTCTAGCCTAGCCAAGTGTAGCATAGCTTATCCAAGTTCTGTTGTACTCTGCTCAACTCTACTTTACTCTGCTCTACACTACTGTACTATGCTCTAGTCTACTATGCTCTTTATTATTCTAATATGTTGTACACTTCTCTACTTCTTTGTGCTCTACTCTACTCTGCTCTTCTCTGCTCTGCTTTGCACTGCTCTGCTCTGCTCTACCTTGCTCTGCTCTACTCTACTCTACTCTGCTCTTCTCTTCTCTGCTCTACTTCCTCTACTATACTTTAGCCTTGTTTAGCCTAACCTAGCCTAACCAAACTCTACTCTACCATATCTTCAATACTCTACTCGACTCTAACCTAGCTTAGCCTACTAACCTCTGCTCTACTCTACTCTTCTCTACACTGCTTTTCTCTACTCTACTTTGCTCTTCTCTGCTCTGCTCTACTCTTCTCTACTCTACTTTACTCTTCTCTTCTCTATTCTGTTCTGCTCAGCTCTACTTTGCTCTACTCTACTTAACTCACTCTACTCTACTATATCCTAGCCTAGCCTTGCCTAACCTAACCTAGTCCTACTGTACTCTACTCTAATCAACTCTATTCCATTCTCTCATAGCCTAGTCGAGCCATGCCTAACTTTGTCTAGCCTAACCTAGTTATGCTCTACTCTAATCTACTTTGTTACTGTACATTAGCCAAGCTTAACTTAGCCTAACCTAATCGAGTTCTACTCAACTCTGTACTGCTCTACTTTACTTTACTCGAGCGAAGCCTAACTGATCCAAGCTTGGCCTTGCTTAGCCTAGCTTAAACTACCTCTACTCTACTCTATTCTTCTCTACTCTACATTAACCTAGCCTAGCTCTACTCTTCTCAACTTTAATCTTCTCAGCTCTACTCTTTTCGGTTCTATTCTTCTCTATTATGCTCTACTCTACTCTATTATTCTCTACTCTACTTTACTCTACTCTACTTTACTCTATTCTAGCCTAGCTTAGACAAGCATAAGCTAGCCTAACCAACCTCTACTCTACTCCATTGTACTTTACTCCACTTTACTCTTGCCTAGCCTTACCTTGCCTACCCTAGCCTAACCCAGCATAACATAGCCTTGCCTAGCCTAGCTCCATTCTACTCTAGTCTAGTCTACTCTACTCTACTCAACTCTACTCCACTCTACTCTAACATAACTTAGCCTAGCTTCACTTAGCCTAGCTCTACTCAACTCTTCTCTTCTCTAGCCTTACTTTTCCTAGCTTAGCCTTCCTATCCTAGCTTTGCCTAGCTTAACTCTACTCAGCTTTGCTCATTACTGCTCAGCTCTACTCTACTCTACTCTACTCTGCTTAGCTCTACTCTACTCTCCTCTACTCTGCATTATTTTACTCTAGCCTAGCCTAACCTAATCAAACCCAACTCTACTTACTACACTCTACTCTACACTAACCTAACTTAGCCTACCCTAGCCTAGCCTAGCCTAACCTTGCTCTATTCTACACTCTACTCCACTCTACTCTACTCTACTATATTATAGCCTAGCTTAACCTAGCTTTGCTCTACTATGCTCTGCTTTGCTTTGATCTACTCTACTATACTCCACTCTACTCTACCCTAGCTTAGCCTTACCTAGCCTAACCTAGCTTTACTCTACTCTACTCTAGTCTAGTCTACTCTACTCTTCTCTACTCTAGCCTAGCCTTGCCTAGCAAGGCTTAGCCTAGCTTAACCCAACATAACCTAGTTCTACTCTACTCAACTTTACTCTGCTCTACTATATTCTACTCTACTCTAGTCTACCCTAACCTAGTTAAGGCTAACAAAACCTAGTTGTACTCTACCCTACTCTGCTCTACTCTACTCTCCTCTACTCTACTCTTGCCTAATTGAGCCTAGTATGAACCTTCTCTGCTCTGCTCTACTCTTATTTTCTTTGCTCTATTATACTTTACTCTGCTATACTCTACTCTACTCTACCCTTATTTACTCTAGCCTAGTTTAGCCTAGCTTAGCATAGCCTAACCAAGCTCCACTCTACTTTGCTCTACTCTACTCTGCTCTACTCTACTATAACTTAGCCTAGCCTAGCCTTACCTAACCTAGCTCTGCTCTATATTACTCTATTTTACTCTGCTCTACTCTACTCTAGCCTAGCCTAGCTTAACCTAGCTCTACTCTACTCTGCTTCTTCTACTATGCTCTACTCTACTCTACTTTGCTCTGCTCTATCCTTCTCTACTTTGCTCTGCTCTACTCTACTCTGCTCTACTCAATTCTACTCTATTGTAGTCTTGTCATGCCTAGCCTAACTTAGCTATGCTCTACTCTATTCTACTCTACTCTTCTCTACTCTAGCCTAGCTTAACATAGCACAGCCTAGCCTAAAAACTTTTCTCTACTCTACTCTGCTTTACTCTACTCTACTATACTTTGCTCTGCTTTTCTCTACTCTGTACCACTCACCCCTACGCTACTATGTCGTTCTCTACTCTAGTCTAGTATGCTCTACATTTATCTGCTCTATGCTACTCTTCTCTGCAATACTTTACTTTGCTCTACTCTGCTCTGGTCTTCTCTACTCTTCTCTGTAATGCTCTACTTGGCTCTACTCTGCTATCCTCTCCTCTACTCACCTCTCCTCTCTTCTCTTCTCCTCTCCTCTCCTCTGCTCTCCTCTCCTCTACTCTACTCTACTCAACTTTACTCCACTCTACTCTGCTCTACTCTACACTACTCTATACCACTTTACTCTACTCTATTCTACTCTAGCATAACAAAGCCTAACTAAACCTAATCAAGCTCTACTCTACCTTACTCTATTATACCCTACTCTACTCTAGCCTAGCCTAGCCTGGCATAGCCTAACCCAGCCTACCCGAGCTCTTCTTAACTCTTCTTTACTCTACTCTACTCTAGACTAGCCTAGCCTAAAATAGAAAACCTAGCTCTACTCTACTCTGTTATATATTCAATGATTTACTCTACTCCTCTTTCCTTTACTTTGCTCTGCTCTCCTCTCCTCTACTCAACCTTACTCTATTTTTCTCTTCTATACTCAACTCTACTCTATTATACGCTACTTTACTCTACTCTCTCTACTCTAGCTTAGCCTAGCCTAGCCTAACCTAACCTAACCTAAGTTATCTCTACTCTACTCCACTCTACTCTGCTACTCTACCCTAACCTAGCCTAGTTTAGTTTAACTTAGCCTAGCCTAGACTAACCAAGCTCTACTCTACTCTACTATACTCCACTCTACTTTAGCCTAGCCCAACTTGGCTTAACCAAGCTCTAGTCTACTCTACTCCACTCTATTCTACTCTACTTTGCTTATCTTATTTTATTCTACACTACTCTACTCCACTCTACTCTATTCCATTCTAACTTATTATGCTACCCTCTACTCTACTCAGATTTGCTTTCCTCTACTCTCCTTTACTCTACTCAACAATACTCTCCTCTCCTCTCCTCTACTCTACTCAACAATACTCTACTCTACTCTACTCTACTCTACTTTACTCTACTCTACGATATTCAACTCAACTCCACTCTACTTTACTCTGCCCTACTCTAACCTGACCTAACCTAGCCAAGCCTAACCTAGCTCTACTCTACTCTACCTTAGCTTATCTTAACCTAGCTCTACTCTGCCTGCTCTGCTCTACTCTACTCTTCTCTACTCTACTCTATCCTACTCTTCTCTGCTCTACTCTACTTTACTCTATTCTACTCTACTCTACTCTACTGTACTCTAGCCTAGTTTACCCTAGCCTAACCTAGCTTAAAGTAGCTCTTCTCTACTCTACTCAACTCTAGCCTAGCCTAACCTTGCCTAGCCTACATGAGCATAGCCTTGCCTAGCCTAGCCTAACTTAGGTTTACACTACTATACTCTACCCTACACTACTCTACTCTACCCTAGCCTAACCTAGCTCTACTCTACTATTATCCACTCTTCTCTACTCCATTATACTCAACTCTACTTTTCTTTTCTCTTCTTTACTCTCCTTTGCTCTACTATGCTTTGCTCTGCTCTACTCTGCTCTACTATACACTACTCTGCTTTGCACTACCCTACTCTTTTTTTCTCTGCTTTGCTCTGTGCTACATTGCTCTACCTTACCCTACTCCACTCTAACCAAGCCTAGCCAAACTTAGCTCTACTCTACTCTACTCTAGCCTAGCCTAGCATACCTTAACATAGCTCTACTCTACTCTATTATGCTCTACTCAACTCTACTCTACTCTGCTCTACTCCTCTCTGCTCTACTACACTCTACACTACTCTACTAAAGCCTATTTTAGCATAGCTTAGACTAGCCTAAAGTAGCTATACTCTACTCTACACTACTTTACTCTACTCTACTCCATTGTACTCAACTCTAGCCTAACCTACCTGAGCTTGGCCTAGCCTAATCGTGCTCAACTATGCCTTACTCTACTCTAGCCTAGCCTAACCTAGCTCTACTCCACTTTGCTCTACTCTACTCTATTATACTCTGCTTTTCTCTTCCCTCTTCTGTTATGCTTTACCTTGCTCATCTTCACTTTACCATGCTATACACTAGCCTATCCTGGCCTAGCCTAACCTAGCCTATCCTTACCTAACATAGCTTTACACTACTCTACTCTACTACTTTAGCTAGCCTAAATTAGCCTAGCTAGCCAAGTCTAACTTAACCTTGCACAGCTCTACTCCACTCCAGTCTACTCTAATCTAAACTACTCTACTCTTGCCAACCATAGCCTAGCCATGCTTAGCCTAACTAAGCTCTACTATACTCTACTCTACTCTGCTTTGCTCTACTCTACTCTACTCTGCTCTTCACTCCTCTTCTTTCCTCTGCTTTGCTAATCTTTACTCTTCTCTGCTCTATTCTACTCTACTCAACTCTAGTCTACTCTAGCCTTATTTAACATTATCTAAGTTAGCCTAACTTAGATCTAATCTACTCTACTCTAGCCTAACTAAGCCTCCCCTAACCTAGGCTAGCCCAACCTTGCTCTACACTTCTCTTCTTTACTCTGCTTTGCTCTATTTTGCTCTACTCTGTTATGCTCTATTCTACTCTTCTTTACTATACTATACTCTACTCTACTCTACTCCACTCTACTATGCTCTACTATACTCAAGCTTAGCCTTACCTAACCTAGCTTTACTCTACTCTATTGTACTCTACTCTACTTTGCTCTACCCTACTCTACTCTTCTATTCCCTACTCTATTCTACTCTACTCTACTCTATTTTACTCTGCTCTAGTTTACTCTACACTATTCTACTCTACTTTACTTTATCTTTGCCAAACCTAACCTATCTCTACTCTACTCTACTCTACTTTACTTTTTCCTAACCTAACTTAGCTTAGCTAACATAGCTCTACTCTATTATACTCTACTATATTATTCTTTACTTTACTCTACTCTAATCTACTCTACTTTAACCTAGTTTAGCCTAGCCTATGCTTGCTTAGCCTAACTTAACTCTACTCTACTCTGCTCTGCTCTAATCTACTCTACACTACTTTGGTCTTCTATAATTTGCTCTACAATGCTCTACATTCCTCTACCTTACACTACACTACTCTACTCTTCTATTCTCTACTCTTCTCTACTCTTCCCTACTCTACTATAAGCCTAGCCTAACGTAGCCTACCTAGCCTAGCATAACCTAGCCTACCCTAGCTCACCAGAGCCTATCTTAGGCTAAGCTAGCTATGCTCTACTCTACTCTACTATACTCTATTATAGTCTACTCTACTCTACTCTAATTAAGCCTTACTTAGCTGAGCCAAACCTAGCTCTTCTCTACTTTTCTCCACTCTACTCAACTCTAGCCTAGGCAAGCCTAGCCTAGCCAAACCTAGCTCTACTCTACTTGGCTCTAATCTACTTATTTATATTGTACTCTATTCTACTATACTTTACACTACCCTACTCAAGCAAAGCCTAACCAAACCTAACCTAACCTAGCTTTACTCTATTATACCATACTTTACTCTAGCCTAACCTAACCTAACCTAGCTTTACCCTACTATACCTTGCTTTACTCTAGCCTAACCCAACCTAGCCTAGCTTAACCTTGCTCTACTCTTCTCTACTTTACTCTACACTGCTATACTCTACTCTGCTCTTCTCTACTCAACTCTACTTTGTTTTGCTCTATCATGCACTTCTTTGCTCTGCTCTGCTCTTCTCTACTATGATCAGCTAAGCTCAGTTGAGCTCTACATTGCTCTTCTCTACTCTGCAATGCTCTACTCTACTCTACTCTACTTTACTTTACTCTACTCTACCCTACTCTACTTTACTCTAAAATTGTCTAACCTAGCCTCACTTAGCATAGGTTACCCTAAGCTAGGTCTACTATGCTTTACTTTGCTTTGCAATACTCTACTATTTTTTGTTCTCCTCTACTTTGCCTTGCACTACTATACTCTACCCTACTCTATCCTTTTCTACTTTGCTCTATTCTACTCTACTCCTCTGAACTCTAAGTAGCCTAGCATAACCTAGAGTAGCCACTCTAACCTTGCCTAGCCTAAACTTGTGATAGTCTACTCTACTCTCCTCTAGCCTACCCTAGCTTAGCTCTACTCTGCTCTACTATGCTCTATCTACTCTACTCTAATCTATTCTACTCTGTAAACTCTACTCTACTTTTCTTTGCTCTACTTTGTACTATTCTCCACTCTACTTTAGCCTAGTTTAGCCTAGCTTAGTCTAGCTTAGCTGAACCTAGCTCTACTCTACTCAACTCTACTCCACTCTAATTTACTATACTATAGCCTAGCTTAGCCTAGCCTAGCTGAGCCTAACTAAGCCTAACCAAACCTAGCTCTACTCCACTTTACTCTACTCTACTCTACTCTACTCTAATCTACTCTACTACACTTTACTCTAACTTGCCCAACCTAGCCTAGATCAACTCGACTCTACTCTATCCTACTCTTCTCAACTCAACTCAACTCTACTCTACTCGAGCTTAGACTAATTTAGCCGAGCCAAGCCTAGCCTATTCTAGCTCTGCTCTGTTACACTGTGCTATACTCTTCTCTACTTTGCTCTACTCTTCTCTATTATACTCTAGCCTAACCTAGCCTAACCTAGCTCTAATCTACTCTACTCAACTCTACTCTTCTCTAGCCTAGCCTGACCTACAACAGCTTAGCCTAGCCTAAATTAGCTCTACTCTACTCTACTATACTCTACTCTACTCTACTCTAACCTAGACAAGCTTAACCTAACCAAACCTAGCTCTACTCTTCTCTGCTTTACTCTACTCTACTCAAGCCTAGCCTAGACTAGCCTAACGTAACATAACCTAGCTCTACTCTGCTTTACTTTTCTTTACTTTGCTCTACTCTACTCTGCTCTTCTCTGCTTCACTCCACTCTACTCTGCTTAGATAAGGTTAGCTCTACTCTACTCTATTTTGCTTTGCTCTGCTCTCCTCTTCTCTATTATGTCTACTCTACTCTACTTTAGCCTAGCCTAAACTAATCAAGTTGTACTCTACTCTACTCTAGCCTAGCTTAGCCTAGCCAAACCTAGCTCTACTCAACTCTATTATACTCTACTCTATTGTACTCTACTCAACTATACTCTTCTCTGCTCTACTCTATTCAGCTCTACTCGACTATACTCTGTTTTGCTCTACTCTGCTTTATTCTACTCTACTCTACTTTACTCTAGCCTAACCTAGCCTTGCCTAGCCTAGGCACTCTAGCCTAGCCAAGCCTAGCCTGATCGTGCCAAACCTTGCTATACTATACTCTACTCTACTCTGGCTAGGCTAGCCTAACCTAACTTGGCTCTGCTATACTATACTCTACTCTACTTTGCTCCACTCTACTCTACTCTACTTTGCTCTACTTTACACTACTATGCTCTACTCTACTCAACTCTATTCTACTCTACCCTTCTCGGCTTCGCTCTTCTCTAATCTACTCTATTCTAGACTAGTCTAGCCAAGCCTAGCCTAGTCTAGCCTAACCTAGCCTAACCTAGCTCTACTCAGCTCTACAATACTCTATTATACTCTATGTTGTTATACTCTAGCCTTGCCTATTTTAGCCTAGCCTACCCTAGCCTAGCCTAACCTAGCTCTACTCTACTTTACTCTACTCTATTCTAATTTACTCTATTATATTCTTCTCTATTATACTCTACACTAACTTATCTTAGCCTAGCCTAACTTAGCTTAACCTAGCTATACTCTACTCTACACTATCTTACTCTACTCTACTTTTGCCTATCCAAGTTTAGCCTAGCCTAGCCTAACCTAAAACTTGTTCTGCTCTGCTCTCGTTTACTCTGCTCTGCCCTACTCTACTCTGCTCTGCTCTACTCTACTCTACTTTTCATTGCTTTACTCTACTCTACTCTGCTCCACTATACTCTAGCCTAGCATAGCCTAACCTAACTCAATCTACTCTACTCTACTCCATAATACTCCACTCTAGCCTATCCTATCAAGCCTACCCTAGCTTAACCTAACTCTTCTCTACTCTACTCTACTCTACTCTTCTCTACTATACTCTATTGTACTAAAGTTAACTCTACTCTAATCCTACTTAGCCTTGCCTAACTTAGCTCTACTCTACTCTACTTTAGCCTAGCCCAGCCTAGCCTAGCCTATCCTAACCTAGCTCTACTATACTCTTCTTTGCTCTGCTCTGCTCTGCTCTACTCTACCCTACTCCACTATGCTAACACAACTCTACTCTACTATACTCTACTCTTCTCTATCCTCACCTTGCTTAACTTAGCTCTGCTTTGCTCAGCTTTGCTTTGCTCTACTCTGCTTTGCCCTACTCAGCTCTACTCTACTCTGCTCTACTCTACTCTACTCCACACTACACCACTCTACTCTAGCCAAGCCTAGCCCTAGGTCTACTCTACTCTGCTCGACTTTAGCCAAGCTTAACCTAGCTGAGCTTAGCCTAGCCTAACCTAGCCTAACTTAGCTCTGCTCTGCTCTTCTCCACTCTTCTTCGCTCTTCTCTACTCTATTCTGCTCTACTTTGCTCTACTCTACTCTACTTTGCTCTGCTTTACTCTACTCCACTTAAGCAAAGGTGAGGCTTGCCTAGCCTTGCCAAGCCTAGCCTAGCCAAACCTATCCCAGCCTAGCCTAGCATAGCCTAACCTAACCTAGCTCTACTCTACTCTACTCCAGTATACTCTACATACTCTACTCTAGCCTAGCCTAACATAGCCTAGCCTAACCTAGGTCTACTCTACTCTATTATACTCTACTTTACCCTACTCTACTCTATTCTATTCTACTATACTCTACTCCACTCTACTCTACTATACTCTAACTTATCTTAACTTTGCCTAAGCTAGCTCTACTCTGCTCTGCTTAACTCAGCTCTACTCTGATCTACTCTTCTCTACTCTAGTTAGCCCTACTCTACTCTACTCTTCTCTACTCTGCTCTTCTCGACTCAACTCTACTCAACAATAGCCTTTCCTAGCCTAGCCTAGCAGAACCTAGCCTTACTCTATGTTACTCTACACTTCTCTACTCTCCTCTAATTTAGCCTAGCCTAACTGAGCTCTACACTACCCCAAACTACTCTACTTTACTCTAACCTAGCTTAGCAAATCTGAGCCTAACACAGCTCCACTCTACTCTACTATACTCTACTATATCCTAGCATATCCTAGCCGAGCCTTGCCTAGCCTTTTCTTACTTACCCTAATCGAACTCTGCTCAACTCTGACCCAACACTGCTCTGCTCTGCTCTATTTTACTATGCTCTGCTTTACTCTACTCTACTTTACTATGCTCTAGCTAAGCTTAGCTTAACTTAACTCCCTATACTCTACTCTACTCTACTCTACCTTAGCCTTGGTAAGCCTAGCCTAGCCAAACCTTGCTCTACTCTACTCTACTTCACACTGCTCTACCATAACCTAGCCTAACCTATATGTACTCTGCTCTCTTTTATTCTACTCCACTATGTTTTACTCTACTCAACTCTATCCTAGCCTAGCCTGTCCTAGTCTAATCTTTCTCTACTCTACTCTACTCTACTCTGTTGTACTCTGCTCTGCTCTACTCTATTTCACTTTTCTCTATGCTATTCTACTCTACTATACTCTACAATGCTCTACTCTACTCAGCTCTACTTAGCTCTACTCAACTCTACTCTACTCTACTTTAATCTTCTTTACTCTACTCTGCTCTAGCTTTGCCTATCTTAACCTAGCCTAACTATTCTCTGCTCTTCTCTACTTTACTCTACTCTGCTCTACTTTGCTCTAATCAGCTCTGTGCTTCTCTGCTCTACTGCACTCTACTCTACTCTACTATACCCTATTAAACTCTGGCCAAACCTAGCCTAGCATAACTTAACCTAGCTCTACTCTACTCCACTCTACTTTAACCTAGCCTTGTCTAGCCTACCCTAACTTGCTCTAACATGCTCTGCTCTACTCTAACCTTGCCTAGGGTAGCCAAGCCTAACCTATCCTCACTAACATAGCCATTCTATACAATTCTCTACTCTACTTCTCTCTACTCTACTCTTCTCTACTCAGCTATGCTCTACTCTATTCTTTTCTACTCTGCTCTATTATGCTCAGCTTTACTCTGCTCTCCTCTAATCTCCTTTGCTCTACTCTAATCTACTCCCCTTTATTTTACTCTAACCAAGCCTAGTTTAGCCTAGCCTTACCTAGCTCTAATTTACTCTACTCTACTCTACTCTGCCCTACACTACTCTAGCCTTGCCTAACCTTGCCTAGCCTAGCCTAGCCTAAAAAAGGTCAACTCTACTTTACTCTACTCTACTCTATTCTACCCTAACCTAACCTAGCCTTATGTAACCTAACCTGGCTCTACTCTACCCTACTCTTGCATAGCCTAGCCTAGCTTAACCTTATCTAACCTAGCTATCCTTTGTTCTAGTTTAATCTTTTCTACTCCGTTCAGCTCAACTCTACTCAACTATATTATACCCTACTCATCTCCACTATACTCTAGTCCTAGCCTAGCCTAACCTAGCTTGACCTAGCTCTACTCTACTCTACTCTACTCTAACATAGCATAGCCTAGCCTAACCTAGCTCTATCCTACTCTACTCTACTCTACTCTAGCTTTAGCTATCCTAACCCAGCTCTACTCTACTCTACATTACTCTACTCTACTTTGCTCTGCTCTATTAAACTTTTCTCTACTTTTTTATGCTCTACTCTACCCTACTCTCCTCTACTTTGCTTTACTCTTCTCTGGTCTATTCTTCTTTGATCTACTTTGCTATACTTATCTATACTCTCCTCTACTATCCTCTATTAAGCTCTACTAAACTCTACTCTACTCTACATTGCTCTACTTTATTCTAGCCTAGTCTAGTGAGCCTAGCCTATCCTATCCTAGCCAAGCCTAGCATAACCTCGCTCTACTCTACTTTACTCTATTTTGCTCTACACTACTCTATTTTACTATACTTTGCTCTACTCTACTCTAGTCCACTCTAACCTTGACTAGCTAGGACCAACCTAGCTTTACTCTACCCTACTCTTCTCTTATCTGCTCCACTCTACTCTACTCTACTATACTATATTATACTATACTCTAGCCTAGCCAAACCTAGCCTAGCAAAGCCTAGCCTAATCTAACTCTACTGTGCTCTACTCTACTCTGCTTCACTTTTTTCTATTCTCTTTACTTTGCTATACTTTGCTCTACTCTACTTTGTTCTTTTATGCTTTGCTCTTTTCTGCTCTATTCTATTTTACTCTAACCTATTCTAGCCTAACCTAACCAAGCTCTACTCTATTCTACTCTACTATACTTTACTCTAATTTACCCAACTCTACTCTACTCTAACCTAGAATACCCTACCCAACCCTACCTTAGCCTAGCCTATAGCTTAGCCCAAACAATCATAGCTCGAGTCTACTCCACTCTACTATAACCTAGCCTAAACTAACCTATCCTAACCTAGCTCTTCTCTAATCTAGTCTACTCTACTCTACTCAACTCTACTCTATTATACTCTACTCTAACGAAGACTAGCCTAGCTTAACCTTGCTCTGATCTACTCTACTCTTCTCTACTCTGCTCTACTCTACTATGCTCTGCTCTCATCTAATTTGCTCGACTCTACTCTGCTCTCCTCTATTCTACTGTTCTATGCTCAGCTCACCTCTCTTCTCCTCTTCTCTGTTCTCCTCTCCTCTCTCCTCCTCTCCTCTCCTCTCCTCTCCTTTACTCTACTCTTCTCTACTCTACTCCATATTACTCCACTCTATTCTAATCTACTCTACTATACTCTACACTATTTTACACTACTCTAGCCTAGCCTAGCCTTGCCTAATCTAGCTCTACTCTACTCTACTCTACTCTATTCTACTCTAACCTAGCCAAGCCTAGCCTTGCACTACTCTACTCTACTCTACTCTATTCTATTTTAGCCTAGCCTAGCCTAGCCTTACTCCACTCTACTCAACTTTACTCTGTGCTACTCTACTCTACTCTACTCTACTCTATCCTACCCTTGTGTAACCTAACCTAGCCTTGCTTAACCTAGCTTTTCGAAACCCTACTTTGCTCTACTCTGTCTTGCTTTGCACTACTCTAATCTACTACACTATATTTTACTATATTCTACTCTACTCTTCTACTTTTCTCTACTCGACTCTACTCTGCTCTAATAGCTCTCTGCTACTCTTCTTTATTCTACTCTAATCTACTCCACCCCACTCGCTTCAACTACTATGCTATACTATGATCAACTCTACTCTACTATAGCCTAGCCTAGCTTAACCAAGCTCTACTCTATTCTACTCTATAATACTCTAAGCTAGCATTGCCTTGCCTAGCCTACCCTAGCCTAAACAAGCACTACTCTACTCTACTCTACTCTTCACTACTCTACTCTACTCTAGCCTAGCCTCGCCTAGCCTACCCTTGTCTAACCTAGCCTAGCTAACCTAGCTCAACTCTACTCTACTCTACTCTATTATACTCTTCTCTACTCTAACTTAACCTAGCCAAGCCAAAGTTTACTCTACTCTACTATCCTCTAGCCTAGCCTAACTTTAGCTTGCTCTTCTTTGCTCTACTCTACTCTACTATGCTCTGCACTGCTCTACTATGCTCTGCTCTTCTCTGCTTTACTCTACTCTATTATGTTCTACTCTACTCTACTCTATACTCAATCCTAACCAAGCTTAACTTAGCTTTACTCTACTCTACTCTACTGTAACCAAGCCTAGCCAAGCTTAGCCTACCTTAGAATAGCCTACCCTAGCTCTACTTTACTAAATCTACTTTACACTTCTCTACTCTTTTCTACTCTACTTTATTATAACCTAGCCTAACATAGGTAAGCCTAATATAGCCTAGCTTAACCAAGCCTAGCCTAACCTAACCTAACTTTGTTTTACTCTACTTTACTTTGCTATATTTTATTCTACTCTGCTCATCTCTTCTCTACTCTATTCTACTCTACTCTAGCCTTGCCTAGCCTAGCCCAGCCTAACCTAACCTAGTCAAGCCTAACCTAACTCAACTCTACTTTTGTCTAATATACTCTACTCTATCATACACTCCTTTACTCTAGCTTGGCTTAGCATACTCTAGCCTAGCCTAGCCCATCCTAACTTAACTTAGCCTAAGCTAACCTAGCTTTACTCTACTCTAATAACCTTCGTTCTACTCTACTTTACTCTACTCTTGTTTACTATACTCTTCTCTACTCAACTTTACTCTACTTTATGCTACTCCACTTTAATATACTTTACTCTACCCTTCTCTACTCAAACTTAGCCTAGCCTAGCATAACTTGTCATAACCTTGCTCTACCCTACATTACCATACTATACTCTATTCTACTCTATTCTAATCTAGCCTAACCTAACATAGCTTAACCAATGCTAGCATAACCTAGCTCTACTCTACTTTTGTCTACTTTACTCTACTTTGCTCTACTATGCTCTGCTCTACTCTGCTTTCCTTTTCTCTACTCTGCTATGCTCTGCTCTACTCTACTTTACCCTACTATACTCTAGCCTGGCCTAACCTAACATTGATTTACTCTACCCTACTCTACTCCACTCTAGCTTAGCTTAGAATACCGTAGCACAACAAATCTTACCTTTGCTATACTCTACTCTACTATGCTCTACTCTACTTTACTCTACTTTCTCTACTCTACTCTACACTCCTCTACTCTATTATGCTCTTCTTTACTCTTCTCTAGTCTAGTTAACTTTTCTCATGTCTACTCTCCTCTACTCTTTTCTTCTATGCTCTTCTTTGCATTACGTTGCTCAACTCCACTCTAGTTTACTCTTCTATTCTTTGCTCTGCTCTGCTCTACTTTATTATTCTCTACCCAACTCTACTTGATTGTGCTCTCCTCTCTTTACCTCTCCTCTCCTCTCCTCTCCTCTACTCTACTCTATTCTACTCTAGTCTACTCTATTATACTCTACTTGAGCCTAGCATAGCTAAAACTAACCTAGCATAGAATAACTTAGCTCTACTCTACTTTACTCTACTCAACTCTACTCTACTCTATATTACTCTACTATACTCAACATTACTTTGCTCTACTCTTCTACTATGCTCTGCTTTACTTTGCTTTGCTCTCCTTTTCTCTGCTCTGCTGTCCTCTCCTCTCCTCTACTCTACTCTATTCTACTCTACTCTACTTTACTTTAATCTACTCTACTCTACTCTAGTCCACTCTACTCTACTCTACTCTACTGTACTTTAGCTTAGCCTAGCCAAGCAAAACCTTACTTTACTTTACTCCACTCTGCTCTACTCTAGCCTACTCTAACCTACCCTAACGTAGCCTAGCCTAGCCTAACCTATGCTTGCTCTACTCTACTAAACTCCACTCTACTCTACTCTACTACACTCTACTCTACTATAATCTAAACTAGCTTAGCCTAGCCTAACCAAGCTCCACTATACTCTACTCTACTCTATTCTTGCCTAGCCTTACCTACATTAACCTAGCCTAGCCATGACTGGCCAATCCAGCTCTACTCTACTCAACTCTACTCTACTATGCTATGCTCTATTCTACTCTTCTCTACTCTACTCTGCTCCACTCAGCTCTACTCTACTCCGTACTACAACCTGACTTTGCCCTACTCTACTCTACTCTACTCTAGCCTAGCCTAACCTAGCTCTACACTACTCTTCTATATTTTACTCTAATATAACCTGGCCTAGCCTAGCCTAACCTTCCTAGCCTACCCTACCCAATCCTAACATAACTCTACTCTGCTCTACTCTACTTGACTCTACTCCACCCTTGCCTTACCTAACCTAACTGAGCTTAAACTAGCTCTACTCTACTCTACTCTATTCAACTACACTTACCTAGCCTACTTGAGCTTAGTTAGCCTCGTTAAGCTCTACTCTAGTCTACTCTACTTTGGCCCAGTTTAGCTTATCCTAGCCTAGCTTTACCTAGCTCTGCATTGCCCTACTTCAGTCTACTTTACTCTACTCTGCTCTACTCTGCTCTGCTCTACTCTAGCTTAGGGTAGCATAGCCTAACCTTGCCTTGCCTAACCAAGCACTACACTACTATACTCTAGCCAAGCTTAAACAAACCTAGAAAAGCTTAGCCTAACCCAGCTCTACTCTACTCTACTCTACTATACAATCCTCTACTCTATTATACTCTAACCTAGCCTAGCATAGCTTAAACTAACCTAACTTTACTATGCTTTTCTTTGCTCTGCTCTACTCCACACTACTTTGCTCTACTCTACTTTTTTCTACTTTGCTCTGCTTTCCTCTACTCTACTATGCTCTACTCAACTTTGCTCTACTCAACTTTGCTCTACTCTGCTCTGCTCTCCTTTACAAAACTCTACTCTACTCTACTCTACTCTAGCTTAGCCTTGTCTAAACAACCTTAGCCTAACCAAGCTCTACTCTACTCTTCTCTTTTCTATGCTACTCAACTCTACTCTATTCTACTTACTTTACTTTATCTACCATATTATAGTCTATTCTACAATACTCTACTCTATTCTGACCTAACCTAGCCTTGGCTAACCTAACCTAGGTCTACTCTGCTCTACTCTCCTCTAGCCTAGCCTAGCCTAACCTAGCTCAGTTGTACTCTACTATTTTCTACTCTACTCTATTCTGCTCTTCTTTACTCTGCTCTGCTCTATTATTCTTTGCTTTCTTCTTCTCTACTCTTCTCTACTATACTCTACTCTACTTTACACAACTCTACTCTAACTTAACCGAGCCTAACATAACTTAAAATGGCTCTACTAAACTTTACTCCACTCTACTCTATTCTACTATACTCTACTCTAGCCTTGCCTAGCCTAGCATAGCCAAACCTAACCAAGGTCTACTCTGTTCTGCTCTATTATGGTTTGCTCTACTTTGTTCTGCGATACTTTCCTTTGGTTTACTCTATTCTACTCTACTCCACTCTATTGTACTTTAGCCTAGCCTAACTTAGCTCTTCTCTACTCCACTCTACTCTACTTTGCTCTACACGACTCTACTCTAGCATAGCCTAACTTAGCTCTACTCTATTCTACTCTGCTTTCCTCTACTCTATTCTCTACTCTACTCTGCTCTCTTTTACTACACTATACTCTTCTCTACTTTGCTCTAGTCTACTCTACTTTGCATTACTCTGCTCTGTTCTACTCTGTTCTACTTTACCTTGCTATGCTCTGCTTGGCTCAACTCAACTCTCTTCTCCTCTCCTCTCCTTTTTCCTCTCCTCTCCTTTACTCTACTCTACTCTACTCCACTCTACTATTCTCTTCTCTACTCCACTCTACACCATTCTACTATATTCTTCTCTACTAATGCAACTCTAGGCTAGACTTTCCTAATCTAGCTCTACTCTACTCTACTCTACTCTACTCTACTCTACTTTACTCTACTATACTCTACCATATTCTACTATAGTCTACTCTACTCTACACTACTCTACTCTATTCTGACCTTGCCAAACCTAACCTAGCTCTACTCTACTCTACTCTACTCTATTACACTTTAGCCAAGCCATGCCTAGCCTAGCCTAACCCAGATGTACTCTACACTTCTCTGCTCTACTCTGCTCTACTATGCTCTACTCTTTAGTACTCTCCTACTCTTCTCTACACAAGCCTAGCATAACCTGATCGAGCTCTACATTACCCTACTCTACTCTACTCTAACATAGTCTAGCCTAACCTTGCTCTACTCTACTCTATTATATTATACTCTACCCTATTCTGCTCTACTCTACTCTACTCTATTCTAATCTACTCTATTCTACTTTACTCTATTTTTTTATAGCTTAGCCTAGCCAAGTACTACTCTACTCTACTTCACTATTCTCTAATCTACTCTATTCTTCTTTACAAAACTCTACTTAATATTACTCTAACCTAGCCTTTACTCACCTCTATTCTACACTACTTTACTCTAGCCTAACCTAGGCTAACCTTGCCTAACCTAGCTCGACTACTCTACTCTACTCTACTCTACTCTTCTCTGCTCTGCTCTACTATATCCCACTATACACTAACGAGCCTAGCTTAGCTTAGCCTAACCTAACTTAGCTCTACTCTACTCTACTCTACTCTACTATACTTTATTCTACTCTACGCTACTCTAGCCTAAATTAGCTTTGCTTAGCTAAGCGCAACCTAATTGAGCTCCACTCTCCTCTACTATACTCCACTCTAACCTAGCTTAGCCTAACCTTGCTCTGCTATACTCTACTCTACACTACTCTGCTATATTTTTCTCTACTCTGTTCTACTCTCTTCTTTGCTTTGCTCTACTCTACTTTGCTCTGCTCTACTTTACTGTGATATGCTTTATTCTATTCTACTCTACCCTGCTCTACTCTTCTCTTTTTCTCTCTCCTATCATCTCCTCTCCTCTCCTCTCCTCTCCTTTTCTCTCCTCTCCTCTCCTCCACTCTACTCTACTCTACTCCACTCTACTCTTCTTTGATCTACTCTACTCTATTCTACTCTCTTTTATTCTGTTTTACTGTACTCTGTTTTACTTTAGCCTAGCCTAATCTAGCTCTATTCTACTCTACTCTACATTACTCTATCTTAGCCTAGCCTAACGTAGCTTAGCCTTGCTTAACCAAGCTCGACTATACTCTACTCTGCTCTGCTCTACTCTTATAAACTCTACTCTACTCTTCCACTCTGCTTTGCTCTACTTTACTCTACTCTGGTCTCCTCTCCTCTACTCTCTTTTACTCTACTTTCTTTAACTCTACTCTTCTCCACTTTACTCAACTCTACTCTAATCTACTATACTCATCTCTACTCTACTCTAGCCTAACCTAACCAAGCTCTACTTGACTCTACTCTACTCTACTTTACTCCACTCTACTCTTCTCTACTCTACTATATTGTAGCTTAGACTAGCCTAACCTATCTCTACTCTACTCCGCTTTATAATACTCTTCTCCATTCTACTATACTTTACTCAGCCCTACTCAGCTCCACTATTTTTTGCTCTACTCTACTCAACTCTACTCTTCTCTACCCTACTCTACTATACTCTAATCTACTCTACTCAACTCTACCCTACTCCATTCTACTCTACCCTAGTCTATTCTATCCTAACCTAACTTAGCTCTACTCTACTATGCTCTACTCAACTCTACTCGGCACTAACCCAGCCTAACCTTGCCTAGCCTAGCCTAACCTAGCTCTGCTCTGCTCTCCTATTCTTTGCTTTACTTTCCTCTACTCTTCTTTAGCAAAACCTAGATAAGTAGAACCTAACCGAGCTCTACTCTACTCTACTTTACTCTACACCACTATACTCTACTCTACACCACTCAACTCTAGTTAGCCTAACCTAGCTTAGCCTAGCCTAACTAGCTCTACTCCACTCTACTCTACTCTATTCTACTCTACTCTATTCTTCTCTACTCTACACTACCCTACCCTACTCTTCTCAACTATAGCATAGCCTAGCCTAACCTAGCCTAGCTTAGCCTAGCCTTGCTTAACCTTACTCTACTCTGCTCCACTCTGATCTACTCTTCTCTATTTTGTTCTACTTTTCTCTAATCTGCCCTGCTCTATTCTACTCGACTCTACTCTATTGTACTCTCCTCCACTCTGTTTTACTTTGCTCTACTCATCTTTGCTCTCCTCCCTTCTACTTTACTCTACTCTACCCTTCTTTAACCAATCCTAGCTTAGCCTAACTTAGCTTTACTCTACTCTACTCTAATTTACTATAGCCTAGAATAGCCTTGTGCTACTCTACTTTGCTCTACTTTACTCTGCTCTTCTCTTTCTCCTATACACTACTCTACTTTGCTCTACTCTGCTCTGGTCTACTCTACTTTGCTCTGCTCTACTCTACTCTACACTACTCCACTCTGCTCTGCTCTACTCTACTCTACTCTGCTTTGCTCTAATATACTCTAGCCTAACCAAGCCAAACCAAGCTCTAATCCATTCTACTCTACTCTACCCTACTCTACTCCACTCTAACCTTGGCAAGCTTATCCTAGCCATGCCTAACTTGACCTAGCTCTACTCTACTCTACTCTACACTATTATACTCTACTCTACACAACTCTACGCTGCTCTAACTTTGCCTAGCCTAGCCTAACCTAACCTGGCTCTATTTTACTCTACATTACTCTTGCCTAGACTGGCTTAACGTAGCTCGACTCTACTCTGCTATGCTCTACTCTACATTTTATTGCTCTGCTCTCCTCTGCTCCACCCTACTTTATTGTACTCTAATCTACTATACTCTTGCCTAGTTAAGCCTAACTTAGCTTTGCTTTTCTCTGCTCTACTGTGCTCCACTCTACTTTGCTCCATAATTCTTTGCTCTGCTTTCCTATGCTCTTATCTACTTTGCTCTACTCTTCTCTACTCTACTCTACTTTAGTTAATCTTAGCCTAACCTAACCTAACTCTACTATACTCTACTCTACTCTACTCTACTCTGGACTAGCTTAACCATACCTGGCCTAACTAAGCCCTGCCTAGCCTTGATTAACCTAACTCTAGTCTACTCCAATCTACTCTATTATAATATACTATACTCTACTCTACTCTAATCTACTCTACTCTACTCTGCTCTAATCTACTCTGCTCTACTCTATTTTGCTCTACTTTGCTCTTCTCCACTCTACTCTACTCAACTCTACTTTAATTCTACCCAACTCCACTCTACTCTACTTTACTCTAACCTAGCCTAACCTCACCAAGTTTAGCCTAACCAAGCTCTACTCTTCTCTACTCAACTCAACTCATCTCTGCTCTTCTCTACTCTGCTTTACTCTACTCTGCTCTACCCTATTATTCTTTGCTTTGCTCTGCTCTACTCTGTTCTACTCTATTCTACTCTATTGTACTCTACTCTAGTCTAGCCTAATCAAGCTCTACTCTACTCTAGCCTAGCCCTGCATAGCCTAACCTTGCCTCATCTAGCCTAAGTTAACCTAGCTCTACTCTACTCTACTCTATTATGCTATACTCTACTCTACTCTACTCTAATCTACTCTACTCTATCCATCCAAACTCTAACCTAGCCTACCCTTGCCTAGCCTAACCTAGCATAGCATAATCTAGCTCTATTCTACTCTGCTCCAAACTACTCTACTATACTCTACTCTATTCTGCTTTGCTCTACTCTACTCTTCTTTGCTCTTCTCTATTCTACTTTGCTCTTCTTTGCTCTACGCAACTCTACTTTACTCTACTCTAGCATAGGCTAGCCTTGCCTAGCCTAGCCTAACTAAGCTCTACTCTACTCTACTTTACTCAACTCTAGCATAGCCTAGCCTAGCTTACCCTCGTCTAACCTAGCCTTCCCTAACCTTGCTCCATTCTACTCTACTCTACCCTGCTCTACTCCACTCTACTCTAACATAGCCTAACATTGCTCTACCCTACTCTACTCTACTTTTGTTTAGTCTAACCTTACCTAGCCTAGCCTAGCCTAACCTTGCTTTACTCTACATTGCTATACTCTGCTTTGCTTAATATTGCTTTACCAAGCTCAGCTTTGCTCTGCTCAACTCTACTTTTCTCTGCTCTACTTTTCTCTACTCTTCTCTACTCTACTCTACACTGATGTACTCTAGCCTAGCTAACCTTACTCTTCTCTGCTCTACTCTATTCTATTTTATTATTCTCTAGCCTAGCCTAACCTTACCTAGCCTAACCTATCCTAGCTTTGCCTAACCTAACCTCATTCTACTCTACTCTACTCTAGCTCTACACTAATCAACACTACTCAAGTTTCTTCTATTTAAACCTTGCCTAGCCTAGCCTACCTAGCTCTACTATACTCTAGTATAACCTATGCTAACTGAGCTCTACTCTGCTTTGCACCACTATATTTAGCTCTAGTCTACCCAACTCTACTCTACTATAGTCTTACTTATCCCAGCTTAGGCTAACCTAACCTAACTCTACTCAACTCTGCTCTAGCCTAGCTTAGTCGAGCCCAACCTAGCTCTACTGTACCCTACTCTATGCTGCTCTTCTATGCTCAACTCTACCCTACTCGACCCTTCTCTGCTATCTTTTCCTCTGCTCTATTCTACTCTCCTTTACTCTACATTACTTTAATCTACTCTACACTACACTACTCTTCTCTAACCTAGCCTAGCCTAGCCTACCCTAACCCAGCTTTACTCAACTCTACTCTACTCTATTATACTCCACACTATTATACTCTTTTGTACTCTAGCTTAGCTAAGCATAGCCTAGCTTAGCTTAGCCGATCCTAGCTCTACTCTACTCTACTCTTCTTTGCTTTACTCTGCTTTTCTCTACTTTGCACTACTTTGCTCTACAACACTGTTCTCTACTCTATTTTACTCTACTCTACTTTACCATTGCCTATCCAAACAAAATCTACCCTACATTAGCCTAGCTTAACCTAGATTAGCTTAGCTTAATTTAGCTCTACTCAACTTTGCTATGCTCTACTCTACACTACTCTGCTATGCTCTACTCTGTTCTGCTCTACTCTACTCTACTATACCTTTCTCAACTCCACTCTAACCTAGCCTAGCCTAATCGTGCTTTATGCTATTCTACTTTTGCAGACCCTAGCCTAGCCTACTCTAACCTAACTCTAATCTACTCTACTCTACTCTATCCTACTCTACTCTAACCTTGCATAGCCTAGCATAGCGAACCATGATCACTCTACTCTAGCTTATCATAGCCTTACTTGGTATAGCATAACTTAGCTCTACTCTTCTCTACTCTACTCTAGTTTTCTCTCCTCTGCACTGCTCTACTCTACTATTCTCTACTCTACTATGCTATTCTCTACTCTACTCTACTTTGCTCTACTCTACTCTATATACTTTAGCCTAGCCAAGGAAGCCAAACCTAGCCCTGCTCTACTCTACTCAACTTTAATCTACTCTACTATACTCTAGCTTTGCCTAACCTATTCTAGCATAGCCTAACCAAGCCTAGCCTAACCTAGCTCTACTCTACTCTAATTTACTCTACTTTACTTTATTGTACTGTGTTCTACTCGATTAAATCCTAGCATAGCCTAGCCAAGCCCAACCTACCTCTGCTCTACTCTACTCTACACTACTCTACTCTACTATACCCTAACCTAGCCTAGCCTAAGCTAGCCCTACTCTACTCTACTTTGCTCTGCTCTGCTCTACTTTGCTCAACTTTATTCTATTATACTTTACTCTTCTCTGCTTTGCTCTACTCTACTCTACCATGCTCTACCCTAGCCTTGTTTAGCATAACCTAGCTTAGCCAAGCCTATTTTAGCTCTACTCTACTCTACTCTATAATACTTCAATGTACTATATTCTACTCTACTCTATCTTAGCCTAGCCAACCTTACCAAAGCCTAGCCTAGCCTAGCTTCGCTTAACCAAGCTCTACTCTACTTAACTTTACTCTACTCAAATCTACTATACTTAACTATACTCTATTCCACTCTTGCTTAGCCTAGCCAAGCCTAGTCAAACATAGCCATGCCCTACTCTGCTCTTCTCTACTTTTTCCTAGCCTAGCCTAGCCAAACCTAGCTCTCATCTACTCTACTCTACTCTACACGACTCTACTCTGCTCTGCTCTATTCCATTCTACTCTACTCTATCATACTCTAGCTTGCCTAGCCTAACCTAGCTCTACTCTACTCTTCCTTACTCTACTCTACTATACTTTACTATACTCTACTCTACTTTAACAAAGCCTAGCCTAGCCTAACCTAGCCCTACTATGCTTTACTCTTCTCTACACAGCTCTACTCACTCTACTCTACTCTTCTCTACTCTTCTCTACTCTACTATTCTCTACTCTACTGTACTCTACTCTAGCCTTGTTTAACATAACCTAGCCTAGGGTTGCCTATTCTAGCTCCACTCTACTCTACTCAGTTCCTCCACTCCATTCTATGTTACTCTACTCTAGCCTGGCCTAACCAACCTTAGCAAAGCTTAGCCTAGCCTAACCCAGCCTAACCTAGCTCTATTCTACTTAACTCTAATTTACTATATTCTAATCTACTCCACTCTACTCTACTCTAACTTAGCCTAGCTTGCCCAGTCGAACGTAGCTATACTCTACTCTGCTCTACACTGCTCTAGCCTAGCTTAGCCTTGCCAAACCTAGCTCTACTCTACCCTGCTCTCCTCTACACTACTCTACTCTACTCTACTCTATTCTATTCTACTCTACTCTACTGTACTTTAGCTTAGCCTAGCCTAACCTAGCTATACTCTACTCTACTATACTTTACTCTACTCTACTCTACTCTACTGTGCTCTAACCAAGCCTAGCCTAGCATTGCCTAACCTAGCTTTACCTTATTGTACTCTACTCAAGCCTTGCCTAGCCTATCCTTGCTCTACTCTAATCTACTATGCTCTACTCTACATTTTATTACTATGCTCTGCCTTGCTCCATTCTACCCTACACTACTCCACTCTACTCAAGCCTAGCCAAGCCTAGCCATGTGTAGCCCAACTTAGCTCAGCTCTACTCTCTCTGCTCTACTCTGTATTACTCTACTCTACTCTACTTTACTCTGCTCTGCTCTACTTTGTTCCACTTTGCTCTACTCTACTCGCTATACTCTGCTCTACTATGCTCTTCTCTACTCTATTCTACTCTCCTCTGCTCTACTATAGCCTTACTGAGCCTAATGTATCCTAGCTCTACTCTTCTCTATTCTACATTACTTTACTAAATTCTGGCCTAGCCTAGCTAAGCTTGGCATATTCTAGCCCTGCTTACCATTGATAAACCTTGCTCTACTTTACTTTACTCTATTATACTATATTATACTCTACTCTTCTCTACTCTACTCTAATCTACTCTTCTCTACTCAACTTTACTCAACCCTAACCTATCTTAGCCTAGCCAAACCTAGCCTAGGTAAGTCTAACCTAATGCTACTCTACTCTATGCTGCTCTACTCTGCTCTACTCTATTCTGCTCTGCTCTACTCTGCTCTACTTTGCTCATCTCTGCTCTACTTTGCTAAACTCTACTCTTCTCGACCCTACTCAACTATACTATACTCTACTCAACTTTAACCTAGCCAAACTTTGTCTTGGCTAGCATAACCTAGCTCTAATCTTCTCTACTCTACTTTGCACATCTATGCTTTGCTCTGCTCCACTCTGCTCTATCTTATTCTTCTTTTTTTTACTCTACTCTTCTCTGTCTTGCTCTACTCTACTCTACTCTACACTAGCATTACCTAGTGATTCCTAACATAACCTAATTGAGCCCTACTCTACTCTACTTTACTGTAGCCTAGCCTCGCCTACCCTAGCCTTGCCTTTCCTAGCCTAGATTAACCTAGTTCTCCTCTACTCTACTCTACTCTAATATAATCTACTCTATTCTACTCCACTCTACTCTACTATATTCTACTTAACACTAACCGAGCCTAACTTAGCTAGCTTAGCCTGACCAAGCTCTACTCTACTCTGTTTGGCTCTGCTCTATTCTACTCTGATCTACTCTACTCTACTTTGATCTTCTATACTCTACTCTATTCTACTTTGCTTTGCTCTTCTTTGCTATGCTCAACTCTACTCCATAATGCTTTAGCCTAGCCTTTCTTAGCCTAACTAAGCTCTACTCTATGCTACTCTACTCTACTAAACTCTAGCCTAGCCTAGGCTAGCTTACCCTAGCCTAACCTGACTTAGCTCTACTTTCTATACTTTACTCTACTCTACTATAACCTAGTCTAGCTTAACCTAGCTCTACCATAATAAACTCTACTCTAGCTTAGCTTAGCTTAGCCTAACCAAACATAGCTCTTCTCTACTCTATTGTGCTTTGCTCTTCTTTTTATTACTCTACTCTACTCCACTCAACTATGCTCTACTCTCCTCTACTCTGCACTACTTTGCATTATTCTTCTCTACTCTGCTCTACTCTTCTCTACTCTACTCTACTTATTCTACTCTAGTTTTTCCTAACTAAGCCTAACTTAGCTCTGCTCTACTCTACTGCACTCTACTCTATTATACTATAGCCTAGCTTTGCCTAGCCTTACCTAACCTAAACAAATTGAGCCTAGCATAATCTTGCTTAACCTAGTTCTATACTCTATTCTACTCTAGCTCTACTCTAATATGCTCTACTCTAATCTACTCTAACCTAGCCTAGTCTACCTAGCTTTACTGTACTCTAGTTTAGCCAAGCCTAGCTCTACTCTTCTCTGCTCTACCCTACTCTACTCTAGCTTAGCCAAACATAACTCTACTCTACACTACTCTTGCTTAGCCTAGCCTAGCTGAACATAACTTAGCTCTTCTCTACTCTACCATGCTCTGTGCTGCTCTACTCTTCTCTGCTTTATTTTGCTCTACTCTATTCTTCTCTCCTCTACTCTACTCTTCTTTATTTTACTCTACTCTACACTACTCAACTCTACTCTTACCTAGCCTAGCCCGACCTTGCCTAACCTAGCATTACTATACTCCACTCTATTCCATTACATTACTCTGCTCTACTATACTCTACTCTAGCCTAGCCTAGCAAATTTGAGCTCTACTCTACTCCACTCCACTCTTCCCTAGGCTAGCCTTGCCTACCCTAACCTATCCTACCCCTGCTTAGTCAAGCCTAACCTAACTCTACTCTACTCTACTCTAAGCTTGCCTAGCCTAGCATAGCCTAATAATGCTCTACTAAACTCTACTCTACCCTAGCATAACCTAACCTAGATTGGCTTCCCAAACTAAGCTCTGTTATACTCTACTTTTCTCAACTCTATTCTACTCTTCTCTATTATTCTCTACTCTACTCTGCTTTGCTTTGCTCTGCTCCACTATACTCTATTATACTCTAGCCTAACCAAGCTTAACCTAGCTCTACTTTATTCTATTTTACTCATCTCTACTCTACTCTAGTCTACTCTAAGCAAGCCTAACCTATCCTAGCCTAAGATAACCTGGCCTAGCCTTACCTAACCTAACTCTACTCTACTCCACTCTACACTACTCTACACTTCTCTACTCTACTCTACTCTACTCTACTCTACTCTACCTTAGCCAAGGCTAGCTGAACCTAACCTAGCTCTATTCTACTATAGTCTCGTCTTGCTTAGCCTAGCCTTGCCAAACCTAATCTAGCTATGCTCTTCTCTACTCTACATTGCTCTACTCTACTCTACTCTACTCTGCTCTGCTCTACTATACTCTACTCTACTCTACAATAATCTCCTCCACTCTACTCTAGCCTAATTGAGCCTAGACAAGCCAAGCCTAGCCTAACTTTGCTCTACTCTACTCTTTTTTGCTCTACTCTAATTTTTCCTTCTCTACTATACTTTACTCTACCCTAATCTACTCTACTTTTCTCTATTTTGCCCTACACTGCTCTACTCAACTCTACTCTACTCTACTCTAATCTACTCTACTCTACCCTACTCTACTTTGCTCTTCTCTACTCCACTCTTATCTACTCTACTTTAGCCCAGCCAAGCCTAGTAAAGCCTAGCGTAGCCTAACCTAGCTTTGCTTTACTCTTCTTTACTCTGCTTGGCTCTGCTCTACCCTACTCTGATTTTCTTTGCTCTGTTGTTCTCTATTCTAGTCTGCTATACTCTACTTTGGTCTACTCTGTCTACTCTGCTATACTCTACTCTACTCTACCTTATTCTACTCTACTCTACTCTACTCTAGTCTACTCTACTCTTGCCTATCAAAACCTAGCATTACCTAATCTAGCTCTATTATAGTCTACACTACTTTACTCTACTCTTGCTTAGCCTAGCCTAGCCTTGCTAGCCTACCCTAGCCTAACCTCGCTTAACTGAGCTCTACTCTACTCTACTCTAGCTAGCCTAGCCTAGCATAGCATAGTATAGAATAACCTAGCTCTACTCTGCTCTATTCTACTCTACGTAACTCTGCACTACTTTGCTCTACTTTACTCTACTCTGTATTATACTACTCTACTCTTTTGTTCTGCTCTACTCTTCTTTGCTTTGCACTTCTCTACTCTGTTCTGCTTTATTCTACTCTACTTTGCTCTACTCTACTGAACTCTACTCCTCTCTACTCTATTATACTCTACTGTGTTGTACTCTAGCTTAACCTATCCTAGCTCAACTCTACTCTACTCTCCTCTACTCCACTCTACTCTACTCTACTATATTCTACTCTACTCTAACCAGGCCTAGCCTAACTTAGCTCTACTCACTCTACTACATCCTAGCCTAGCCTACCCAAGTCTAGCCTAGCCTATCCAAGCTCTGTTGTACTCTGCTGTACTCTGTTCTACTCAACTCTACCTTACATTGCTCTACACTACTGTACTCTACACTAGTCTACTATACTCTACATTGTTCTACTCTGCTGTACTCTTCTCTACTTTGTTGTGCTCTACACTACTCTACTCTTCTCTGCTCTGCTTTGCATTGCTCTGCTCTACTCTACTTTGCTCTACTATACTCTACTCTGCTCTTCTCTTCTCTGCTCTACTTTCCTTTACTCTACTTTAGCCTTGTTTAGCCTAACCTAGCCTAACCAAATTCTACTCTACCATATCTACACTACTCTACTCTACTCTAACTTAGCTTAGCCTACTAACCTCTGCTCTACTCTACTCGTCTTTACTATGCTCTGCTCTGCTCTACTTTGCTCTTCCCTGCTCTGCTCTACTATGCTCTGCTCTACTTTACTCTTCTCTTCTCTACTCTTTTCTACTCAGCTATACTTTGCTCTACTCTGCTTAACCCTACTTTACTGTACTATATCCTAGCCTAGCCTTACCTAACCTAACCTAGCTCTACTGTACTCTACTCTACTCTACTCTACTCAACTCAACTCTTTTCTATTCTAGCCTAGCCTATCCAAGCTCTGTTGTACTCTGCTGTACTCTGTTCTACTCAACTCTACCTTACATTGCTCTATACTACTGTACTCTACACTAGTCTACTATACTCTACATTGTTCTACTCTGCTGTACTCTTCTCTACTTTGTTGTGCTCTACACTACTCTGCTCTTCTCTGCTCTGCTTTGCATTGCTCTGCTCTACTCTACTTTGCTCTACTATACTCTACTCTGCTCTTCTCTTCTCTGCTCTACTTTCCTTTACTCTACTTTAGCCTTGTTTAGCCTAACCTAGCCTAACCAAATTCTACTCTACCATATCTACACTACTCTACTCTACTCTAACTTAGCTTAGCCTACTAACCTCTGCTCTACTCTACTCGTCTTTACTATGCTCTGCTCTGCTCTACTTTGCTCTTCCCTGCTCTGCTCTACTATGCTCTGCTCTACTTTACTCTTCTCTTCTCTACTCTTTTCTACTCAGCTATACTTTGCTCTACTCTGCTTAACCCTACTTTACTGTACTATATCCTAGCCTAGCCTTACCTAACCTAACCTAGCTGTACTGTACTCTACTCTACTCTACTCTACTCAACTCAACTCTTTTCTATTCTAGCATAGCCTAGCCGAGCCTTACCTAACCTTGTCTAGCCTAACCTTGTTATGCTCTACTCTAATCTACTCTGCTCTACTTTACTGTACATTAGCCAAGCCTATCTTAGCCTAACCTAATCGAGCTCTACTCAACTCTGTATTGCTCTACTTTACTCGAGCGAAGCCTAACTGATCCAAGCCTGGCTTAGCTTAGCCTTGCCTAACCTAGCTCCACTCTACTGTAGTCTACTCTAGTCTACTATACTCTACTCTACTCAACTCTATTCCACTCTACTCTAACATAACCTAGCCTAGCCTCACTTAACCTAGCTCTACTCAACTCTACTCTTCTCTTGCCTTGCTTAGCCTAGCCTAACCTAGCTTTGCCTAGCTTAGCTTCGCTTAGCCTAGCCTAACCTAGCTTTGCCTAGCTTAGCTTCGCTTAGCCTAGCTTAACTCTACTCAGCTTTGCTCATTATTGCTCAGCTCTACTCTACTTTTCTCAACTCTTTGCAGCTCTACTCTACTCTACTCTACTCTACTCTACTCTACACTATTGTACTCTAGCCTAGCCTAATCTAACCTAGCTCTACTCTACTACACTCTACTCTAACCTAACCTAGCCTAGCCTAATAGAACCTAGCTCTATTCTACACTCTACTCCACTCTACTATACTATACTCTAGCCCAACTTAACCTAGCTTTGCTTTACTACGCTCTGCTTTTCTCTGATCTACTCTACTCTGGTCTACTCCACTCTTCTCTACTAAACTTCACTCTACTCTACTCTAACCTAGCCTTTCCTAGCCTAACCTAGCTCTACTCTACTCGACTCTAGTCTACTCTACTCTACTCTTCTCTACTCTAGCCTAGCCTTACCTAACAAGCTTAGCCTAACCAAACCTAGCTCTACTCCACTACACTTTACTCTACTCCACTCTACTCTACTCTGCTCTAGTCTACCTTAACTGTGCTAAGCCTAACAAAACCTAGCTGTACTCTACTCTGCTCAACTCTACTCTACTCTACTCTCGCCTAATTGAGCCTCGCCTATCCTTGCTTTGCTCTGCTCTACTCTTATTTTCTCTGCTCTGTTATACTTTACTCCATTGTACTCTACTCTACTCTACTCTAATTTACTCTAGCCTAGTTTAGCCTAGCTTAGCCTAGCTTAGCCTAGCCTAACCAAGCTCTATTTTACTCTGCTCTACTCAACTTTAGCCTAGCCCAACTTAACCTAGCTCTACTCTATCTACAATTGTTTGCTTTACTCTACTCTGCTTCTTCTGCTATGCTCTGCTCTGTTCTACTTTGCTCCACTCTACCCTTCTCTACTATGCTCTGCTCTACTCTGCTCTACTCAACTCTACTCTAATCTATTGTACTCTTGTCAAGCCTAGCTTAACTTAGCTTTGCTCTACTCTATTCTACTCTTCTCTACTCTAGCCTAGCTTAACATAGCCAAGCCTAGCCTACAGGCTTTTCTCTACTCTACTCTGCTCTACTCTACTCTACTTTGCTCTACCTTTCTCTACTCTACTCCACTCACCCCTACGCTACTATGTTGTTCTCTACTCTTGTCTAGACTGCTCTATTTTGATCTGCTCTACGCTACTCTTCTCTGCTTTACTTTACTTTGCTCTGCTCTGCTCTGCTCTTCTCTGGTCTTCTCTACCCTTCTCTGTAATGCTCTACTTGGCTCTACTCTACTCTCCTCTCCTCTACTCACCTCTCCTCTCCTCTCCTCTCTTCTCCCCTCTTCTCCTCTCCTCTCTCCTCCTCTCCTCTACTCGACTCTACTCTACTATACTCAACTTTACTCCACTCTACTTTTCTCTACTCCACACTACTCTACACTACATTACTCTACTCTACTATACTCTAGCCTAACCAAGCCTAGCCAAACCTAATCAAGCTCTACTCTACTTTACTCTATTATACCCTACTCTAGCTTAGCCTATCCCAGCCTAACCGAGCTTTACTCTACTCTTCTTTACTCTACTCTAGCCTAGCCTAGTCTAAAATACAAAACCTAGCTCTACTCTATTTTATTCTGGTCTACTCTACTCTTTTATATTTTCAATATTCTACTCTACTACTCTACTATACTCCTCTTTCCTTTACTTTGCTCTGCTCTCCTCCCCTCTACTCTACCTAACTCTATTTTTCTCTTCTGTACTCAACTCTACTCTATTATATACTACTCTACTCTACTCTCTCTACTCTAGCTTAGCCTAGCCTAACCTAAGTTAGCTCTACTCTACTCTACTCTACTACTCTACCCTAACCTAGCCTAGTTTAGCTTAAGTTAGCCTAGCCTAACTTAGCCTAACCTAGCTCTACTCTACTCCACTCTACTTTAGCTTAGCCCAACTTGGCCTAACCAAACTCTAGTCTACTCTACTCCACTCTATTCTAATCTACTCTTCTTTTCCTATTTTATTATACTCTACTCTACTCCACTCTACTCTATTATGGTACCTTCTCTTCTATGCAGATTTGCTTTCCTCTACTCTCTTTTACTCTAGTCTCCTCCCCTCCCCTCCCCTCTCTTCTCCTCTACTCTACTCTACTCAACAGTACTTTACTCTACTCTACTCTACTCTACTTTACTATATTCAACTCTACTCTACTCTACTATAAGCCTAGCCTAACATAGCATACCCTAGCCCAGCCTAGCCTAGCCTAACCTAGCCTACCATACCTTACCATAGCCTAGCTTAGGCTAAGCTAGCTGTGCTCTACTGTACTTTATTATACACTATTATAGTCTACTCTACTCTAATTAAGCCTTAGTTAGCTGAGCCAAACCTAGCTCTACTCTACTTTTCTCCACTCTACTAAATTCTAGCCTAGGCAAGCCTAGCCTAGCCTAACCCAGTCTAGTCTAGCCAAACCTAGCTCTACTCTACTTGGCTCTGATCTACTCTGTTATGTTGTACTCTATTCTACTATACTTTACACTACCCTACTCAAGCCAAGCCTAGCCTAACCTAAACTAACCTAGCTTTACTCAACTATACCCTACTTTACTTTATCTTAAACCAACCTAGCCTAGCTTAACCTAGCTCTAAACTACTCTACTTTACTTTATACTACTCTACTCTACTCTACTCTTCTCTTCTCTACTCAACTCTACCTTGCTCTACTCTGTCATGCACTTCTTTGCTCTGCTCTGCTATGCTTTACTCTGATCAGCTAAGCTCAGTTGAGCTCTGCTATGCTTTGCTCTGCATTGCTCTTCTTTGCTCTAAAATGCTCTACTCTACTCTACTCCACTCTACTCTACTTTACTCTACTCTACTCTACTCTACTTTACTCTAACATTGTCTAACTAGCCTCACTTGGCATAGCTTATCCTATGCTAGGTCTACTATGCATTACTTTTCTTTGCAATACTCTATTATTTTCTTTTCTCCTCTCCTTTGCCTTGCTCTACTACACTCTACTCTACTCTGTCCTTCTCTACTTTGCTCTATTCTACTCTACTCCACTGAACTCAAAACTAGACTAGCCTAACCTAGCATAGCCACTCTAACCTTACCTAGCTTAACCTTGTGCTAGTCTAGTTTACTCTAGTCTAACCTACCCTAGCCTATACTCTAGCCTACCCTAACCAAGCCTAACCTAGCCTAGCTCTTTTTTGCTTTACTCTACTCTATTTACTCTAATCTGTTCTACTCTACTCTACTTTTCTCAGCTCTACTTTGTGCTATTCTCTACTCTACTCTACTTTAGCCTAGTTTAGCCTAGCTTAGCCTAGCTTAGCTGAACCTAGCTCTACTCTACTCTATTCTACTCCACTCTAGTTTACTATATTTTAGCCTAACTTAGCCTAACCTAGCTAAGCCTAGCCAATCCTAACCAAACTTAGCTCTACTCCACTTTACTCTACTCTACTCTACTCTAATATACTCTTCTACACTTTACTCTAACTTGGCCCAGCCTAGCCTAGATCAACTCGACTTTACTTTATCCTACTCTACTCAACTCAACTCTACTTTTCTCTAGCTTAGACTAATTTAGTCGAGCCGAGCCAAGCCTATTCTAGCTCTGCTCTGTTACACTATGCTATACTCTTCTCTACTTTGCTCTACTCTTCTCTATTGTACTCTAGCCTAGCCTAGCTTATCCTAGCTCTAATCTACTCTACTCCACTCTACTCTTCTCTAACCTAGCCTGACCTACAACAGCCTAGCATAGCCTAAATTAGCTCTACTCTACTCTACTCTACTCTAACCTAGACAAGCTTATCCTAACCAAACCTAGCTCTACTCTTCTCTACTTTACTCTACTCTACTCAAGCCTAACCTAGACTAGCCTAATGTAACATAACCTAGCTCTACTCTACTCTACTCTGCTTTACTTTGCTTTACTTTGCTCTACTCTACTCTGCTCTTCTCTGCATCACTCCACTCTGCTCTACTTAGATCAGGTTAGCTCTACTCTACTCTGCTCTACTCTATTTTGCTTTGCTCTGCTCTCCTCTTCTCTATTGGGTCCTACTCTACTTTACTTTTCTTAGCCAAGCCCACCATAGCCTAAACTAATCAAGTTATACTCTACTCTACTCTAGCCAAGCTTAGCCTAGCCTAACCTAGCTCTACTCAACTCTATTATACTCTACTCTATTGTACTCTACTCTACTATACTCTTCTCTGCTCTACTCTATTCAACTCTACTCGACTATACTCTGTTCTGCTCTACTCTGCTTTACTCTACTGTACTCTACTTTACTCTAGCCTAACCTAGCCTTGCCTAGCCTAGGCACTCTAGCCTAGCCAAGCCTAGCCTGATCGTGCTTAACCTTGCTATACTCTACTCTACTCTAGGTTAGGCTAGCCTAACCTAACTTAGCTATGCTCTACTATACTCCACTCTACTTTGCTCCATTCTACTCTACTCTGCTTTGCTTTACTTTACTCTACTATGCTCTACTCTACTCAACTCTACTCTACTCTACTCTTCTCTGCTCTGCTCTTCTCTAATCTACTCTACTCTAGCCTAGTCTAGCCAAGCCTAGCCTAGTCTAGTCGAGCCTAGCCTAACCTAGCTCTACTCAACTCTACTATACTCTACTCTACTATACTCTATGTTGTTATACTCTAGCCTTGCCTATTCTAGCCTAGCCTACCCTAGCCTTGCCTAACTTAGCTCTACTCTACTTTACTCAACTCTACTCTACTCTAATTTACTCAATTATATTCTTCTCTATTATACTCTACACTAACTTATCTTAGCCTAACCTAGCTCTACTCTACTCTACACTATCCTACTCTACATTACTATACCCTACTTTAGCCAAACCAAGTTTAGCTTAGCCTAGCCTAACCCAAACTTGTTCTACTCGGCTCTCATTTACTCTACTCTGCCCTACTCTACTCTGCTCTTCTCTACTCTACTCTGCTTTTCTTTGCTCTACTCTACTCTACTCTACTCCACTATACTCTAGCTTAGCCTAGCCTAACCTAGCTCAATCTACTCTACTCTACTCTATAATACTCCACCTTAGCCTAACCTAGCTCTTCTCTACTCTACTATGCTCTTCTTTACTCTCCCCTTCTCTAGTATACTCTACTCTACTAAAGTTAACTCTACTCTAATCCTACTTAGCCTAGCTTAACTTAGCTCTACCTTACTCTACCTTAGCCTAGCCCAGCATAGCCTAGCCTAACTATGCTCTACTCTTCTTTGCTCTGCTCTGCTCTGCTCTACTCTACCCCACTCTACTCTACTAACCAAGCTCTACTCTACTCTGCTCTTCTCTAGCCTCACCTTTCTTAACTTAGCTCTACTTTGCTCAGCTTTGCTTTCCTCTACTCTGCTTTGCTCTACTCTGCTCTACTTTACTCTGCTCTACTCTACTCTACTCCATTCTACACTACTCTACTATAGCTTAGCCTAGCCCTAGGTCAACTCCTCTGCTCGACTTTAGCCTAGCTTAACCTAGCTTAGCCTAACCTAGCCTAACTTAGCTCTACTCTGCTCTTCTCTACTCTTCTTTGCTCTTCTCTACTCTTTTTTGCTCTGCTTTGCTCTACTCTGCTCTACTCTGCTCTGCTTTACTCTACTCCACTTAAGCAAAGGTGAGCCTTGCCTAGCCTAGCCTAGCCAAACCTATCCTAGCCTAAACTAGCATAGCCTAACCAAACTAAGCTCTACTCTACTCCACTATACTCTACTTACTCTACTCTAGCCTAGCATAACGTAGCCTAGCCTAACCTTGCTCTACCCTACTCTATTATACTCTACTTTACTCTACTCTACTCTACTCTACTCTATTCTACTATACTCTACTCTAATCTACTATACTCTAACTTATCCTAGCTTAGCCTAACCTTGCTCTACTCTGATCTGCTTAAGTCAGCTCTTCTCTGATCTACTCTACTCTACTCTTGTTAGCCCTACTCTACTCTACTCTTCTCTACTCTGCTCTTCTCGACTCAACTCTGCTCCACATTAGCCATTGCTAGCCTAGCCTAGTCGAACCTAGCCCTACTCTACTTTACTCTACACTGCTCTACTCTACTCTTCTTTATTCTACTCTAATCTAGCCTAGCCTAGCCAAGCCTAGGCTAACAGAGCTCTACACTACCCCACAGTACTCTACTCTACTCTACTCTACTCCAACCTAGCATAGCATATCCTAGCCTAACCCAGCTCACTCTACTCTTCTGTACTCTACTCTATCCTATCATATCCTAGCCGAGCCTTGCCTAGCCTTACCTAGCCTTTTCTTGCATACCCTAATTGAACTCTTCTAAGCTCTAATCCACACTGCTCTGCTCTGCTCTATTTTACTATGCTCTGCTCTACTCTACTCTACTTTACTATGCTCTAGGTAACCTTAGCCTAACCTAACTCCTTATAGTCTATTCTACTCTACTCTAGTATACTCTACTCTAGCCTTGCATAGCCTACCCTTACTAGCCTAGTCAAACCTTGCTCTACTCTACACTACTATACTCTACTCTACTCTACCTCACACTACTCTACTTTAACCTAGCCTAACCTATCTATACTCTGCTCTCTTCTATTCTACTCCACTATGCTCTACTCTACTCAACTCTATCCTGGCCTAGCCTGGCCCAGTCTAATCTTACTCTACTCTACTCTACTCCACTCTACTCTATTATACTCTGCTCTACTCTACTCTATTTCACTTTTCTCTATACTATTCTACTCTACTCTACTCAATAATGCTCTACTCTACTCAGCTCTACTCTACTCTATTTCACTTTTCTCTATGCTATTCTACTCTATTCTACTAAACAATGCTCTACTTTACTCAGCTCTATTCTACTCTACTTTAATTTTCTTTACTCTACTCTGCTCTTGCTTTGCCTATCCTAACCTAGCCTAGCTATTCTCTACTCCCCTCTACTTTACTCTGCTCTACTTTGCTCTGATCAGCTCTGCTCTTCTCTACTCTACTCTACTCTACTCTACTCTACTCTACTATACCCTATTAAACTCTAGCCTAACTTAGCCTATCCTAACCTAACCTAGCTCTACTCTACTCTTCTCTACTATAGCATGGCCTTGCCTAGCCTAACCTAACTCTACACTACTCGACTCTTCTCTACTATATTATACTCAACTCTACTCTACTCTAACCTAGCCTTGCCTAGCCTAACCTAGTATAGCTTACCCTAACTTAGGTCTACTATGCTTTGCTCAACTATGCTATCTACTATGCTCTTCTTTTCACTATTCTGCTCTTATCTACTCTACTCTACTCTACTCTGCTCCTCTCTGCTCTTCTCTGCTATACTCTTCCATGCTTTGCTCTACTCTATTCTACTCTAACCCATCCTAGCCTAAACGACGCGAACCTAATTGGGCTCTTCTCTACTCTACTCTTCTCTATGTTACTCTACTCTATTCTACTCTACACTAGCCTGGCTTAGCTTACCCTAACCTAGCCTAGCCTAGCCTAACTTAACTCTATTCTGTGCTACTCTCCTCTAACCTATTATAATATTCTCTACTATACTCTACTCCAACCTAGCCATGCCTAGCATATCCTAGCCCTACTCTTCTCTACTCTACTTTAGCCTACCTTAGGCTAGCGTAGCCTATCCTAGCTTCCACTTTGCTCCTCTTCTTTATTGTACTCTGCTCTACTCTGCTTTACTCTACTCTACTCTATTGTACTCTAGTATAGCCTAGCCTAGCTTAACCTAGCTCACCTCTACTCTACTCTACTCTACTCTAGCCTAGCCTAGCCTTGCCTAGCTTAACCTAGCTTAGCCTAACCTAACCTAACCTAGCCTTTACTCTACTCTACTTTACTCCACTCTACTATACTCTACTCTACTCTCTCTACTCTACTCTAACCTAGCCATGCCTAGCTTAGCCTAACTTAGCTTTACTCTAGTCAACTTTATCCTAACCTAGCCTAACATAGCTCTTCTCTAGCCTACTCTAGTCTGCTCTACTTAGCTCTACCTTACTCTACTCTACTCTAGCCTTGCCTATCCTGACCTAGCCCAGCTATTCTCGGCTCTGTTCTACTTCACTCTACTCTGCTCTACTTTGCTCTAATCTGTTCTACTCTTCTTTGTTCTACTCACTCTACTCTATACTATTATACCCTATTAAACTCTAGCCTGACATAGCCAAGCCTAACTTAACATTGCTCTACTTTACTATACTCTACCTACTCTACTCTAGCATGGTCATGTCTAGCCTAACCTAGCTAGCCTAACTTAGCTCTATACAACTTGACTCTTCTTTACTATACTATGCTAAACTCTACTGTACTCTACTCTAACCTAGCCTTGCCTAGCCTAACCTAGTATAACTTAGCCTAACATAGCTCTACTATGCTTTGCTCTGCCCTGGTCTCAGTTTTCCTCTTCTTTCTCCGTTCTGCTCTACTTTACTCTGCTCTACTATACTCTACTCCTCTCTGGTCCTCTCTATTCTGCTCTTCCATGCTTTGCTCTACTCTATTCTACTATAACCCAACCAAGCCTAAACAAGCCGAAGGTAATCGGGCTCTGCTCTAATCTACTCTTCTCTATGCTACTCTACTCTACTCTACTAACCACTAGCCTAGCTTAGCCTATCCTAACTTAGCCTAGCCAAGCCTAACCTAACTCTACTCTACCCTACTCTACTCTAGTCTACTATGTTATTCTCTACTCTACTCTACTTTAACCTACCTAGCTTAGCATTTCCTAGCCCTGCTCTTATCTACCCTACTTTAGCCTACCCTAGCCTAGCCTAGCCTAACCTAGCTTCAACTTTGCTCCGCTTCTCTACTCGACTCTACTCTACTCTACTCTACTCTAATGTACTCTAGCCTAGCCTATTCTAGCTTAACCTAGCTCATCTCTACTCTACTCTAGTCTAGTCTAGCCTAGCCTAGCCTAGCCTTTCCTAGCCTAACCTAGCATAGCCTAACCTAAGCTAACCTAGTTCTACTCTACTCTACTCTCATTTACTCCACTTTACTCTGCTCTACTCTACTCTACTCTACTCTAACCTAACCTATCCAAGCCTAACCTAACCTAACTCTACTCTACACTACTCTAGCCTCTAACCTAGCTCAACTCTACTCTTTTTTGCTCTGCTCTGCTCAGCCTATTCTTTTTTGCTCTGCTCTACTATGCTCTACTCATCTCTTCTCTACTCTACTCTACTCTCCTCTAACTAGCCTAAGCTAGCCTAACATGGCTCTACCCTACTCTACTCTACTCTATTATACTCTACTCTATTCAACTCTAGCCTACCCTAGCCTATCCTAACTCTACTCTACTCTACTCTACTAAGCTCTAGTCTACTCTACTCTTCTTTTCTCTACTCTACACTATTCTACTCTACTCTAGCCTACCCTAACCTAGCCTAACTTATCCTAACCTAGCTTTACTCTACTCTACTCGACTTAACTCTACTCTACATTATCCTAGCCTTGTCTAGCCTGTCCTAACTTGCTCTAGCATGCTCTTCTCTACTCTAACCTTTCCTAGGGTAGCCAAGCCTAACCTATCCTCACCAACATAGCCATTCTCTACATTTCTCTACTAAAATTCTCTCTACTCTTCTCTTCTCTACTCTGTTATGCTCTACTTTATTTTTTTCTACTCTGCTCTACTTTGCTCAGCTCTACTCAACTCTCTTCTTATCTCTTTTTGCTCTACTCTACTATACTCTACTCTATTTTACTCTAACCAAGCTTAGTCTAGCCTAGCCTTACCTAGCTCTACTTTACTCTACTCTACTCTACTCTACACTACTCTAGCCTTGCCTAACCTAGCCTAACCTAGCCTAAACGAGCTCAACTCTACTTTACTCTACTCTACTCTACTCTACTATAACATAACCTAGCCTTGTCTAACCTAACCTAGCTCTACTCTACCCTACTCTAGCATAGCTTACCCTAGATTAGCCTTATCTAACCTTGCTCTCCTTTGCTCTAGTTTAATCTTTTCTACTCCATTCAGCTCAGCTCTACTCAATTATATTATACCCTACTCTGCTCCACTATACTCTAGGCCTAGCCTAGCTTAACCTAGCCTGACCTAGCTCTACTCTACTCTACTCTACTCTACTCAACTCAACTCTACTCTACTCTTTAACCTAGCATAGCCTAGCTTAACCTAACTCTATCCTGCTCTACTCTACTCTACTCCACTCTACTCTTCTTTAGCTTTACCTATCCTAACCCAGCTCTACTCTACTCTACATTACTCTACTCTACTCTGCTCTACTCTACTATACATTTTTCTCAGTTCTATTCTACTTTTCTCTACTTTATGCTCTGCTCTACCCTACTCTCCTCTACTTTGCTTTACTCTTCTCTGGTCTGCTCTTCTCTGATTTACTTCACTCTACTTGTCTATGCTCTCCTCTACTTTCCTCTATTAAACTCTACTAAACTCTACTCTACTCTACATTGCTCTACTTTACTCTAGCCTAGTCTAGTCGAGCCTAGCCTATCCTTTCCTAGCAAAGCCTAGCATAACCTAGCTCTAATCTACTTTTCTCTATTTTGCTCTACACTACTCTATTCTACTATACTCTACTCTACTCTACTCTACTCTAGTCCAATCTAACCTAGGCTAGCCTTAACCAACCTAACTTTACTCTACCCTACTCTTCTCTTATTCGCACCACTCTACTCTACTCTTCTACGCTATACTCTACTCTAGCCAAGCCAAATCTATCCTAGCAAGGCCTAGCCTAATCTAACTTTGCTATGCTCTACTCTACTCTGCTTCACTCTTTCCTATTCTCTTTACTCTACTCTACTCTACTTTGTTCTTCTATGCTTTGCTCTATTCTGCTTTATTCTATTTTACTCTAACCTTTTCTAGCCTAGCCTAACCAAGCTCTACTCTATCCTACACTACTATACTTTACTCTACTTTACCCAACTCTACTCTACTCTAACCTAAAATACCCTAACCAACCCTACCTTAGCCTAGCCTATAGCTTAGCCCAACCTAACATAGCTTGAGTCTACTCTACTGTAACCTAGCTCTTCTCTAATCTACTCTACTCTACTCTACTCAACTCTACTCTATTATACTCTACTCTAACCTAGCCTAGCCTAGCTTAACCTGGCTCTTATCTACTCTACTTTTCTCTACTCTACTCTACTCTGCTCTACTCTACTATGCTCTACTCTCATCTAGTTTGCTTAACTCTACACTACCCTCCTCTATTCTACTATTCTCTGCTCAGCTCACCTCTCTTCTCCTCCCCTCTGTTCTCCTCTCATCTCCCCTCCTCTCCTCTCCTCTCTCCTTCTTTACTCTACTCTTCTCTACTCTACTCCATACTACTCCACTCTATTCTAATCTACTCTACTATACTCTACTCTATTCTACTCTACTCTACTCTACTCTAACCAAGCCTAGCCTTGCCTAATCTTGCTCTACTCTACTCTACTCTACTCTATTCTACTCTAGCCTAGCCTAGCCTAGCCTTGCTCTACTCCACTCTACTTTACTCTACACCACTCTACTCTACTCCACTCTACTCTATGCTATCCTTGCGTAACCTAACCTAGCCTTTCTTAACCTCGCTTTTCTCAACCCTACTCTGCTCTACTCTGTCTTGTTCTGCACTACTTTAATCTACTCCACTATATTTTACTCTATTCTACTCTACTCTTCTACTTTGCTCTACTAGGCTTTACTCTACTCTCCTTGGCTCTTTGCTACTCTACTCTACTCCACCCCACTCGCTTCTATTACTCTACTATACTATAACCAACTCTACTATACTCTAGACCAACCTAGCCTAACCAAGCTCTACTCTACTATACTCCACAATACTCTAAGCTAGCCTAGCCTTGCCTAGCCTACCCTAGCCTAAACAAGCTCTACTCTACTCTACTCTACTCTACTCTATCCTAGCCTCGCCTAGCCTATCCTTGCCTAACCTAGCCTAGCTAACCTAGCTCTACTTTACTCTACTTTACTCTATTATACTCTTCTCTACTCTAACCTAACTTAGCCAAGCCAAGCCAAGGTTTGCTATACTCTACTCTACTCTACTCTACTATGCTCTAGCCTAGCCTTGTCTAGCCTAGCCTTGCTTTGGCTTGCTCTTCTCTGCTATAGTCTACTTTACTATGCTCTGCACTGCTCTACTATGCTCTGCTCTTCTCTGCTTTACTCTACTCTATTATGTTGTACTCTACTCTACTCTATACTCTAGCCTAACCTAGTTTAACTTAGCTTTACTCTACTCTACTTTACTCTAACCAAGCCTAGCCAAGCTTAGCCTACCTCAGCATAGCCTACCCTAGCTCTACATTACTAAACTCTACTCTACTCTTCTCTACTCTATTCTACTCTACTCTACTATAACCTAGCCTAACATAGGTAAGCCTAACATAGCCTAGCTTAACCAAGCATAGCCTAACCTAACCTAACTTTGCTCTGCTCTACTTTACACTGCTATATTCTACTCTACTCTGCTCATCTCTTCTCTACTCTATTCTACTCTACTCTACTCTACTCTACTCTACTCTAGCCTTTCATAGCCAAGCTTAACAAAACCTAGACAAGCTTAGCCTAACCCAACTCTACTCTGCTCTACACTACTATACAATCCTCTACTCTACTATACTCTACTCTAACCTAGCGTAACATAGCTTAAAATAACCTAAATTTACTAAGCTTTTCTTTGCTCTACTCTACCCCACTATGCTTTGCTTTACTCTTCTTTTCTCTACTTTGCTCTGCTTTCCTCTACTCTACTCTACTCTTCTTAACTCTACTCAACTTTTCTCTATTCTGCTCTGCTCTCCTCTACAATATTCTATTATACTCTACTCTACTCTAGCCTAGCCTAACCGAGACTAGCTTAGCCTAACCATGCTCTACTTTACTCTTCTCTTTTCTATGCTACTCAACTCTACTCTATCATACTTACTTTACTCTATCTGCCATATTATAATCTATTAAACAATACTCTACTCTACTCTATTCTGACCTAACCTAGCCTTGGCTAGCCTAACTTAACACTACTCTACTAAACTCTCCTCTAACCTAGCCTAGCCTAACCTAGCTCTACTCTACTCTACTCTTTTCTACTCTACTCTGCTCTGCTTTTCTTTACTCTGCTCTGCTCTACTCTTCTTTGCTTTCTTCTTCTCTACTCTTCTCTACTATACTCTACTCTACTTTACAAAACTCTACTCTAACTTAACCTAGCCTAACATAACTTAAAGTTGCTCTACTCTACTCTACTCTACTCCACTCTACTCTATTCTACTATACTATACCCTAGCCTTGCCTAACCTAGCATAGCCTAACCTAACCAAGGTCTACTCTACTCTACTCTACTATGGTCTGCTCTACTTTGCTCTGCTATACTTTCCTTTGGTTTACTCTATTCTACTCTACTCTACTCCACTTTATCGTACTTTAGCCTAGCTTAACTTAGCTCTTCTCTACTCTACTCTACTTTGCTCTACTCGACTCTACTCTAGCATAGCCTAGCCTAGCCTAACTTAGCTCTACTCTATTCTTCTCTACTTTGCTCTACTCTATTCTCTTCTCTACTCTGCTCTCTTTTACTCCATTATACTCTTCTCTACTTTGCTCTGGTCTACTTTGCTTTGCACTACTCTGCTCTACTCTACTCATCTCTGCTCTAGCTTGCTATGCTCTACTTGGCTCAACTCTACTCTCTTCTCCTCTTCTCTCCTCTCCTTTTTCCTCGTCTCTCCTTTACTCTACTCTACTCTGCTCCACTCTACTCTTCTCTTCTCTACTCCACTCTACACCACTCTACTATATTCTTCTCTACTTTACGCAACTCTAGCCTAGACTTGCCTAATCTAGCTCTACTCTACTCTACTCTACTCTACTATACTCTACACTACTCTACTTAGCTTAACTCAGCCTAGCCTAGCATAGCCTGCCTTATCCTAGCCTTGTCTAACCAAGCTCTACTCTACTCCACTCTACTCTACTCTAGCCTAGCATACACTAGTCTATCTTAGCTCTACTCTGCTCTACTCTACTCTACACTACATTGCCCTACTATTCTATGCTCTACTCCACTTTATATTGCTCTACTCTACTCTACTCTACTCTGCTCTACTATGCTCTTCTCTGCTCAGCTCTACTCTACTCTCCTTTTCTTTACTCTACTCTACTCTACTCTACTTTACTCTAGTCTACTATACTATATCTACTCTAATCTACTCCAGCCTAGCCTACCCTAGCCTATCCTTGCTCCACTCTACTCTACTCTAGTCTAACCTAGCCTATCCTAACCTAACCTAGCTTTACTCTATTATACTCTTTCCTACACTACTTTACTCCACTCTACTCTACTCTAACTTAGCCTACCCTAGCCTAATCAAGCTCTGCTCTACTTTACTCTAGCTTATCCTTGCATTGCCTAACCTAGCTCTACTCTACACTACTTTACTTTACTATGTTTTGCTCCACTATGCTCTCTTTTTCTTTGCTTTGCTCTATCCTGCTCTGTTCTACTCTACTCTACTATACTCTGCTCTACTCTACTATGATCTCCTCTACCCTACTCTACACTATACTTTAGCCAAGCTTAGCTTAGTTTATCCTAACCTAGCTTTACTCTACCCTATTCTACACTACTTCATTCTTACCAAGCCTAGCATAGCCTAACTTAACCCAACAAAGCCTAGCCTATCTTTGGTCTTCTCCACTCAACTTAACTTTGCTTTACTTTTCTCTACTCTACTCTTCTCTGCATTACTTCTCTCTACTCTACTCTACTCTAGCCTACCCCAACCTAGCCTCACCTGACCTAGCAAAATATAGGTCTACCTGACTCTACTCTACTCTAACCAAACTTATTCTACCCTAATCTATCCTAGCCTAGCTTAGGCCAATGAAACATAGCCCTAATCTACTCTACTCTACCGTACTCTACTTTACTATAGCATACTCTATGACAATGTACTCTACCCTACTTTACTCTACTCTACTATAATATACTATACTCTACTCTAACCTAGCCTAGCTTAACCTAACCTAGCTCTACTCTACTTTACTCTACTCTGTTCTACTCTATTCTAATTAGGCTTGCCTAGCCAAGCTTAACATAGCTCTGCTCTACTTTGCTCTACTCTACTATACCCTATTATGCTTTTCTGTTCTCTACTCTGGTCTGTTCTACTCTACTTGGTACCACTCTACTCTGCTCTACTCTACTCCACTATACACTATTCTGCTCCAACCTAACCTAGCTTAGCCTTACCTCGCCTAACTTAACCTAGCTCTTGTTTACTCTACTATCCAACTCTAACCTCGCTTAGGCTTGCCTATCTTAGCCTCGCTTAACCTTGACTAGCCTAGCCAAACCTAACTTAGGAAACCTCTACTGTACTCCACTCTTCTCGGCTCTACTCTACTGTTCTCTATTCTACTCTAGCTTAGCATATCCTAGCCTCGCCTAGCTTAGCCTTGCCAAACTTAATTCTACTATGCTCTACTCTACACTGCTCTTCTCTACTCCGCTTTGCTCTACTCTACTCAACTCTACTCTACTCAGCTCTACTCTACTATTCTCTACTCTGCTCTACTCTACTATATTCAACTCTATTTTACTTGACTCTACTCTACTCTAATCTACTTTTCTCTACTTTACTCTACACTTCTTTGCTCTATTCTACTTTACTATGCTTTCCACTTATCTACTTTGCTCAACTCTACCCTACTCTGCTTAACCTAACCTAGCTTAGCCTACCCTAACTGAGCTCTACTCTACTCTACTCGACTTTAACCTAGCCTTGCCTCGCCTAACCTAGCTCTACCTTACTCTACTCTACTCTACTCTATTCTACTATAGCATAGCTTAGCCTAGCCTAACCTAGCGATACTATACTCTACTCTACACTACTCTGTTCTACTCTGTTATGCTTTTCTTTTCTCTCCTCTATTCTACTCTTCTCCACTCTACTCTGCATTATTCTCCTCTTTTCTCTTTTACTCTACTCTCCTTTGCCCTACTCGACTCTGCTCTCCTCTACTTGTTATACTCTTCTCTGCTCTCCTATACTCTACTCTACTCATTTCTACTCTACAAAACTCTACTCTACCTTACTCTAGCATAACCTTGTTGAGCCTAGCCTTCCCTATCCTAGCCTAGCCTAACAAAACTCTATTATACTTTACTCTACTCTACTGTACGTTACTCTAATAAACTCTACTCTATTGTACTTTGCTCTAACCTAGCCTTGCCTAGCCTAACTTAACTCTACTTTACCCTACTTCACTCTTGTCTGGCTTAACTTTGGTAATCCAAGCCTAGCTTAACCTAACTCTACATTACTTTGCTTTACTCTACACTTTTCTACTTTGCTCTACTCTGCTTTGCTCCACTCTACTCTGCTTTGTTCTTCTCTATTCTGCTTTTCTCTACTCTGTTTTATTATACTTTACTCTAACCTTGCCTAGCATAGCCTAACCTAGCTCAACTATACACTACTCTACTATACTCTACTCTACTTTACTCTACTCTACTCTACTTTACTCCAACCTAGCCTAGCTTACCCTAGCCTAGCTTAGCCTTCCCTAGCTTAACCTAACCTAATATGGCCATAGTCTACTCTACTCTACTATACTCCACTATACTCTACTCTACTTTACTCTAACCTAGCCTAGCCTAACCTATCCTAACCTAGCTCTACTCAACTCTACTCTACTCTAGCCTAACCTAACCTATCCTAACGTAGCTCTTCTCAACTCCACTGTACTTTACTCTGCTTTTCTTTGCTCTGCTCTACTTTCCTGTACTATGCTCTACTTTACTCTAGTCTGCTCTACTTAACTTTTCTCTACTCTGTATTACTCCACTCTACTTTACTTTAATCTACTCTACTTCGCTCTACTCTACACTTTTCTGCTCCCCTCTCCTCTCTTCTGCTCTACTCTCCTCTCCTCTCTTTTCCTCTCAACTCCTCTTCTCACCTCTCCTCTATTCTACTCCACTCTACTCTACTATGCTATACTCTTTTCTACTCTAATCTACTATACTCTACTCTATTCTACTCTACTTTACTTTACTATACTATACACAACTCTACTTTACTCTATCCTAGCCTAGCCTAACCTAGCCTAGCCAAGCCTAATCTAGCTTTGCTCAACTCTACTCTACTCTGCTCTACTCTACTATACTCTACTTTGTTCTATACTACTCTCCTCTACTTTATTTTACTCTATCTTGCTCTTTTTTGCTCTGCTCCACTTTGATCTTCTCTAATCTCCTCTACACTACTTTATTGTGCTCTATTCGACTCCACTCTACTCTACTCTATTCTACTCTGCTCTACTCTACTCTGCTCTACTCTACTCTATTCTACTCTAGCCTAGCAAAGCCAAGCCTAGCCTAACCAAGCTATACACTTTTCTACTCTACTCTACTCTAGCCTTGCCTAGCCTAGCTTAGCTTACCTCAGCCCACCCTAGCCTCACCTAGCCTTGCCTAACCTCAATCTAATCCACTCAACTCTAGTATAACCTAACCTAGCTTTGCCTACCCTAGCCTAACTTAGTTCTACTCTACTTTACTCTTTGATGCTATGCTCTGCTCTACTCTTCTTTGCTCTACTCTGCTCCTCCTTGGTATGCTCAGCTCTACTCTGCTTTTCTTTACTCTACTCTACTCTGCTCTACTCTATTGTTATCTACTTTACTCTGTACTTCTCTACTCTACTCTTCTCAACTCTACTCTACTCTAGCCTATCCTAGCCTTGCTAAACTAAGCTCTACTCTACTCTACTCTAGCCTAGCTGAGCCTACCTTATGTTAGCCAAGCCTAGCCTAATCTAGCTCTACTCTATTCCACTCTACTCTATTCTTTTATACTCTACTCTATTATATTCTACTCTACTCTTCTCTACTCTAACCTAAGCCAGCCTAACCTAACCTAACTCTACTATACTCCACATTACTCTAATCTACTCTACACTATTCTATTCTACACTACTCTAACTTAGCCTCGCCTAGCCTAGCCCAGCCTTGCCTAGCTTAGATTAGCCTAACCTAGCTCTGCTCTACTCTACTTTTCCATACTCAGCTCTGCTCTTATCCACTTTGTTTTTGTCTGCTCTACTCTACTTTGCTCTTCTCTGCTCTACTATACTCTACAAAACTCTACTCTAGTGTATCCTTGTCTAGTCTAACCTAACCTAGCTCTACTCTACTCTACTTTACTCTACTTTAGCCTAGCCTAGCTTAACCTAGCCTAACCTAGCTCAACTCTTTTGTACTCTACTATACTCTACTATAATCCACTCTAATCCACTCTACTCTACTTTACTCTAACTTAGCAAACTAGTTCTACTCTACTCTACCTTACTATACTCCACTCTATCCTAGCCTAACCTAACCTAGCTTTACTTTGCTCAACTCTACTCAGCTCTACTCTACTCTGCTCAGTTCTACTCTACTCTAGCCTAGCCTAACTTAACCTAACCTAGCTCAACTCTACTCTACTCTACTATACTCTACTCTAGCATAGCTTAACCTAGCCTTACTAAGCATGACCTAACCTAGCCAAGGCTAACCTATCTCTAGTTTACTCAACCTTACTCTACTGTCTTATACTCTACTCTAATCCATACTACTCTACTCTACTTTACTATACTTTTCTCTAGCCTAGCCTTGCCAAGTACTACTCTACTCTACTCCACTTTACTCTACTCTATTCTTCTAAAAACTACCCTACTTAATAATACTCCATTATAGCCTTTACTCTACTCTACTCTACTCAAATCTACTTTAATCTACTCTACTCTACTCTAACCAAGCCCAGCTAAGCTTAACCTTGCTCTACTCTACTTTACTTTACTTTTCTTTGCTTTGTTATGCTCTATTCTTCTCTGCTCTACTTCACTCTGCTATGCTCTAGTCTATTGTGCTTTGGTCTACTCAGCTCTACTCTGCTCTGCTCTGCTCTACTCTCCTCTACTTTGTTGTGCCCTACTCTGCTCTTCTCCACTCTCCTCTCCTCTCTTCACCTCATTTCTCCTCTACTTTTCTCTCCTCTCCTCTCCTCAACTCTACTCTACTCTACTCTAATCTACTCTACTCTACTCTACTCTGCTCTATCTTAATCTACTTTACTCTACTCTACTCTAGCCTAGCCTAATGTACCTCTACTCTACTCTACTCTACTATACACTACTCAACTCTATGATACTTTACTCTAATCTACTCTTTTGCTCTGCTTTAACCTAACATAGCTTAGCCTCCCTAGCCTAGTCTACCTTAGCCTAGCATAACTTAGCCTAGCCTGACCTAGCTCTACTCTACTCTACTCTCTACTATAATCAACACTACTCTACTCCATCTTAGCCTAGCCTAGCCTAGCATAACCAAACTTAACCTAGCTCAGCTCTACTCTACTCTACTTTACTTTTTACTACTCTGCTATATTGTATTCTGCTCTACTATATAAAACTATGCTCTTCTACTCTACTCTACTCTTTTGCTCTCCTCTGCTATCTCCTACTTTACTCTATTATGCTCTACTCTACTCCACTCTGCTCTACTATACTTTAATCTACTCATTTTTGTTATATTATACTCTACTTTACTATACTCTACTCTAGCCTAAGCTCTCTTAATGAAGCATTACTCTACTCTATGCTACTCTACTCTACTCTACTCTACTCTAGCCAAGTTTAGCCTAACCTAGCTCTGCTCTTCTCTGCTCTACTCTACTTTTTTCTACTGTACTTTACTCTTGTCTACTCTGCTTAACTCTACTCTACTCTACTCTACTCTACTTTGCTCTGCTCTACTCTATCCAACTCTATTATACTCTACTCTACTCTAGTCTAGCATAGCCTAGCATAACCTAACCTAACTCTATTCTACTTTTCTTTACTCTACACTACTCTATTCTAGCTAGCCTAACCTAGGTTAGCCCAGCATAATAAAGCTTAGCCAAACTCAGCTCAGCTCTACTCCACTCTGCTATACTCTAATCTGCTCTGTTATATTTTGCACTACATTTCTCTAGTCTACTCTGCTCTACTCTACTCTACTTTAGCAAAGCCTAGCCTAGCCTAACCTTACCTATCCTAGGTCTACTCTACTCTACTTTACTCTACTCTACTCTACTCTAGCTACCCTAACTTAGCTTAGCTTTGCTTAACCTAGCCTAACCTAGGTCTACTTTACTCTACTCTACAATACTCTACTCTACGCTACTCTACTTTACTCTACCTTACTCTGCTCTACTCTATTCTACTCTTCTCTAACCTTGCCTAACCTTGCATAGGTTATCCTAACCTAGCTCTACTCTGCTCTGTCCAACTCCACTCTACTTTATTCTACTCTATTTTGCTCTACTCTATTCTATTCATCCTTACTTTTCTCTCCTCAACTCTACTCTGCTTTGCTCAACTCTCCTGTACTCTAGCCAAGCCTACCCATACAGAGCCAAACCTAACCAAGCTCTACTCTACTCAACTCTAATTTAATTTAGCCTAGCCTAGCCTCCCCAAGCTTAGCCTTGCCTAGCCTAACCATGCTCTACTCTACTCTACTCTACTCTACTCAACTATACTCCACTCTACTTTACTCTACTCTACTCCAACATAGCCTTGCCTAGCCTAGCCTAACCTAGCTCAACTCTATTCAACTTTAGCCTAGTTTAGCCTTGGCTAGTAGAACTAAATCTTCTCAGCTCTGCTCTGTACTTTTTTACTCTACTCTACTTTACTATGCTCTACTTTACTATGCTCAGCTCAACTCTACTCTACTCTGCTCTATTGTACTCTTGCTAAGTCTAGCCTAACCTATCTCTACTCTACTCTACTCCTCTCACCTCTACTCTACTCTACCCTAGGCTAACCTAGACTATCTTAGCCTAGCCTAGCTTAACCTAACTCTACTCTACTCTACTCTACTATACTCTACTCTAACCTAGCCTTGCCTAGCATAACCTTGCTTGACTCTACTCTACTCTAGCCTAGCCTAGCCTATCCTAGCCTATCATAGCATAGCCTAGCCTAACCAAGCTTAACCACACCCTACTCTGCTCTACTCTGCTGTTGTCTACTCTGCTTTTCTCTGCTTTTCTCTGCTTTATTCTACTCTACTCTACTATCCTCTACTCTATTCAACTCTACTCTACTTTGCTCTCCTCTACTCTATTCTGCTCTACTCTACTATACTCTACTCTGCTCTACCCCACTTTAACATAACCTAACCTACTCTAGCCAAACGTAGCTTTACTCTACTCTATTCTACTCTACTCTACTCCACTCTGCTCTACTCTGCACTGCTCTACTCTGCTCTGCTCTACTCTACTCGACTCTGCTCTACTCCACTTTGCTCTACTCTGCTCAGCTCTGCTTTGCTCAACACTTCTCAACTCAGCTCAACCCTGTTCTGCTATGCTCTACTCTAATCTACTAACCTTTAGCTACACTTAGCTTCACCCATCCAAATTTCACCTAGCTCTACTCTACTCTAATCTAGCATGGCTTAACCTAGCCTAGCCTAACCTAGCTCTACTCTACTCTACTTTTCTATACTCTACTCTACCCTACTCTACTTTACTCTGCTCTACTCTTCTCTACTCTACTCTACTTTACCATACTCTACTCTACTTTAACATAGCTTTTTCTAGCCTATCCTAGTATAAAATAACCTAGCCTTACTCTACTATACTCTGTATTACTCTACTCTACACTACTCTGCTTTGCTCTACTCTGTTCTTTACTAATCTTCTCTACTCTAGTTTGGCCTCCCCTAAAAAATGCTAGCCTAACCGAGCTCTACTCTACTCTACTCAACTCTTCTCTACTTTTCTAAACTCCACTTTACTTTCCTAGCTTAGTTTAGCCTAACCTAACTTAACTCTACTCTACTCCACACTACAAAGCTCTATTCTATAATACTCTACTCTACTCTACTCCTCTCTTCTTAAACCTAGCCTAACCTAAACTTATTGTACTCTACTCTACTATACTCTAGCCTAGACTTGCCAAGGTTAGCTTTGCTCTGCTTGGCTCTATTTTGCTCTTCTCTTCTCTACTCTACTCAGCTCTACTCTACTCTACTCTGCTCTATTATATTCAAGCCTAGCCTAGCCTAGCTTAGCCTATCCTAGCTCTACTATATTCTATTTTACTATACTCTACTCTACTCTACTATAGCCTTGGCTAGCCTAGCCTAACCTAGCCTAAGTTAACCTAGCTCTACTCAACTCTACTCTCCCTTATCCTACTCTATTCTACTCTACTCTAATCTAAGTTAGCCTAGCCCATTTTAGCTCTACTCTACTCTAACATAGCCTTGCCTAACCTTGCTCTGCTCTACTCTACTCTGCTCTCTTCTAATCTTCTCTGCTCTGCTATGCTCTTCTCTACACTACTCTATCCTACTTTGCTCTGCTTTATTCTATTCTTCTTCACTTTACTCTTCTCTGCTCTACTTTGCTCTGCTCCACTCTACTCTACTCTACTCTACTCTATAATACTCTACTATTATCTTTTAACTTAGCCTAGTATAACCAAGCTCTTCTCTACTCTACTCATCCTTGCTTTACTCTACTCTACACTACTCTTGCCTTGTCTAGTCTAACCTAACTTTGCTCTACTCTGCTCTGCTCTGCTCTACTTGACTCTACTCTACTCTGCTCTACTCTACTTTGCTCTTCCTTGCTCTGCACTGCTCTACTCTACTCTACTCTACACTACTCTGCTCTACTCTACACTACGCTACTCTACTCAACTCTTGCCTAGACTTGCCTAGCCTAACCTAACCTAGTTTTACTCTACTCTACCCTACTCTACTCTACTCGACTTTGGCCTAGCCTAACCTAGCCTTGCTTAGCCTAGCCTAACCTAGCTTAGCCTAACCTACCTCTCCTCTACTACTCTCTACTCTGCTCTACTCTACTATGCTTTGTGATACTCTACTCTTTTTTGCTATGCTCTGCTTTAGCCTACTCTACTTTTGCCAAGCCTAGCCTAGCTTGGCCTAACCAAACCAAGCTCTACTCTACTCCACTCTACTCTACTCTTGCTTAGCTTAACTAAGCCTAACTTAGCCTAGCCTAGCTTTACTCTACTCTACTCTACTTTACTATACTATACTCTACTCTGCTCTTCTCTACTTTACTTTACTCTGCTCTACTCTTTTATATTATACTATAGTCTACCCTACTCTACCACACACTAACATAGCTTAACATAGCCTAACTTAGAGTAACCTAGCCCTACTCTACTTTGCTCTGCTCTGCTCGACGCTGTCTGCTATAATCTGGTCTACTCTACTCTACTCTAGCCTTGCCTAGCCTCACCAAACCTAGCTCTACTCTACTCTACTCTACTCTACTCAACTTTGCCCAACTCTATCTCCCTTTGTCTAGATTAATTTAGCTCTGATGTACTCTACTCTGCTCTGCTCTACTCTTCTTTACTCTACTCCAATTTGCCTCACTCTGCTCTTTTCTACTCTACTATGCTCTACTATATTCTACCATAGTCTGCTCTGTTATACTCTAAACTACTCTAGCCTAGCCCATTCTAACCTTGCCCTACTCTACACTACTTTATTATACTCTATTCTACTCTAACTTAGCCTAGCCTAGCCTAGCTTTGTCTAAACTAACTCTACTCCAATCTGTTATGCTCTACTCTACTCTACTCTATTCTGCTCTACTCTACTTTACTCTACTCTACTTTATTTTGCTCTACTTTTCTCTGCTCTACTCTACTCTACTCTACTTTACTCCACTCTACTATAGCCTAGCCTAGCCTAGCCTAACTAAGCTCTACTCTACTTTACTGTAGCTTAGCCTAGCTCAGCTTACCCTAGCGATCCTAGCCTAACCTAACTCCACTCTGCCCTACTCTTCTCTATTCTACTCTACTCTACTATAACCAAGCTTAATCTAGCCTAGCCTAGATTCACCTAACCTTGCTTTGCTCTAATCTACCCTTCTCTATTCTTCTTTGTTCTACACTAATCTTCTCTACTCCACTCATTTTACTCTACTCTACTATGCTCTTCTACTTTGCTTTACTCTACTATGCTCTAGTCTCCTCTATTGCCTTCCACTCTACTCTGCTCTATTATGCCCTACAATACTTCACTCTACTCTACTCTACTCTACTCTGCTCTACTTTGTCATACTTTACTCTAGCCTAACCTAACCAAACTAAGCTCTACTTTACTCTATTATACTCTAGTATAGCTTAGCCTAAGCTAGCCTCGTCTAGCCTACTCTTGCCTATCTTAATTTAGCCTAACCAAGCTTTACTTTACTCTGATTTAGCCTAGCCTAGCAAAACCAGGCTCTATTATACTTTACTCTACTCCACTCAACTCTACTCTAGCCTAGCCTTGCCTAGCCTATCCTACTCTAGCCTAGCCTATGCTAGCTCTTCTTTGCTCTACTCTACTCTATTATGCTCTATTCTCCTCTACTATGCTCTTACCTTCTCTGCTCTACTCCACTCTACTCTACTCTGTACTCTAGCCTAGCAAAGCTTAGCCAGGCAAAACTTAGCTTTACTTTGCTCTACTTTAGTATAGCAAAATACCAAGCCTACCCTAGCCTAGCCTAGCCTACCCTTGCTCTATGTTATTGAACTCTACTCTACTATGCTCTTCTCTACTATGATCTGTTCTACTCTACCATAACCTAGCCTGGCCTAGCCTAGCCTAACTTTGCTTAGCATAGCCTAACCTAACTTAGCTTTGTTATGTCTTCTCTACTCTACTTTGCTCTACTCTATTCTACTCTACTCTACCCTTCTCTACTCTACTCTAGCCTTATCTAACGTAGCCTGGCCTTGCTTAGCCTAACCTAGCTTAGCTCTACTCTAGTCTACTCTACTATTCTCCTCAACTTTAGTAAATCCTAGCCTACCCTAGCCTAACATAGCCCAAGCTAACCTTGCTTTACTCTGCTCTACTAAACTCTAATCTACCCTACTTTACTGTATTCTACTATAGTTTACTCTATCCTACTGGACTCTACTCCACTCTACTCTAACCAAGGCAATCCTAACCTAGACAATCTTAGCTATACTTTGCTCTGTTGTACTCTAGACAGCTCTCCACTAATCTAATCTACTCTAGCCTAGCTTAGCTTAGCATAACCTAACTATGCTCTGCTCCACTCTACTATTCTTTTCTCTGCCAAGCTCTACTTTTTTATTCTCTAGTCTACTCTACTTTGTACTGCTCTACATAGGTCTACACTACTCTACTCTATTCTACTCTACTTTACTATGCTCTACTTTGCTTTGCTCTACTCTCTACTGCTCTACTCTACTATGCCCTTCTCTACTCTACTCTTCTCTACTCTACTCTACTCTACTCTACTATACTCTAGCTTATCCTGGCCTAGCCTAGCCTAACCTCGCTCTACTCTACTCTACTCTGCTTTACTCTACTCTACTCTACTCTAGCCAAACTTAAAATAGCTCTGCTCTACTTTGCACTACTCTACTTTATTTTTCTCTTCTTTACTCTACTCTCCTCTGCTCTATGATACTCTGTCATGCTCTGCACTACTCTACTCTGCTCTACAATGCTTTACTCAGCTCTGATCTAGTCTACTCTGCTCAGTTCTGCTCTACTCTACTTAGCCTAAACTTGCTCTACTCTACTCTACTCCAATCTACTCCACTACACTCCACTCTAGGTTAGCCTAACCTAGCCTACCCTAGCCTAACCTAGCTCTATATACTTTACTCAACACTACTCTACTCTTCTCTAATCTACTCTACTCTAAAGTAGCATAGCCTTGCCTAACCTAGCTCTACTCTATTATACTCTACTTTGGTTTAAACTACTCTATTATAATCTACTCTACTATACTCTACTCTATTTTGCTCTATTCTAACTTAGCCTTGCCTAACTTAGCCTAACCTAACTCTTCTCTGCTTTGTTCTACTCTACTCATCACTGCTCTACTTTGCTCTGCTCTACTATGCTCTACTCTACTCTAGCCAAGTTTAGCCTAGCCTAGCCTAGCCAAGCTTAAACTAGCTCTACTCTACTCTACTCTAACCTAACCTAGCCTACCTGAGCCTAACTTAGCCTACCCTAGCTTAGCATAGCCTAACTTGGCTCTACTCTACTTTGTTTAACTCTACTCTACTATATTCTAGCTTAGCCTAACCTAGCTTTATAATACTCTACTCTACTCTACTCTTCTTTTGTCTTATCTACTCAGTTCTACTCTCCTTTATGCTGCTCTACTCTACACTATTCTACTATACAAGCCTAACCAAGCTTTACTCTCTCTTTTCTACTCTATTTTGCTCAACTTTGCTATACTCTAATATGCTCTGCTCTACTCTACTATACTCTACTATGCTCTATTATACTCTATTCTTCTTTACTTTACTATACTATAGCTTTGCCTAATCTATACTAGGTCTACTCTACTTTATTCTACTCTACTCTAAGCCAGCCAAGCCTAACCTAGCTCTACTCTACTCTACTCTACTCTACTCTATTATAATCTACTCAAACCTTGCCTCACCAAGCCTAGCCTACCCTAGCTTAACCTAGTTATACTCTACTATACCCTACTCTACTCAACTCTAACCTAGCCTAGCCCAGCCTAACCATCCCTTTCTCTTCTTTGAACTACTCTACTCTACTCTATTCTACTTTAATCTGCTCTACTCTGCTCCACTCTTATTTGCTCTACTCTAATATACTCTCTTCTACTCTTCTCTACTCTAGTCTACTCTACACTACTCCACTCTACTCTACTCTTTCGTAATCTACTCTACTCTACTCTACTCTAACATAGCCTTACCTAGCCTAGCTTAGCCTATCCTTGCCTAGCTTAACCTAACCTTACTCTACTCTACTCTAATGTACTATACTCTATTTTACTCTACTATACTCTAACCTAGCTTGGCCTAGCCTAGCATAACCTAGCTCAACTCAACTCTACTCTGCTCAACACTTCTCTACTCTACTTTGCTCTGCTCTACTTTACTCTTCTCTACTTTACTATATTCTACTCTACACTAGCCTAAGCTAGCCTAGCCTAACAAAGCTCTAGTATACTCTACTCTGCTCTACTCCACTATACTATACTCTATCCTAGCCTACCCAAGCTTAGCCTAACCTTGCCATACTCTACTCTACTTAACTCTAAGCTAGCCTAACCTAGCTTAGCCTAGCCTAACATAGCTTATCTTAGCCTAAACTAGCTCTACCCTACTCAACTCAACTCAACTCTAATCTACTATATTCTACACTTCTCCACTTTACTCTAGCCTAGCTTAGCCTAGCCTAATGTAGCTCTGCTCTGTTATATTCTACTTTATATTGCTCTACACTACTCATCTCTTCTTTACTATACTCTACTCTACTCTACTTTACTATACTCTACTCTTCTCTAGTCTACTCTACCCTACTTTACTATGCTCTACTATACTATAGCTTAGCCAAGCCCATCCCAACTCCACTCTACACTACTCTAGCCTAGCCTAGCCTGGACTACCCTTGCCTAGCCTAACTTAGTCTTGCTTAGCCTAACTTAACTCTACTTTGTTCTACTTTGCTCAACTTTACTTAGCTCTATTGTGCTTTTCTATTCTCTACTCCAGTTTATTATGCTCAAATATACTCTGCTCTGCTCTACTATGCTCGCCTCTTATCTCCTCTACTCTATTCTACTCTGCTCTACTCTACTCTACTCTACTATACTCTTCCATACTCTACTCTAATCTACTCCACTAAACTCTACTCTACTCTAACCTAGCCTAGCCTAAGAAGCTCTTCTTTAATCTACTCAACTCTACTCTACCTTACTCTAGCCTAGCCCAGCCTTGCCCAGCCCAAACTCACTCTGCTCACCTCAACTCTACTCTACTCTACTCTACTCTGCTCTACTCTACTCTGCTCTTCTCTGCCCTACTTTGCTCTACTCAGCTCAGCTCTATTCTACTCTACTCTAACTAGCCAAGCCTAACTTGACTCTACTTTACTCTACTCTACTCTAATGTACTCTATCTTACTCTACTCTACTCTACTTTATTCCATCCTAGCTTAGCCTACCTTAGACTAACCATGTATAGCCTAGCTTAGCCTAACCTTACCTAGCTCTACTACACTCTACTTTACTTTACTCTACTTCACTCTACTCTACTCTTAACCTAGCCTAGCCAAACCTAGTTTCGCCTAGCTCTGCTCTACTCTACTCTACTTTAGCCTATCCTAGTACTACTCTACTTTACTTTGATTTGCTTTGCTCTTCTATATTTTTTGCTGCTCTGCTCTTCTTTCCATTACTCAGATCTTCTTAGCTATACTTTGCTCAGCTTAGCTCTACTCTACTATGCTTTGCTCCACTCTACTCTACTCATCTCTACTCTACTCTACTCTACTCTACTCTAGCCTATCCTAACCTAACCAAGTTTACTTAGCCTAGCCTAGCCTAGCTTAGGCTTAGCTAGCTCTCTCCATTTTACTCTATTATACTCTACTCTACTCTAGTCTGCTCTACTCTACTCAACTCTACTCTAATATACTCTACTCTACTCTACTCTATTCTACTCTACTCAACTCTACTCTACTCTAGCATAGGTTAGCCTAGCCTAGCCTAGCCTATCTAGCTCTACATTACTCTACTCTACTCTACTCGACTCTGCTCTGCTCTACTCCACTCTACTTTAATCTTTTTTACTCTGCTTTTCTATGCTCTACGCTACTCTACTCTACTCTAATCTACTCGACTCTACTCAACTCTAGCCTCGCCTAACCTAGCCTATCCTTGCATAACATAGTCTAACCAAGCTCTACTCTACTCTACTCTACTATACCCTAGCTCTACCCTACTAACTCTACTCTATTCTATTCTACTCTACTCTACTATACTCTACTCCACTCTAACCTAGCCTAGCCTAGCCTAACCAAGCTCTACTATACTCTACTCTATTTACTATACTCTACTCATGCTTAGCCTTGCCTAGCCTCGCTTAGCCTTGCCTTGCCTAAGTTTTCTCTACAATACTCTATTCTGCTATACTATGCTCTACTTTGCTCAGCTTTGCTCTTTTTTGCTCTGTTATACTCTACTCTGCTTTGTGCTCTAGCCAGGCCAAGCTTTACCTCGCCTAACTTAGCTCTACTCTACTCTACTCCAACTTTTCCTCACCTAGCCTTGCCTACCCTAGCCTACCCTAGTCTTACCGAGCTTTGCTTAGCCTCACCAACCTATACTCTACTCCACTCTACTCTACTCTGCTCTACTCTACTCTACTTTGCTCAACTCGACTCTAACCTAGCCTAATATAGCTCTGCTCTACTCTACATTGTTTGCTTTACTTTGCTCTACTTATCTCTACTCTGCTCGGCTCTACTCTGCTCTACACTACTGTATTCTACTCTAACCTTGCCTTGCCTAGCCTAACTTTGCTTAGCATAACCTAACTCTACTCTACTATACTCTACAATACTCTACTCTAGCCTAGCCTAGCCTACACTTGCCTAGCCTTGCTTAACTTATCTTAGCTTAGCTCAAACAAACATAGCTCTAATCCACTCTACTCAACTCTACTCTACTCTATGCTACTCTAACCAAGCTGCACAAAGCCTAGCCAAACTAACTCTACTCAACTCATCTCTACTCTAGCCTAGCCTAACTTATCCTAACATAGCTCTATTCTACTCTGCTCTACTCTTTTCTACTCTGCTTTGCTATACTTTTCTATTATGTACTCTACACTCCTTTGCTATTCTCTTTTCTACTATGTTATACTCTACTACACTATTTTGCTCATTGGTTTGCTCTGCTCAGTTCTACTCTACTCTATTTTTCTCTACTCTGCTTAGCTCCACTCTACTTTGCTTTACCCTAATCTGCTCTAATCTTCCTTGCTCTGCTCTACTCTCCTCTACTCTACTCTACCCTTGGCTATCCTAACCTAACCTCGTTTAACCTAGCTCTACTCTACACTACTCTACTACTCTACTCTAGCCTAGCCTATCCTAACCTAACATAACATAGCTTAGATCTGCTCTACTATACTATACTCCACTTTACTCCACTCTTGTCTACTCTACCTGATGCTAGCCTAGCATAACTTAGCTTTGCTCTGCTCTGGTCTGCCCTGCTTTGCTCTCCTCTACCCTGCTCTACTTTAATCTCTACTCTACTATGCTTTAATCTCCTCTCCACTCTTCTCATCCTCACTCCTCTACTCTACTCTACTCTATTATGCTCTACTATACTTTACTCTACTCTACTCTGCTCCAACCTAGCCTTGTCTAGCCTAATCTAACTTTACTTTATTCTACTGTACTCTATCCTAGCCAAACCTAACCTAGCTTTACTCTGCTCTGCTCTACTCTGCTCTACTCTACTCTACTCTCCTCTTCTCTCTTCTCCTCCTTTCTCCTCTACTCTACTCTATTCTAACCTATCCAAGCCTAGTCTGACCTAACCTAGCTCTACTCTACACTACTCTACTCTACTTTACTTTACTCTAGCCTAGCAAAACCTTGCCTAGCCTACCTTAGCCTAGCTTAACCTATCCTATACTAACTTAGCTCTACTGTACTCCACTTTACTCGACTCTGCTCTACTCTACTCTACTCTACTATAACTTAGGCTAATCTAGCCTAACTTAGCCTAGCCTAACTTGCTCTACTCTACTATTCTTTACTCTGCTCTACTCTACTCTAACCTAACTTAGCCTTGCCTAGCCTATCCTAGCCTAGCCTTGCCAAACCTAGCTCTCATCTATATTACTCTACACTACTCTGCTCCAACCTCTTCAACTCTACTCTACTCAAACCTAGCTTAGCATAACCAAGCTATACTCCACTCTACTCTGCTCTATTGTGCTCTACTTTAGCCTAGACTAGCCTAGTCGAGCCTAGCCTAACGTAGCCTTGTCTAACTTAGCTCTGCTCTACTCTACTCAACTCGACTCTACTCTACTCAGCTCTACACTACTTTATTGTACTCTAGCCTAGCCTAGCATAACCTAGCTCTACTCTACTCTACTCTATTATACTAGACTCTACTCTACATTACTCTACTGTACTCTATTATACTCTACTCTTCTCTATCCTAGTCTAGCCTTGCTTAGCCTAAAATACTCTATTATACACAGCTCTATTATACTCTACTCTACTCTACTCTATTATGCTCTACTCTACTTTGCTTGGCTCTATTGTACTCTACTCTTCTCTACTCTACTCTACTCTGCTCTACTCTGATCTACTCTACTTTGCTCTGCTCTATGCTACTCTCCTTTGTTCTACTCTACTCTACTATGCTCCAACTTTGTTTAGCCTAGCTTAGACATGCATAGCATAACCTAGCTTTATTCTCCTCTACTCTACTCTACATTATTATAGCCTAGCCTTGCTTCACCAAGCCTACTCAAGTCTATCTTAGCCTAGCCTAACCTAGCTCTACTCTATTTTACTCAACTCTACTTTACACTTATCTATTATATTCTATTCTACTATACTCTTACTTAGCCTAGCCTACCATAATCGAACCTAGCTGTTCTTCACTCTGCAGTAGCCTAGCCGTCTCTAACCTAGCTCTACTCTACTATACTCTGCTCTAATCTACTCTACTCTACTTTACTCTGCTCTGATCTACTCTGCTCTTTTCTTCTCTACTTTACTTTACTCTGCTTTACTCTGCTCTACTCTACTCTCCCCTACTCTACTCTACTCTACTCTACTGAACTCCACTCTACTCTAGCCTAGCCTAACCTACCCTAGCTTAACATAACCTAGCTCTACTCTTCTTTACCTACTCTACTCATCTTTTGCTTAACCTAACCTAGCCTAGCTCTACTCTACTGTACTCTATTATGCTCTACTATGCTCTATTCTACTCTCTTCTACTCCACTCTACTCTACTCTACTCTACTCTACTCTACTCTACTCTACTCTACTCTACTCTAGCCTAGCCTATGCTAGCCTAGCCAAGCCAAACCTAGCTTTACTTTACTCTACTCTGCTTTACTCTAATCAAGCCTAGTGTAGCCTAGCCAAGCCTAAACAAGCTCTACTCTAATATACTCTAACCTAGCTTAGCCTAGCCTAACCAAGCTCTACTTTTCTTTACTCTACATTACTCTACTTTACCCTAGCCTAGCCTAACCTAGCTTTGCTTTGCTCAGCTCTACTCTTCTATGCTATGCTCCGCTCTACTGTTCTCTGATCTGCTCTGTTGTACTTTTCTCTCTACTCTACTCTTCTTTACTCTACATTATACTCTAGCCTAGCCTTGCTTAGCCTAGCTTAATTTAGCCCTACTCTAATCTACTCTACTCTACTCTACACTACTCTAGCTTGGCCTAGCCTAGCCTACCATAGCTTAGCATAGCCTAGCCTAACCTAACCTAACCTATCCTTTTTATGGCTCTATTGTACTCTACTCTTACCTAACTTAACCTATCCTTGCCTAGCCTATCCTAACTTAACTCTACTCTAGTCTACTCTACTTTATACTACTCTACTCTGCTTTACACTGCTCTACTCTACTCTGCTCTACTCTACTCTACTTTACTTTGCTTTAGCCTTGCTTAGCCAAACCTAACTAGCTCTACTCTACTCTAGCATAGCCTAACCTAGTATAGCCTAGTCTTACCAAACCTAGCATAGCCAAATCTAGCAACACTATACTCTACTCTACTCTATTACACTATACACAACACTACTCTACCCTACTGAACTCTACTTTATTCTACCCTATGCTACTCTACTCTGCTCTACTCGAACCTAGCCTAGCCTAGCTGAACATAACATTGCTTAAACTAACCTAGCTCTACTTTGCCTTGCTATGCTCTGCTCTACTCTACTATACTGAGCTCTGCTCTACCCTACCCTACTATACTCTGCTCTGGTCTACTCTATACTACTCTACTCTACCCTAACCTAGCCTAGCCTAGACTAGCTTAGCCTAACCAAGCTCTGTTCTATTCAACAATTCTTTGTGCTACTCTACTCTACTCTACTCTAGCCTTTCTTGGCTTAGCCTACCCTAGCCTAAGCAAACTCTACTCTACTCTACTCTATTATAATATACTCTACTCCACTCTACTCTACTTTACTATACTCTACTCTAACTTAGCCTAACCTAGCTTTACTTTTCTCTACTATACTTTAGTCTAGCCTTGCCTAACCTAGCTCTGCTCTTCTTAGCTCTACTCTACTCTCTTCTACTCAACTCTACTCTACTCTACTCTACTCCACTCTACTCTATTATACTCTACTATAACTTAGCATAACTAAGCCTATTCAAACATAGCTCTACTCTACTCTACTCTACTTTACACTATTCTACTCTACTCTCTAGCCTAGCCTACCTAGCTCTACTCTGGTTTGCTCTGCTCTGCTCAGCTCTACTCTACTCTACACTAATCTCCTCTCGTCTCCTCTACTCTCCTCTCCTTTCCTCTCATCTGCTTCTCTTCTCTGCTCTACTGTACTATACCCTACTCTACTCTGCCCTACTCTAGCCTAGCCTAACATTGCTTAACCTAGCTTAGCCTAGCCTAAAGTAGCTCTACTCTACTCTACTCTATTCTATTATGTTACTCTAATATAACATAGCTTAGCTTAGCCTAGCCTAGCCAAACCTAACTTTACTTAGCTCTACTAAACTCAACTCTAACATGCTCTACTCTAGCCAAGCCTAGTCTTGCCTAACCTAACCTAACCTAGCTCTGTATTGCTCTACTCTATTCTGCTCTGCTTGACTCTATTATACTCTACGCTGTTTTGCTCTACTCTACTCTACTCTACTCTAGCCTAGCCTAAGTTAGCCCAGCCTAGCCTATATTAGGTCTGCTCTACTCTATCCTACACTTCTCTACTCAACTATACTATGCTTTACTCCACTCTGCTCTTCTTTATTTTGCTGTGCTCTACTTTACTCTATTCTGCTCTACTGTACTATAGCCTAGCCTAGCCCAACCTAGCTCTACTCTACTCACATCTATTCTACTCTAACTAGCTTCGCGTACCCTATCCTAGCTAAGCCTAGGCTAGCCTTACCTAGAACTACTATACTTTAATCTACTCTACTCTACTCTATTCTACTATACTCTACTCCACTCTAATCTACTCAAACCCAGCCTAGATAAGCCTAACCTAACCTAAACTTGCTGTACTCTACTCTACGATACACAACTCTATTAAACTCTATCTCACTTAGCCTAGCCTAACTTAGCTCTGCTATAACACAACTCTGGTCGTCTCTACTACACTTTGCCCTACTCCATTTTGCCTCACTCTACACTTTTCTACTCTATTATCCTTTACTCTACTCTACTCTAGCCTAGCCTAGCCTAGCCGAACCTTGTCGATCCTAGCCTAACCCTTCCCTACTCTACTTTATTATACTATACTCTACTCTATTATACTTTACTTTACTCTACTCTACTCTAACTAGGCCTAGCCTAGCCTAGCTTAGTCTAACATAGCTCTACTCTAATCTACTATGCTCTGCTCTACTCTTCTCTATTCTGCTCTACTCTACTCTTCTTTACTCTGCTCTACCTTACATTGCTCTGATTTTCTCTACTCTAGTCTGCTCTACTCTGCTTTACCCTACTCTACTCTATTTTATTCTACTCTATCCTAGCCTAACTGAGCTCTACTCTACTCTACTATAGCATAGCCTAGCTAGCTTAGCCTAGCCTATCCTAGCCTAGCTTAGCCTAACCTAGCTCTACTCTACCCTATGCTCCTCTACTATAGTCTACTCTATACTATGCTAACTAAGCCTAGTCAAGCTTAACCTAGCCTATACTCACCTAAACTTGCTTTGCTTTACTCTACTCTTCTCTACTCTACTTTGTTCTAAACTACTACTCTCTGCTCCACTCTTTTTACTCTACTCTACTATGTTATTCTACTTTGCTGCTACTCTATTATACTCTAGTCTCCTCTGCTATCTTCCACTCTACTCTATTATGGCCAACTCTACTCCAATCTACTCTACTCTACTCTGTCATACTTCACTCTATCCTAGCCTAGCTTAACCAAGCTCTAGTCTAATCTATTCTACTCTACTATACTCTAATAGAGCTTAGCTTAGGGTAGCCAACCTTAGCCTACTCTAGCTTATCCTAATTTAGCCTAACCAAGCTTTACTCTACTTTGATTTAGTATAGCCTTAGTCAAACAAAGCTCTACTATACTCTGCTCTACTCCACTTCTACTCTACTCAAGCCTAGCCTTGCCCTAGTCTATCCTAGCCTAGCCTAGCCTAAGTTAGATCTTCTCTACTCTATTCTGCTCTACTAAGCTATACTATACTCTACTTTGCTCTGCTCTTCTCTACACTACTTTGCTCTGGTCTACTCTACTCTACTCTACTCTGCTCTACTCTGTATTCTAGACTAACCAAGCTTAGCAAGGCCAAACTTAGCTTTACTATGCTCTACTATAGCCTAGCCAACCCTAGCCTATCCTACCCGTGCTCTACATTACTAAACACTACTCCACTCTGCTCTTCTTTACTATGCTCTACTCTACTCTATTATACCTAGCCTAGCCTAGCTTAGCCAAGCCTATCCTAACTTAGCTCTATTATCACTTCTCTACTCTACTTTGCTGTACTCTACTCATCTTTGCTCAACTATATTCTACTTCTACTCTACTCTAGCCTTACCTAACCTAGCCATAGCCTTGCTTAGCCTAACCTAACTCAACTCTACTCTAGTATACTCTACTATATTCTCCTCAAATCTTGCCAAGCCTAGCATACCTTAGCCTAACTTAGCCCAAGCCAACCTTGCTTTACTCTACTCTACTAACCCCTACTATACCTTACTTTATCTCTATTCTACTCTAGTTTACTCTACTCTACTCTACTCTAACCTAGCCAAATCTAGCTCTACTATTCTCTACTTTACTCTACTCTACTCTACATTAATCTACTATACTCTAGCCTAGCTTAGCTTAGCCTAGCCTAACTAAGTTCTGCTCTACTCTACTCTATTATTCTCTACTCTATCAAGCTCTACTTTTTTATTCTCTACCCTGCTCTCCTTTAGTTTGCTCTATTCTACATAGCTCTACCCTACTCTACTCTGCTCTGCACTACTCTACTAAGCTCTACTTTTCTTTGCTCTGCTCTGCACTCCTCTAATCTACGATGCTCTACTTTAGTCTGCTCTTCCTTACTGTACTATATTCTACTCTACTCTACTCTATTATAATCTAGCTTATCCTAGCCTAGCCTTGCCTGACCTCGCTTTACTCTACTCTACTCTACTCTACTATACTCTACTATACTCTAGCCAAGCCTAACATAGCTCTGCGCTACTTTGCACTATTCTTCTTTATTTTGCCCTCCTCTACTCTACTCTCCTTTGCTCTATAATACTCTATTCTGTCCTGTAATACTCTGCTCTATTTTGCTCTACTCTACTCTACTCTGGTCAGCTCTGCTCATCTCTAATTTAATCTATTTTACTCTACACTACTCTAGCCTAGCCTACCCTAGCCTTACCTTGGCTCGCCTAACCTAGCTCATTTCTACTCTACTATTCTACTTTAGCTTAGCCTACCATAACCTAGCCTAGCCTAGCTTAGCCTAGGTTAACCTAGACTAAGCTTAGCTTGGCCAAGCCTAGCCTAACTTAACCTAACCTAGCTCAACTCTACTTTACTCTACTTTAGCTCTATTCTACTCTAGCGAAGCCTATCTTAACCTAGTCTAGCCTAGCCTTGCCTAATCTAGCTTTGCTCTGTCTACTGCTCTGCCTATGTTTACACTTGTCTGCTCTGCTTTATGCTGCTCTAGTATTCTTTTCTCTACTCTACTAAGCTATATCTACTCTACTCTACTCTACTCTAGCCTAGCCTAGCCAAGTTTCGCCTAACCTATCCGAACCTAGCTCTACTCTCCTATACTCTACTCTAATACCAAACTTTAGCCTAGTCGAGCCTAGCCAAGCCAATCCTAGATCTGCTCTGCTTTGCTCTACTCTGCTCTTCTCTCCTCTACTCTACTATACTATTCTCTCCTTTTTTTGCTCTACTCAGCTTTACTCTTCTTTGCTCTACTCTGCTCTACACCAATCTATTCTTCTCTCCTCTCTTTTGCTCTCCCCCTCTTCTATCCTCTCCTCTACTTTACTATACTATACTCTACTCTACTCTTCTCTAGTCTAACCAAACATAACCAACCTCTACTCTCCTCTACTCTACTCTACTCTAGTCATGCCTAGCCTAGCCTAACCTCGCTCTGCTCTTCTTTACTCTACTCTACAATGCTCTACTCTACTCTGCTCTTCTCTGCTCTTCTCTACTCTCCTCTACTCTACTCTGCTCTACTCTCCTTTACAAAACTCTACTCTACTCTACTCTACTATGCTCTATCCTACTCTACTCTAGCCAATATTAGCCTTGCCTACCCTAGCCTAAACTTGCCTTAGTCTACTCTACTATACTCCAATCTACTCCACTCGACTCTACTCTAGCTTAGCCTGGCCTAGCCTACCCTAGCCTAACCTAGCTCTATATACTTTACAACACATTACTCTACTCTTCTTTACTGTACTCTACTCTACTCTAAATTAGCATATCCTAGCCTAACCTAGCTCTACTCTACTATACTCTATTACTAAATTTTACCCTAGCTTAGCCTAGCTTAGCCGAACCTAGCTTTACTCTGCTCTACCCTTCTCTCCTCTACTCTGCACTACTATCCTCTACTCTACTCTACTTTGCTTTGCTATTCTCTACACTAATATGTTCTTCTCTCCACTCTTTTGCTCTCTTCTCCTCCCCTCACCTCTGCTCCCCTCTACTTTACTCTACTCTACACTACTCTACTCTACAATACTCTACTCTGCTCTACTCTAACCTAACAAAGCCTAACCTAGCTCTACTGTCCTATACTCTACTCTATCACCAAACTTTAGCCTAGCCGAGACTAGCCAAGCCAATCCAAGCTCTACTCTACTTTGCTCTACTCTGCTCTTCTCTCCTCTACTCTACTATTCTCTGCTCTTTTTTGCTCTACTCTGCTTTACTCTGCTTTGCTCTACTCTGTACTAATCTATTCTTCTCTACTCTCTTTTTCTCTCTTGTCCCCTCTCCTCTCCTCAACTTTACTATACTTTACACAGCTCTACTCTACTCTACTCTTCTCTAGTCTAACCGAACTAACCTGCTCTACTCTACTCTACTCTACTCCAGCCTTGCCTAACCTAGCTTAACCTCGCTTTGCTCTGCTCTACTCTACTCTACACTGCTCTGCTCTACTCTGCTCAGCTCTGCTACATTCAACTCTACTCTACTCTACTCCACTCTTCTCTACTCTAGCCTAGTTTAACATAACCTAGCCTAGCCTAACCTAGCTTCACTATACTCTTCTCTAATCTATGCTTCTCTACCCTACTCTACTCTAGCCTAGCCTAGCTTAGCCTAGCCCAACCTAACCATGCCTAGCCGAACCTAACTCTACTTTACTCTACTCTACTCTACTCTATTCTACTATATTCTACTGTACTCTACTTTAACTTAGCTTAGCCTAGCTTAGCTTGTCCTAACTCTACTCTACTCCACTATACTCTTCTCTAGTCTTGGTTAGCTTTGCTTAGCTTAACCTAGCTCTACTCTACTAAGCTATACTATACTCTTCTCTACTCTGCTCTGCTCTACTCTACTTTGTTATGCTCAAGTCTACTTTACTCTACTCTACTCTACTCTACTCTACTTTACTCTAGCCTAACCTAACATAACCAAGCTCTACTCTAATATACTATGCACTATTGTACTCTACTCTACCCTTACCTAGCCTAGCCAAGCCTACCTTAGTCTAACCTAGCTATACTCTACTCTATTGTACAATACTATACTCTACTCTAACCTAGCTCTCCTCTACTCTACTCCAGCCAAGCCAAGCCTTACGTAGCCTAACCTAGCTCGGTTCTTCGCTACTTCGCTCTACTTTGCTCTGCACTACTCTGCTATGCTCTATGCTGCTCTACTCTACTTTGCTCTGCTCCACTCTATTATGGTTTGCTTTACTCTGCTCTACTCAACTCTACTTTGTTCTACCCTACCTTATTTTCACCTAGCCTTGCCTAGCCTAACATAACCTAACCTAACTCTATACTACTCTACTCTACTCTAGCCTAGCCTAACATAGCCAAGCATAGCCTAGCCTCACCTAGCCTAGCCTAACCTAGCTCTACTCTACTTTACCCTACTCTATTATACTCTACTCAACTATACTCTACTCTACTCTACTCTACCTTAACATGGCCTAGCTTAGCCTAACCTAACTCTACTCTGCTCTACTTTACTTTACTCTACTCTTCTCTGCTCTACTTTGCTCTACTCTATTCTACTCTACTCTTCTATACTCTACTCTACTCTAGACTTCTCTACTCTACTCTGATTTGCTCTCTTTACTCTACTCAACTCTATTCTACTCTGCTTTAGTCTAATCTAGCTTAGCATAACCTAATTGAGCTCAATGCTACTCTACTTTACTCTTGTCTACTTTACTCTACTTTGCTCTACTCCACTCTAGTCTACTTTACTCTAACCTAGGCTCACCTGGCTTAGCTTATCCTAGCTCTACTCTACTGTACTCTACTCTAGCCTAGCTTAACCTAGCTAAGCTTAGCCAAACCAAGCTCTGTTCTTCTCTGCTCTACTTTTCTTTGCTCTACCTTACTCTACTATGCTCTACTATGCTTCACTCAGCTCTACTCCGCTTTACTATTCCCTTCTCTACTCTATTGTAATCTATCCTAGGCTAACCTTGCTCTATTCTACTTTACTCTACTCAACTCTACTCTACTCAAGCCTAGCCTAGCCCAGCCTAACCTAGGCTAACCTAGCTTAGCCTAGCCTTGCTTAACCTAGCTCTATTCTACTCTACTTTACTATAATCAACTCCACTCTACTCTACTCTAGCCTAATCTAGCATAGGCTAGCCTAACTAAGCTCTCCTTTGCCTACTCAACTCTTCTCTTGCTTAGCCTAGCCTAGCCTAACCTATCTCTACTCTACTCTACTCTCTATATTATACTTTACACTACTCTACTCTACTCTAACCTAACCTAGCCAAGCCTAACCTAACTCTACCCAACTCTACTATAGCCTTGCCTAGCCTAACCAAGCTTTGCTCTACTCTGCTCTGCTCTACTCTACTCTGCTCTACTCAGCACTACTCTACCCTACTCTACTCTACTCTACTTTAGCCTTGCCTAGCTTAACCTTGCACTACACTACACTACTCAACTCTGCTCTACTATTCTTTACTATATTCTACTCTACTTTAACCTATCATATCCTAGCCTTGCCATGCCTAGCCTAGCCTAACCATGCTTTACTTTACTCTACTCTACTCCAATGTATAAAAGCCTAGCCTAGCTTAGCCTGAACAAACATCGCTTTACTCTACTCTATCCTCGCATAGCCTAGCCTAACCTTGCTCTGTTGTACTCTTGTCTACTCCACTCCACTATGCTCTGCTCTACTATGCTCTACTCTGCTATGTTTTGCTATGCCCTACTCCTCTATGCTCCACTCTACTCTACTATAAACTACTTTAACCAAGCCCAGGCAAACTGAACCTAGCTCTACTCTACTCTACTCCATCCTACTCTACTCAACTCTACTCGACTCTACTCTAACCTCGCCTAGCCTAGCCTAATCTAGCTCTACTATACTCTACTATACACTTGCCAAGCCTAACCTAGCCTAGCTCTACTCTACTTTACTCTACTCTCCTCTACTTTACTCTACTCTACTAAAAACTAGCCTAGCCTGGCCAAGCCTAACTTAAGTCTATTCTACTCTACTCCACTATACTCTTCTCTAGCCTAGCCTTACCTAACTTTGTTATATGTTGCTCAGCTCTAATCTACTCTACTCTACTCTACTTTGATATGCTCTACTCTACCCTACTTTGCTTTATTCTGCTCTACTCTTCTTTACTCTTCTTTGCTCTACTCTATTCTACTCTACTTTACTATAACCTTGCCTAGCCTAACATATCCTAGCTCTACTCTACTCTACTCTACTCCACTCCAAATTACACTACACTACTCTTCTCTACTCTACTCTAGCCTACCCTAACCCAAACTAACCTAGCCTAGCTTACCCAAGCCTAACTTAGCTCTATGCTACTCTTCTTTACTCTACTCTACCTGGCTCTTCTCTACTCTACTGTACTTTGCACTACTCTTCTCTAGCCTAGCATATCCTATCCTAGTCTAGGCTAACTTAACTTAGCTAACCTCTACTCTGCTCTACTCTACTCTACTCTACTATACTCAAGCCTAGCCTAGCCTACTCTAGCTTATCCCATCCTAAGAAAGTTGCACTCTACTTTACTCTACTTTGCTCTACTATACTCTTCGCTAACTACCCTAACCTAACTCTACTCTACTCAACTCTACTACTCTATTCTACTCAAGAAAGCCTTAGCCTCGCCAAGCCTATCCTAGCCTTTCTTTGCATAACCTAACTTAGCTCTCCTCTACTCTACTATAATATATTCTAGATGACTATACTCTACTCTACTCTTCACTACTCTACTCCAACCTAGCTTACCATAGCCTAACCTAACCAGGCTTGGCCTAATTAGCTCTACTTTACTCTGCTCTGCTCTACTTTGTTCTACTCTGCCCTACTCTACTCTACTATGCTCTACTCTACTCAACTCAGCTCTACTCTACTCTACTCTACACTTCTCTGCACTACTTTGCTCTTCTCTACTATGCTCTTCTTTGATATACTCTACTCTACTCAACTATACTCTACTCTACTCAAGTCTAGAGTAGCCTAACAGAGCTCTACTCTACTCTACTTTACCTTACCCTACTCTGCTCCACTCTATTCTAGCCTTGCTTAGCCTACCCTAACCAAGCCTAGCTCTTCTTTACTCTACTATATTCTATTCTACTCTACTCTACTCTAATCTACTCTACTCTACTCTACTGTAACCAAGCCTAGCCTAAACTAGCATAAGCCTTCTCTACTCTACTCTACTCTACTCTTCTCTTACCTAGCCCAACCTAGCCTAGCCTAGCCTATCCTAACCTAACCAAGCTATGCTCTTCTCTACTCTACTATGCTCTACTCTTCTTTACTCTACTCTACTTTAATTCACTTTGCTATGCTCTTCCCTCCTCTACTATGCTCTGGTCTACTATAATATAGCCTAGCCTAACCTAACGTAGCTCTATTCTACTACACTCTACTCTATTCTACTTTACTCTTCTCTAGCCCCGCCTAACCTAACCTAACCTAACCTAGCCTAACCTAACTCTACTTTACTCTACTTTGCTCTTCTATGATCTACTCTACTTTTCTCTACTCTACTATGCTTTACTTTATTTTGCTCTACTCTGCTCTACTCTCCTCTCCTCTCCTCTCCTCTCTGTTACTCCACTTTACTTTATTTTACTCTACAAAACTCTACACCACTCTACTCTACTCTAACCTAGGCTACCTTATCCTAGCCTAACCTAGCTCTACTTTTCTCTACTCTATTCTACCTTATTCTACTCTATCTAATCTACTCTATTCTACTAAACTCTATACTACTCTACTCTAGTCTACTCTAACCAAGCTTAGCCTAGCCTAACTAGACATAACCTAGCTCTACTATACTCTACTCTGTTCTACTTTGCTCTCCTCTACTCTACTTTGATTTGTTGTGCTCTACTCTTCTCTATTCTACTCTAACCTAACCCAGCCTAACCTAGCCAACCTAGCTCTACACTACTCTACTCTACTCTTGTCTACTGTAGCATTGCCTTGCCTAACCTAGCCTAACCAAGCTCTGCATTGCTCTTCTCTACTCTACTTTGCTCTGTACTGCTCTGCTCTGCTATGCTCTGCTCTACTCTACTCTACTTTACTCGAGCCTAGCCTAGCCTAGCCTAATCTAACCTTGCTCCACTCTACTATACAATACTCTACTCTTCAGTATCTTAGCCTAACCTAGCCTAGTTGAACCTAACCTAACCAAGCTCAACTCTACTCTACTCAACTATACCATACTATACTATACTCTACTCTACTATACTCTTCTCTATTATACTATACTCTACTTTACTCTACTCTAGTCTGCTCTACTATACTCCAACCTAGCCTAGCTGAGCCTAGCCTGGCCTTGCTTAGCCTACCTTAGCTCTAATCCACTTTGCTCTGCTCTACTCCAATAAGCTCTGCTCTATTTTGCTCTTCTCTACAATGCTCTGCTCAGTACTACTCCTCTCTGCTATGTCGTATTTTTCACTGCTCTGCTCTGTTCTGCTCTTCTCTGCTCTACTCTACTCTAGCCTCCTCTCGCCTAACCAGCCTAACCGAGCTCTCCTCTACTCCACTCTACTCTACACTACTCTACTCTTCTCTACTCTACTCTATAGTAGCCTAACTTAGCCTATCTTAGCCTAGCTTAGCTGAGCGAAGCCTAACTTAGTTTTACTCTACTCCAGTCTACTCTACTATACTCTACTCTACTCGACTCGACTCTACTCTACTCTACTCTAAACTAGCCAAGCCTACCTAGCTCAGCTCTATTCTACTCTACTCTAGCCTACTCTGCGATACTCTACTCTACTCAACTCAAGTCGACTCTACTTTACTCTACTCTAAACTAGCCAAGCATATCCTACCTAGCTCGGCTCTGCTCTACTCTACTCTAGCCTACTCCACTCTATTGTACTCTAGCTTCGCTTGGCCAAGCGTAACCTATCCTAGCCTAGCTTAACCTAGCTTTCCTCTCCTTTACTCTACTTTACTATACCCTACTCTATTATGCTCTACTCAACTCCACTCTGCTCTACTCCACTCTATTATTCTTTGCTCTGTTCTACTCAACTATACTCTACTCTATTGTACTTTAGTCGAGCCTAGCTTAACCTAGCTCAAATCTACTATGCTCTACTCTAGTTTACTTTACTCCACTCTAGAATAGCATAGATTCACTTAGCCTATCCTAACTTAACTCTACTTTACTCTATTCTACTCTACTCCACTCATATCTAATCTACTCTACTCTACTCTTCTCTAACCTAACCAAACATAGCCTAGCCTAACCTAGTTCTTCTCTACTCCACACTAACCTAGCCTAGGCTAACCTAGTCTTGCCTAACGTTACTCTACTATGCTCTACTCTATATTGCTCTTCTCTACTCTGCTCTACTCTACTCTGGTTAGCTCTACTCTACTCTGGTCAGCTCTACTCTACTCTACTCTACACTACACTACTCTACTGTACCCTATTTGACTCTACTCTTTTCTATTGTAGCCTAGCCTAGCTTAACCAAGCTCTACTCTACTCTACTTTACTTTACTCCAGCCTTGCCTTTCCTAGCTTTGCCAAGCCTTGCTTAGCCTAGCCTAACCTAGCTCTGCTCTACTATGTTATGCTATGCTTTGCTTTGCTCTGCTCTTCTCTGCTTTACTCTATTCTACTCTACTCCACTCCAACCAAGCCAATCATAGCCTAGCCTTGCCTAGCTTAGCCTAACCTAACCTAGCTCTACTCTATTATACTCTACTCTACTCTAACCTAGACTAGCCAAGCCTAGCCTACAATAGCCTCGCATAGCCTAGCCTGGCCAAGCTTAGCCTAGCCTAACATTGCTCTGGTTGGCTCTGCTCCACTATGCTCCACTGTGGTTTGCTCAGCTTTGCTCTTCTTTTCTCTACTCAGTTCTACTCTACTTTGCACTACTCTACTCTAACCTAGCTTAGCCTATCCTATCTTAACTTAGATCTACTCTACTCTACAATACTTAACTCTACTCTACTCTTATCTAATCTACTCTACTCTACTCTAGCTTAGGCATAGCCTACCCTATCCTAGCTTAGCCTAGCCTAACCTTACCTAGCACTACTCTTCTCCACTCTACTCTACTCTACACTACTCTACTATTCTCTACTCTACTCTACTCCATTATACTCTACTCTACTCTAACCAAGCCTTAACTAACCAAGCCTATCCTAGCCTAACCTAGCTCCACTCTATTATACTCTGTTATACTCTACTCAACTCTAGCCTGGCCTAACCTTGCTCTACTTTACTCTACTCCACTTTACTCTACTTTAATCTACTATGGTTTTCTCTTCTTTGCTTTACTCTCCTTTGCTCTGCTCTGCCCTTCTCAACCCAACTCTGCTCTACATTGCTCTACTCTACTCTACCTTTCTTTACTCTGCTCTATTCTGCCTACTTTGCTCTACTCTACTCTACTCTACTAAACTCCGATTTACTATACTCAAGCCTACCCTGGCCGAGCAAAACCTAGCTCTACTCTACAAGACTACTTTAGTTTACCCTAACCTAGCTTAGTCGAGCCTAACGTAACCTAGCATAGGTTACTCAACTATACTCTTCTCTAGCCTAGTGTAGCCTAGCCTAACCTAGCTCTGTTGTACTCTACTTTGCACTACACTACAATGCTCTACTCTGCACTACTCTTCTTTGCTTTGCTCTTCTCTATTTTTCTCTACTCTACTCTAGTCTACTTTAACCTAGATTAGCCTAGCCTAACCAAGATCTACTTCACAATACTCTACTCTAGTCTAGTCTAGCCTAACCTTACATAGCCTGGCCTAACCTAACCTAGTAGTACTCTTCTCTTCTCTACCCTTCTTTGCTCTGCTCTGTTCTACTCTACTCTACACTACTTGTTCTACTCTACTCTAATCTACTCTTCTTTGCTCTACTTTACTCTAATCTTGCCTAACCTAACCTAGCTCTACTCTACTCTACTCTAACCTAGCCTAGCCTACCCTATCCTAGCCTAACCTATCTTAACTCTATTCTACTCTACTCTATCCTACTCTATTATACTCTACTCTACTCTACTCTAACCTAGCCTTTCCTTGCCTAGCCTAAGCTTGCTCTACTCTACTCTCCCCTACTATACTCTACTGTGCTCAACTTTACCCTCTCCTAGCCAAGCTTAGCCAAACAAATCCTTGCTCATTTTAGCTCTGCTCCACTATACTTCACTCTGCTCTACTCTGCTCTACTTCACTCTATTCTGCTTTATTCTATTCTACTCTATTATACTCTACTCTAGCCTAACCTAACCTAGCTTTACTCTACTCTAATATACTCTACTCTACTCTACTCTGACCAAGCCTAGCCTTGCTTTGCCTAACCAAACTCTATTATACTCTACTCTACTATTCTCTACTCTCCTCTGCTTTGCTCTACCATTCTCCATTATTCTCTACTCTACTCTACTTTACCCTACTCTATTATACTCTAGCCTAGCCTAATCTTGCTCTACTCTACTCTAATCTACACTACTCTACTCTACCTTACTCTAAGTTAGCCAAGCCTAAACTAGTCAAACCTAGATCTACTCTATTCTACTCTCCTCTACTCTAACCTAGCCTAGCCTAACCTAGCTCTACTCTGCTCTACTATGCTCTACTATACTGTGCTCTACTCTACTCTACTCTACTATACTATACTCTACTATACTCTACTCTACACAACCCTACATTACTCTACTCTACTCTTCTTACTCTACTCTAGCCTAGCCTAGCTTAGTTTTGCTTAACATAGCTCTACTCTACTCTACTCTATTATATTATGCCCTACTCTACTCTATTCTACTCTATTCTACTATGTTCTACTCTACTCTACTCTACTCTAGCCTAGCTAAACAAAGCCTAGCCTAGCCTAACCTAGTTCTACAATATTCTACTCTACTTTACTTTACTCTACTCTACTCTAGCCTATTTTAGCCTTCCCTATCCTAGCCTATACTTGCTTTACTCTACTATGCTCTTCTCCAATCTACTCCACTCGACTCCACTCTAGGTTAGCCTAGCCTAGCCTACCATAGCCTAACCTAGCTTTATATACTTTACTCAACACTACTCTACTCTTCTCTACTCTATTCCACTATACTCTACTCTACTCTAAAGTAGCATAGCCTTGCCTAACCTAGCTCTACTCTAGTTTACACTACTTCATTATAATCTACTCTACTATACTCTACTCTACATTGATCAACTCTAACTTGGCCTTGTCTAACTTAGCCTAACTTAGGTCTTCTTTGCCCTATTCTGCTCTATTCAACACTACTCTGCTTTGCTCTGCTCTACTCTACTCTACTCTATTGTAGCAAAGTTTACCCTAGCCTAGCTTAGCCATGCCTAAACTTGCTCTACTCTACTCTACTCTAACCTAACCTAACCTACCTGAGCCTAACCTAGCCTAGCCTAGCTTAGCCTAGCCTAACTTGGCTCTAATCTACTTTATTCAACTCTACTCTACTCTACTCTATTCTAGCTTAGCCTAACTTAGCTTTACTATACTCTGTTCTACTCTACTTTTGTCTTATCTACTCTACTTCCCTCTACTCTACTTTACTTTCCTCATTGCTGCTCTACTCTACACTACTCTACTTTGCTCTATCCTAATCTTCTCCACTCTACTATAATTTGCTCTACTCTGCTTTACTTTGCTCTACTATGGCTTACTCTAGCCTAGCCAAGCCTTGTATAGCATAACCTAACCTAGCACAGCTCTACTCTACTCTACTCTATTATAGCCTAGCTAAACCTCGCTAAGCTCTATTCTACTATGCTCTCTTCTACTCTACTCTAGTCTACTCTACTCTGCTCTGCTTTGCTTTATTATTCTTTACTGTACTCTATTTTTTCTACTATACTCTACTTTACTCTAGTCTATTATAGCCTAGTTTAGCTTAGCCCAGCCTAGCTTATCTTAGCTCTACTCTACTCTACTATACTCTATTCTATTATACTCTACTTATTCCTAATTTTGCCTAGCATAGCCAAGCCTAATTTAACCTAGCTTTACTCTACTCTAATCGACTCTACTCTACCCTAGTTTACTCTGCTCTACTCTACTCTACTATAGCCTAGCCTAGCCTAACCAAGCTTTACTCTTCTCTTTTCTACTATGCGTGGCTCATCTCTACTTTACTCTACTATGCTCTGCTCTACTCTATTATATTATACTCAGCTCTACTTTACTCTATTCTACTTTACTCTGCTCTATCATACTTTAGTTTTGCCTAACCAAACCTAGGTCTATTCTACTCTATTCTACTCTACTCTAGCCTAGCTTAGCCTAACCAAACTCTACTCTACTCTACTCCACTCTACTATAATTTACTCTAACCTAGCCACTCCTAGCCTAGCCTACCCTAGCTTAACCAAGCTGTACCCTACTATACTCTACTCTACTCAACTCTAACCTAGCCTAACCCAGCTTAATCCCTTACTCTTCTTTGCTCTACTCTACTCTACTCTACTCTACTTTAATCTGCTCCACTCTTGTTTGCTCTACTCTGATCTTCTCTACTCTACTCTACTCTGCTTTAGTCTACTCTACACTACCCCACTCTACTCTAGTCTTTTCTAATCTACTCTATTCTACTCTACTTTAACATAGCCTTACAAAGCCTATCTTAGCCTACCATTTCCTAGCCTAGCCAAACCTTACTCTACTTTACTCTAATATACTATACTCTATTTCACTCTACTATACTCTAACCTAGCCTAGCTTAGCCTAACCTAGCTCAACTCTACTCAACTCTACTCAACTCTGCTCTACTCTACTTTGCTCTGCTCTACTTTACTCTTCTCTACTCTTCCCTGCTTTACTATATTCTACTCTACACTCGCCTAAGCTAGTCTAGCCTAATCAAGCTCTACTATACTCTACTCTACTCTACTCCATTATACAATACTCTATCCTAGCCTACCCAAGCTTAGCATAACCTTGCCCTACTCTACTCTACTTTACTCTAGGCTAGCCTAGCCTAGCTTAACCTCGCCTAACATAGCTTATCCTAGCCTAAACGAGCTCTACTATACTCTACTCAACTGAACTCTAATCTACTCTATTCTACTCTCCTCCACCTTACTCTAGCCTAGCTTAGCCTAGCCAAATGTAGCTCTACTCTACTCTATTCTACTTTACTTTGCTCTACACTACTTATCTCTTCTCTGCTCTACTCTACTCTACTCTACTCTACTTTGCTCTACTCTACTCTACTGTTCTCTAGTCTACTCTACTCTGCTCTACTGTACCATACTCTACTTTACTATGCTCTAATATACTATAGCTTAACCAAGCCTATCCCAACTCCACTCTACTCTACTCTAGTATAGCCTAGCCTAGACTACCCTTGCCTAGCCTAGCTTAGTCTTGCTTAGCCTAACCTAGCTGTACTTTGTTCTACTTTGCTCTACTTTAATTTCCTTTATTATGCTTTTCTATTCTTTGCTATTGTTTATTCTGCTCAAATCTACTCTGCTCTGCTCTGCTATGCTCTCCTCTCATCTCCTCTCCTCTATTCTACTCTGCTCTACTCTACTCTATTCTATTCTACTCTACTATACACTACTCTAATCTACTCCACTAAACTCTACTCTACTTTAGCCTAGCCTAGCATATCCTAGCCTACCATATCCTAGCCTAGCCTAACTAGCTCTTCTTTACACTACTCTACTCTACCGTACTCTAGCCAAGCCCAGCCAAGCCTAGCCCAACTCGCTGTGCTTCGCTCGGCTCCACTCTACTCTGTTCTACTCTACTCTACTCTTTTCTGCCCTACTATGCTCCACTCAGCTTAGCTCTATTCTACTCTACTCTAACCTAGCATAGCCTAACTTGACACTACTTTACTCTACTCTTCTCTACTCTACTTTACTCTAGCCTAGCCTAGCCTACCTTAGACTAGCCATGCATAGCCTCGCTTAGCCCAACCTTAACTAGCTCTACTCTACTTTACTCTATTTCACTCTACTCTACTCTTAACCTAGCTTAGCCAAACCTAGCTTAGCTTAGCTCTGCTTTACTCTACTCTACTCTACTCTACTCTACTCTAGCCTATCCTAGCACTACTCTACTCTACTTTGATTTGCTTTGCTCTTCTTTATTTTTTGCTGCTCTGCTCTTCTCTTCTTTACTCAGATCTACTGAACTATACTTTGCTCAACTCAGCTCAGCTCTACTTTGCTCTACTCTACTTTACTCTACTCATCTCTACTCTACTCTACTCTACTCAATCGTATCCTAACCTAACTTAGTTTACCTAGCCTAGCCTAGCCTAGCTTAGGCTAAGCTAGCTCTACTCCACTTCACTCTTCTATACTCTACAATACTCTACTCTACTCTACTATATTATACTCTATTCTATTCTACTCTACTCTACTCTATTCTACTCTACTCTACTCTGCTCTTCTGTAGCCTAGCCAAACCTAGCCTAGCCTAACCTAACCCAACTATGCTCTACTCTAGTCTGCTCTATTATGCTCTTCTTTTATATGCTCTACTTTACTATTCTTTACTCTGTTCTACTCTACTCTGCTCTGCTCTACTTTACACTACTCTGCTCTTCTCTGCTATACTCTACTCTACTTTATCTTACTCTAGCCTACCTTGGCCTAGCCTAACCTAACCTAGCTTTACTCTACTCTACTCTAGTCTACTCCACTCTACACTACTCTACTTTTCTCTAGCCTAGCTAAGCTTAGCCTACCCTAACCTAGCTCCACTCTACTCTACTCTACTCTACTCTAATATATTATACTCTACTCTACTCTATCTACTGTACTCTACATTACTCTAATCTACTCCTCTAATTTGCTTTTTTCTAGCCTAGCCTAGCCAAGTGCTACTCTACTCTACTCCATTATACTCTACTCTACCCTATTCTTCTCTACACTACTCTACTTAATAATACTTTAGCCTAGACTTTACTCTACTCTACTCTACTCAACTCAATTCCACTCTACTCTATACTACTCTAATCTAATTTAGTATACTCTACCCAACTCTACTCTACTCCACCCTAACCTAAAGTAACCTTTCCTAACCAAGCTCTACTCTACTCTACTATACTCTACTCTAGCCTAGCCTAGCCTAGCGTAACCTAACCTAACTCTACTCTACTATACTCTACTCTACTCTGCTCTTCTTTGCTCATCTTTACTCTGCTTTGCTTGTCTCTATTTTGCTCTATTCTAGCCTAGCCTAGACTAACCTAGCTCTACTCTACTCTACTTTGCTCTACTCTACAATACTCAACTCTACTCTAGCCTACCCTTACCTAATCTAGCCTAGCTTAGCCCAACCTAACCTAGCTCTACTCAACTCAACTCTACTCTACTCTATTATACTCTAACCTAGCCTAACCTAACCTAGCTCTATTGAACTCTACCCTACTCTACTCTACTCTGATCTACTCTACTCTAGCCTAGCCTAATCTACCTTTGCTCTACTCTGCATTACTATACTCTACTCTGTTCAGCTTTGCTCTACTCTTTATTATGCTCTACTCCACTCTACTCTACTCTCTTCTTCTCTCTTCTCGTCTCCTCCACTCTCCTCTCCTCCTCCCTCCTCTACTCTACTCTACCCCACTCTACTATACTCTACAATAATCTACTCTTCTCTACATTACTTTATTCTATTATACTTTACATTGGTCAACTCTACTCTAGCCTAGCCTAGCCTAATCTGGCTATTCTCTACTTTACTATACTGTACTCTACTCTACTCTACTCTACTCTATTTTACTCTAGCCTAACTAAGCTTAAACTTCCCTAGCTTAGCCTTCCCTAGGCTAACCAAGCCTACCCTAACCCAGCTCTACTCTACTCTACTCTACACTATACTTTACTCTACTCTATTCTACTCTAGTCTACCCTGCTCTACTCAAACATAGCCAAGTCTAACCTAGTTTAGCCGAGCCTAACCTAGCTCAGCTCTACTCTACTCTTCTCTACTCTACCCTACTCTACACTGCTCTAATATACTCTACTTTATTCTACTCTACTCTACTCTACTCTTCTACTCTGCTCTACTCTGCTCTCCACATTGCTCTACTCTACTCCCCTCTGCTATCCTTTACTTTATTCTGCTTTACTATACTCCACTCTACTCTACTCTACTCTACTCTAATCTACTCTATTATACTCTACTCTACTCTACTCTAGACTAGCCTAGCCTAACCTAATCTCACTAAACTCTACTCTATTCTGCTCTACTGTACTCTACTCAACTCTACTCTGCTCTCCTCTACTCTACTCTACTTTGCCCTACTCTACTATATTCTATTCTGCTCTACTCAGCTCTACTCTACTCTACTTTACCCAAGCATATTCTAGCCTATCCTAACCTAGCTATACTCTACTCTACTCTACTATGCTCTACTCTATAATGCCCTGCTCTTCTCTGTAATGCTCTGCTCTTCTCTATAATGCTCTACTCTTCTCTACTCTGATCTACTTTGCTCAACTCTGCACTACTCTACTATGCTATACTCTACTCTACTTTAGTAAAGCCTAACCTAGCCTAACCTCACCTAACCTAGTTCTACTCCACTCTATTTTAATCTTCTCAAGCTAGCCTAACCTAGCTTTCCTTAGCCTAGTCCAGCCTAACCTAGCTCTACTCTACTCTACAATATTATACTCTTCTCTACTCTACTCTAACCTAGCCAGACCTTGTCTTGCTTAGCCTAACCTAGCTCTACTCTACTATACTCTACTTTACTCAACATTACTCTTCTCTACTCTGCTCTACTCTGTTCTTCTCTACTTTGATGTACTCTGCTCCACTCTACTCTACTCTACTCTGATCTAATCTATGCTACTCTACTCTACTCTAGCCAAGCCAAGCCTAGCCTAATCGAGCTCTACTCTACTCTAATCTGCTCTTCTCTAGCCTAGCCTAAGTTAGCTCTACTACACTCTACTCTACTATACTCTACTCTACTCTTCTCTACTCTACTTTATCCTAGCTTAGCCAAGCCTAGCTTAAGCTAACTCTACTCTAATCTACTTTACTCTAGCCGAGCTTGGCCTAGTATAGCCTAACCTTAGTTATCCTAGCCCTACATCGCCTAACCTAACTCTGCTCGACTCTTCTCTGCTCTCCTCTACTGTACTAATCTCTACAATACTCTAGCCTACCCTAGCCTATCCTAGCACTACTCTACTCTACTATACTCTACTCTATTTTACTCTAGCCAAGCCTAGCCTAGACTATCCTTGCTTTACTCCACTCTACTCTACTCTACTTCACCATATTATACTATAACATAGCCTTGCCTAGCCTAACCTAACCTAGCTCTACTCATTTGTACACTACTCTAATCTACTCCACTGAACTCTACTCCACTCTAGCCTAGCCTCACTAAGCCTAGCATAGCCTGGCTTATCCTAGCCTAGCCTAACCTCGCTCTACTCTACACTACTCTGTTATGCTTTGTTCTACTCTGATCTACTTTTTTTGCTCTATTCTACTTTATTCTACTCTGCTTTGCTCTACTCTACTTTGGTCTGCTCTCCTCTCCTTTACTCTACTCTACTCTACTCTACTCTACACTACTCTACACCACTCTAACTAACTTAGACTAGCCTTGCCTAATCAAGCTCAACTCTACTCTACTCCACTCTAGCCTAGCTTAGCGTAACTTAGCTCTGCTCTACTTTGCTTTACTCTACTTTGCTCTGCTCTACTTTGCTCCACTTTGCTCTTTTTTTCTTTATTCTACTTTGCTCTGCTTTACTCTACTATACTCTACTCGACTCTAGCCAAACCTAGCCTGGCCTAGCCTAGCCTAACCTAGCCATACTATACTCAACATTACCCAACTCTACTCTACTCTAGCCTAGCCTTACCTAAGCTAGCCTAGCCTGACCTCACCTAGGCTATACTCTTATCCACACTACTCTACTCTACTCGACTCTACTCTAATATCTTTTATTCTTCTTTAGCCTACCTAAGCCTAACCTATCTTTATGTTACTCTACTCTACTCTATTCTAACCTAGCCTATCCTAGCCTTACTATACTCTACTCCACCCTACTCTACATCATTTTACTCTAGCCTAGCCTAACCTTGCCTGACTTAGCCTAGTCTAGCCTAAACTCACAGAGGCTTTACTCAACTTTGCTCTACCCTACTGTATTTTACTATGCTCAGCTCTGCTTTACTCTACTCTGATCTACTCTACACAGCTCTGCTCTTGTCTACTCTGCTCTGCTCTACTATGCTATGCTTTCCCTACTTTATTCTATTATACTTTGCTCTATTATACTCTGCTCTTTTTTTTCTGCTCTACTCTACTTTGGTCTACTCTATTCTACTCTACTTTACTCTACTACACTCTATGCTGCTCTACTCTACTATATTAATTCCCTTCCCTACTCTAGCCTATCCAACTCTACCATAGCCTAGCAAGCCTAGCCTAGCTTTACTCTACTATACTCTATTTTATTCTATTCTAGCCTAGCTAATCCTAACTTAGCTTTATGTTACTCTACTCTATTGAACTTTACTCTACTCTAGTATAGCATAACCTAACATAGCCTAGCATAGCCTTACCCAACCTTACTATACTATACTCTACTGTACTCTTGCTTAACCTAGCCTATCCTAGCCTAGCTTAGCTTAGCCGAGTATAGCCAAGCCTAACTTCTCCTAGCCTAGTCTAACCTATCCCAACCTAACCTTGCCTAGCTTAGCTTAGCCTTACTCTTCTCTAGCTTACTCCACTCTATTATACTCTACCCTATTTTATTCTAGTCTAGCCTAGCTAAGCCTAATCTAGCTCTATGCTTCTCTATCTACTTTTTACTCCACTCTTGCTTGACCTAGCTCAGCTTACCCTAACCTAGCTGGCCTAGTCAAGCCTTATTATACTCTACCTAACTCCATTCTACTCTACTGTACTCTACCTTAGACTAGCCTAGCCTAACTTAACCTGGCCTAGCAAAGCCTTACATTAGTCAACTCTAATCTACCCTACTTTATACAACTCTAGCCTAGCTAAGCCAATCTTAGTTCTATGCTGCTTTACTCTACTCTACCCTAAGCTAACTTAGCATTGCCTAATATAGCTTAGTCTAACCTAGCCAAACTTAGCCCAATCATACTATGCTCTACTCTACCCTACTATAGTCTACTCTACTCTAGCCTAGCCTAGCCTTGCTCAACTTTGCCTAGCTGACCCAAGCCTTACTTTACTCTACTCTATTTTATTCTACTTTAGCCTAACTAAGCCTAACTTAGCTTTATACCACTCAGCGTTACGCTACTATAACCTATCCTAGCATAGCCCAGCCTAATCTAGCCTAAGCAAGCCTAGCCTTACTCAACTTTACTATACTCTACTCCACTCAACTTTACTCTACCCTATTCTACTCAACTCTAGCATAACCTTGCCTAGCCTAGCCTAACTTATGCTAGCCTAGTCTAGCCTAGCCTATCTTAGACTAGCCTAGCCCTAACCTAGGTTTACCTATCCTAACCTAAGCTTGCCTAATCTAGCTTAGTTGTATGCAACTCTACTCTACTCTAATCTAGCCTAACCTAGCCCAGCCTAGCTTAGCCTAGCCTAGCCTTACCTTGATATACTCTACATTAACGTACTCTATTCTACTCTACTCTTACCTAGCCTTGCCTAGCCAAGCCTCACCTAGGCTCTGCTCTACTTTGTTCTTTTCTGCTCTGCTCCTCTTGACTCTACTCTACTCTTTTCTTCTCTGCTTTGCTCTACTCTGCACTGCTTAACTCTAGAAAAGCCTAATCTAGCTAGTCTCTACAATACTCTACTCTACTCAACTCTACTCTACTCTACTCCAGCCTACCTTATCCTAGCCTAATTTGGCCTAGCTAAGCCTAACCTAACCTAGCTCTACTTTAGTATACTCTACACTACTCTACTCTACTCTACTCTACTCTACTCTACTCTAACCTAACCTAGGCAAACCTAACCTAACTTTGTTGTACCCATAATAGTGTAGCCTTGCTTATTCTAGCCTATCGTAATCTAGCTCTACTCTGCTCTATAATGCTCTACTCTACTCTTTTCTACTCTACTCAACTCTAGTCTTCTCTATTTTACATTACTCAATTGTACTCTTCTATACTCTGCTCTAACCTAGCCTAGCCTAGCCTAACTACACTTAGGTCCACTCTACTCTGCTCTAGCCTAGCTTAGCCTAATTTAGTCTAGCCTAACAAAACCTAGTTCTACTCTATTCTGCTCTGCTCTACTCTGCTATGCTCTACTGAGCTGTGCACTACACTACACTCTACTCTGCTCTACTCTAGCCTACCCTAGCTTAACTCTCTATTTTACTCTACTCTACACTTCTCGACCCTTCTCTACTCCACTCTACTCAAATTTACTTTAGCCTAGTCTAGCCTTTCCTTTCCTACTCAAGCCTTACCTAACCTAGCCTAGCATATCCTAGCTCTACTCTACTCTCCTCTACTCTACTCTACTCTATCAAACCCAACCAAACCTTGCCTAACCCAACCTACCTTTAATCTACTCTAACCTAATGTAGCCTAACGTAGCCTAACTAGCTCTGTTGTTGCCTGCTCGGCTCTACTTTGCTCTGCTTTCCTCGACTCTGATATGCTCTACTCTACTTTATTATACTCTACTCTGCTCTAGTCTACTCCACTCTACTATACTTTAGTCTACTCTACTCTACCTCTAGCCTAGTCTAGCCTAGAAAAGACTACATAACTCAACCTAAGATAGCTCTACTGTGCATTACTATGCTCTGCTCTACTCTTCTCTGGCCTATTTTCTTATACTCTACTCTACTTTGCTCTTCTCTACACTACTTTGCTCTGCTCTTCTGTACTCTACTCTGCTATACTTTGTTATGCTTTTCTCTTTGTTTTGCTCTACTCCACTCTACTATACTCTACCCTAGCCTAGCCTAACGTAGCTCTACTTTACTCTACTCAACTCTACTATACTATACTATACTCTACTCTACTATACTCTACTCTACTATACTATACTATACTCTACTCCACTCCACTCTACTCCACTCCACTTTAACCTACTCTACTCTGCTCTACTCTTGCCTAGCCTTGCCTTGCCAAGCCTCACCTAGGCTCTGCTTGTCTTTGCTTTTTTCTGCTCTGCTGTACTCTTCTCGGCTCAACTCTTCTCTTCTCTTCTCTTTTCTTCTCTACTCTACTCATCTCTACTATGCTCTACTTTTCTCTACTCTACTTTGCCTTACTCTACTCTACTCTAATCTACTCTACTCCATTCTACTCTAGCTTAGCCAAGTTTAGCCAAGCCAAACTGAGCTCTACTTTACTCTACACTACTCTACTCTAGCCATACCTAGCCTAGCCTACCATAGCCTAGCCTAACCAAACCTAAACTAGGTCTACTCTACTCTATTCTACTCTACTCTTCTCCACTCTACTCTAGCCTCACCTAGTCTAGCAAAGCCTAACCTAGCTCTAATATACTCTACTCTACTCTACTTAGCTTAGCCTTTCCTGGCCTAGCTAAACTTAGCTTGCAATGCTCTGCTTTACTATGCTTTTCTTTACCCTACACTATTACTTTCTACTCTGCTCTACTCTGCTCTACTCTACTCTACTCTACTCAACTCTACTATATTACACTCTACCCTACACTAACTTCGAAAAATCTAGTTATTCTCCACTCTACTTTACTCTGCTCAACTCCACTCTACTCTACACTAGCCTATCCTAGCCTAATTTGGCCAAACTTAGCCTAGCCTAACCTAGCTCTAATCTAGTCTACTCTACACTACTCTACTCTACTCTACTCCACTCTAACATAGCCTAGCCAAACATAGCCTAACTTAGTTCTACTATATTGTAGTAGAGCCTTGCTTAGCCAAGCCTATCATAATCTAGCTCTACTCTACTCTACTCTGCTATGCTCTACTCTACTCTGTTCTACTCTACTCTACTGTACTCTTCTCTACTCTACTCTAACCTAGCCTAGCATAGCCTAGCTTGACCTAGCTCCACTCTACTCTACTGTACCCTTGCCTAGCTTAGTCTAGCCAAGCCTAGCCAAATCTAGTTCTACTCTAGTCTACTATGCTCTGCTCCACTCAACTCTATTATCCTCTACATTACTCTACTCTATTCTTCTCTACTTAGTTGTGCACTATACTACTCTACTCTACTCTACTCCACTCTTCTCTACTCTTGCCTAGCCTAGCCTTGCCATGCTTAACTTAGCTCTAGTTTACTCTACTCTACTTTAGCCAAGTCTTGCCTTTCCTAGCTACCCTAGCCTTGGCTAACCTAGCCTATCCTAACCTAGCTCTACTCTACTCTCCTCTCCTCTACTCTACTTTACTCAACTCTACTCTACTCAAACCTTGCCATGCCCAACCTACCTCTACTCTACTATACTCTACTCTAGCTTAGCTTTGCCTAGCCTAGCCTAACCTAGCCCTACTCTACTCTAGTATGCTCTGCTTTTCTCTACTTTGCTAAGCTCTGGTCTTCTCTACTCTACTCTACTTTGCTCTGCTCTACTCTTCTCTATGATGCTCTACATTGTTCTACTCTATTCTTCACTACTCGACTCTATTCTACTCTATTCTACTCTACTCTTCTCTACTCTAGCCATTTTTATCATTAGGCTAACTTAGCCTATCGTAGCAAAGCTCTACTCAACTTTACTCTACTCTACTCTGATAAACTCTACTCAACTCTACTCCACTCTAACTTAGCCTAGCATAACCTAGCTCTACTCTACTCCATTCTACTCTTCTCTCGCCTAGCCTAACCTAACTATACTAGCTCTGCTCTGCTCTACTAAGCTCTACTTTACTCTGTTCTACTCTACTCTACTCTGCTCTAATTTACACTATTATACTTTAGCCTAGCCTAGCCTAACATTGCTCTACTCTACTCTACTCTACCGTATTCTACCCTAGCCTAGCCTATCCTAGCATATTTTTTCCTAGCCTATCCTAGCCTAACCTAGCTGTACTCTACTCTAATCTACTCTCCTTTGCTTTATCTTAGCCTAGCCTAACCTAGCTCTACTTTTCTCTGCTCTGCTCCACTTGGCTTTACTCTACTTTGCTTTACTCTTCTATGCTATGCTCTACTCTACTTTCCTCTACTTTACTCTATTGTGCTCTGCCTTACTCTACACTACTCTACTCTTCTCTACTATTCTCTACTCTTCTTTACTCTACTCTACTCTACTCTACTCTACTCTAATCTAGCCTAGTTAGCCAAACCTAGCCTAACCTAGCTATATTATACACTAATCTACTCTACTCTACTCTACTCTAGCATAGCCTTACCTAGCCTAGCTTAGCCTATTCTAGTCTAACTTAGCTTAGCCATGCCTGACTTAGCTCCATGCTACTTTACTATACACTACTGTACTCCACTCTAATCTATTGTATTCTACTCTACTCCAATTTAGCCTAGCTTAGCCTCTCCTAACCTAGTCCTACTTTACTCTACTCTGCTGTACTCTACTCTAGCCTAGCATAACATAGCTTTACTCTACATTATTCTATTATACTCTTCTCTGCCCTGCTCTACTCTGCTCTACTCTACTTTGATTTAATCTACTCCACTCTGCTTGTACTCTAGCCAAGCCTAGCAAAACATAGGTCTACTATGCTCTACTTTCCTGTACTCTACTCTACTTTTGCCTTGCTTAGCCTATCCTTACCTAGCCAAGTCAAAACTTGCCTAGCCTAGCCTATCCTAGCTCAAATGTACTCTACTGCACTCTATTCTACTTTGCTTTGTCTTACTCTATTCTACTCTACTCCAATCTACTCCACTCTACTCTACTCAAACCTAGCCATGCCTGGCTTTGCCTAACCTAGGTTTACTCTACTCTGCTCTGCTTTGCTGTACTATGCTTTGCTCTATGATTCTCTACACTTCTTTGCTCTACTATGCTCTACTTTGTTTAGCTTTTCTTTGCTCTACCCTACTCTACTCTACTCTATTCTACTCAACTCTACCCCACTCTAGTCTATTTCAGCCTAGCCTACCCTAACCTAGCTCTACTGTACTATACTCTACTCTACTTTAGCATAGCCTAGCCTACTCTAGTCTATCCTAGCAAAACCATATTGAGCCTAACCTAGCTCTACTCTTTTTTTACTCTACTCTACACTACTCTAATTTATCATATTTTATTGTAGTATACTCTAACTTTGCCTAACCTAGCCTAGCTTAGCCTAACCTAGCACTAATCTAATCCACTCAACTCTACTCTACTTTAGCCATGCCAAGTCTAGCCTACCCTAGCTCAACTCTGTTCTACTCTTCTCTGGTCTACTTTACTCTACTCTACTTTGCTCTGCTCTTCTCTACTCTATGCTTCTCTACTCTACTGTACTCTGCTCTTATCTACTTTACTTTACTCTACTCTAGCCTTGTCTAGCCAAGTAGAGCCTAGCCTAGCTTAGCTTAACCTTGCTCTGCTCTGCTTTGCTTTTCTTTGTTCTATTCTGCTCTACTCTATGCTACTATGCTCTTCTTTGCTCCACTTTAGTTTACTCTACTCTACTATGCTCTGCTTTATTGCACTAAGCTCTACCTTGCTCTTCTCTACTCAACTCTATATTACTATAGTTTAGCTTGGCCTAGCCTAGCCTAGTCTAACCTAACCTGGCTTTACTGTACTCCACTCAACTCTAACCTAACTTAGCCTAGCCTAACCTAGGACTAGTCTACTCTACTCTGCTCTATTATACTCTACTCTACTTTACTCCAAACTACTCTACTCTACTCTACTCTATTCCAACAAAGCCTAGGCTAGCCTACATAGCCTAGCTTAGCCTAACTTAGCTCTACTTTACACTACTCAAGCCTAGCTTAGCCAAACTTGACTCTGCTCTACTCTACTCTGCTTTGCTTCTCTGTACTCTGCTCTACTCTGTTCTATTGTACTCTACTCTACTTTGGTTTGCTATGCTCTACTTTCTCAGTTCTGCTTTACTCTTCTCAACTCTACTCTACTCTATATTACTCTAGCCTAGCCTTAACTTGCTCTACTCTACTCTAACCTAGCCTTGCTTAGTAAGGCCTAACCTAGCCTAGCCTATCCTTGCCTAACATAGCTCAAGTCTACTCTACTTTACTATACCCTAGTCTACCCTAGTCTACTCAACTCCATATACTCTATTTTAGCCTAACTTTTCTTAGCCTAGCCTAACTAAGCTTTACTCTACTCTACTCTACTCCACTCTAGCCTAGCCTCGCCTAACCTAGACTAACCTAACTCTACTCTACTCTGCACTATTTTACTTTACTATAATATACTTTGCTCTACTCTACTCTAGTCTAGCCTAGCCTAACCTTGCTCTACTCTACTCTATAATAGTCTAGCTTAGCCTAGCCTAGTCAAACCAAGCTCTGCTCTGCTCTGCTCTGCTCTACATTGCTCTACTTTGCATTACACTTCTCTACTCAACTCTATTATACTCTAGTCTATCTTAGCCTAGGCATGCCTGGCCCAACCTACCTCTACTCTACTATACTCTACTTTATGCTAATCTTCTCTACTATAGTCTACTCAAATATAGTCTAGTTTTGCCTAGCCTAACCTCGCTCTACTCTACTCTACTCTACTATACTCTACTCTACTAAAACCTAGCCTAGCCCAGCCTAATCTCACTCTACTTTGCTCTACTCTAGCTTTATTCCACTCTATGTTTGCTATGCTCTGCTCCACTCTACTCTACTCCACTCTTCTACTCTACTATGCTCAATTCTGCTATGCACAACTCTTCTCTACTATACTCTTCTTTGGCCAAGCATAGCATAGCCTAACCTAACTTAGCCTGGCTTTACTCTACTCTACACTATGCTACTCTACTCTACTCTAACCTTGCCTAACCTAGCATAGCTTAGCATACCCTAGATCTACGCTGCTCTACTCTACCCTTCTTTACTTTGCTCTGCACTACTCTTCCTTGCTTTGCTCTACTTCACTCTACTTTGCTCGATCTACTCTACTCTTCTCTACTCTGCTTTGCTTTACTCTATTGTACTCTACTCTACTTTAGCCTTGCCTAGCTTAGCCTAACATAACCTAACCTTACACTACTCTACTTTACTCTACTGTACTGTGCTCTTGTCTGCTCAGCTTAGCTCTACCTTACCCTTTTTTTCTCTACTCTGTTCTACTCTACTCTATTTTACTTTGCTCTACTCTTCTCTACTCAACTCAACTCTACTCTGCTCAAGCCCATCCGAGCTAAGCCTAGCCTAACCAAGCTCTACTCTAGTCTACTCTACTCTAGTTTACCCTACTCTTCTCTACTCTTTTATAGCCTAGCCTAGCCTAACCTAGCTGTACTCTACTTTACTATACTCTACTCTACTCTATTCTACTCAACTTTAACCAAGCCTAGGCCCTTAGCCTAATATTACTCTACTCTACTCTACTCTTCTCTAGCCTAGCCCAGCCTACTTTGCACTACTTTTCTCGGGCCTAACATAGCCTTCCCTAACCTAGCTCTACTTCCCTCTACTTTTTTATGGTTTGCTTTGCTATGTTATGCTCTACTTTCCTTTCCTCTGCTCTACTCTGCTCTGCTCTACTCTGCTTTGCTCTACTCTACTCTTCTCTTATCTATCGTACACAAGCTTACCTTAGCCTAATCTAACTTAACCTTGCTTTACTCTAATCTACTTTACTCTACTGTACTCTAGCCTAGCCTAGCCTAAACTAGCCTAATCTAGCTAGCCTGTACTAGTCTAACCTAAATCTACCATATTTTACTCTACTCTACTCTACTCTACTATACTCTACCCCACTAAAACCTAGTCTAGCCTAGCCTAACCTAACCTAACCTAACTCTACTATACTCTACTCTACTTTACCCTTCTGTACTCTAGGCAAGCCCAGCCATGCCTAACTTAGCTCTAATGTGCTCTACTCTACTCTGATTTACTCTACTCTGCTCTATTCTACTCTCCTTTGCTCTACTTTGCTCCACTATTCTCTTCTCCACTATACTATGCTTTTCTCCACTCTACTCTGCTCAACTTTAGCCTTGGATAGGCTTGCCTAACCTAACTCAGCTCTACTATACTCTATTCTACTCAACTTTACCCTACTCTACTCTAGCCTAGCTTAACCTAGGAAAGCGTAGCCTTGCTTAACCCAACCTAGCTTTACTATACTCTACTCTACCCTATTATACTCTTATGTACTCTACTCTATTTTACTCTACTCTGCTATGCTCTACTCTTCTCCACTATACTCAACTCTACTTTGCACTTTTCTACTCTGCTCTGCTCAACTCTACTCTACTCGAGCCTTGCCTAGCCTAGCCTAGCATAGCCTAACCTAGCCTAACTGAGCTCTACTATTCCCTTCTCTACACTATTCTACTCTACTATACTCTACGCTACTTTACTCAAGTCTACCATGCACTAGCCTGGCCCAGCTTAGCCTACCTAGCCTAGCCTAGCCTAACCAAACTTAGCTCTACTCTGCTTTACTCTACTCTATTCTACTCGACTCTACTCTAGTCTTACCTAGCCTAGCCTAACCTAGCTCTACTCTGCTCTACTCTACTATAGCTTAGCCTAGCTTAGCCTAACCTATCCTAGCTTTGCTCTACTCTTCTCTACTCTACTCTACTCTACTATGCTTTGCTCTTCTCTACTCTTCTCTACTCTATTGTACTCTACACAAGCCAAGATTTGCTCAGCCTAACCTATTTGTTGTCTACTCTACTCTACACAACTCTGCTCTACTCTACTCTATTTTACACTACATTAACCTTGCCAAGCCTAGCCTAACTTAGCCTAGCTTAACCTAGCCTAGCCTAGACTAACCTAACCTAGCTCTACTCTAATCGAGCCTAGCCTTACCTAACATAACCTAGCTCTACTCTAGCTTAGCTAAGCCTAACCTAACTTAGATCTTCTCTGCTGTACTCTACTCTGCTCTACTCTATTCTCTCCTACTCTATAATAGCTGAGCCTTGCCTAACCTAGCTCTACTCTATTCTACTCTACTCTACTCTACTCTACCTCAGTCGAGCCTAGCCTCGCCTAACTACCTTAGCCTAGCCAAGCCTACCCTAGCTCTTCTCTACTCTACTCTACTCTACTCTAGCCTACTCTAATCTAGCCTAACCTAACAAAACTAGCTCTACTCTACTCTACTCTAGTCTACTCTAGCCTTGCCTAGCATAACATCGCCTAATATAGCCTAGCTTAGCCTAACCTAGCTCTGCTCTATTATGCTCTACTCTATTCTGCTCTACACTATTTTTTTGCTCTGTTCTTCTCTACTTTGCTCTGCTCTCCTCTTCTCTTGTCTCTTCTACTCTACTTTACTCTACTCTACTCTCCACTACTCTACTGTACTCTAACAAAGCCAAGCCTCGTCTAGCCTAGCGGTACTCTTCTTTATTCTACTCTACTCTACTATATTCTACAATACTCTACTCTATTCTACTCTACTCTACTCTACTTTTCTCTACTCTACTCTACTTAATTCTATTCTACACTTCTCTACTCTACTCTACTCTACTACAGCCTAGCCAAGCCTAATCAAACCTACCCTACATCTACTCTACGCTAACCTATCATAGCCTTACCTAGCCTAACCAAGCTCTACTCTACTCTACTCTAGTCTACTCTAGCTTAGCATAGCCTAACCTAACACTGCTCTACTCTACCCTACTTACTCTGCTCTACTCTACTCCACTCAACTTTACTCTAATCTACTTTACTTTAGCTTAGCCTAGCCTAACCTAACTAAACCTAGCTCTACTCTACCCTACACTACTCTACTCTAATCAATTATTCTTTAGCTTAGTGTAACCTTGACTAACCTAACCTAACTGAGCCTAGCCTAGCCTAACCTAGCTCAACCCTACTCTATTCTACTCAACTATATTATACTATACTCTTCTCTACTCTACTCTACTCTACTCAACTCTATTCTACTCTACTCTACTCTATTATAACCTAGCCTAGTTGAGCCTAACTAAGATTAGCTTAGCATAACCTAGCTCTACTCTGCTTTGCTCTGCTCTACTCTACTCTATTCTTTTTTTACCCTACTTTACTCTACCCTGCTCTTCTTTCCTTTGCTCTTCTCACTCAACTCTACTCTGCTCTACTCAGTTCTTCATTGGTCTGCTCTACTCTGTCCTACTCTACTCTGTCCTACTCTACTCAACTCTTGCCAAGCCTCACCTAGCCTAGACTAATAGAGCTCTACTCAACTCCACTCTACTCTACTCTACTTTAGCCTAGCCTACCTTAGCCCAGCTTACATAGCCTAGCCTAGCAAAACATAGCTCTACTCTACTCTGCTCTACTCTACTCAATTATACTCTATTATACTCTACTCTACACTATCATACTCTCCTCTCCTCTATTCTAACCTAATCTTGCCTAGCCTAACTTAGCTCTGCTCCACTCTACTCTACTCTAATCTAGCCTTGCCTAGCATAGCCTAAACTTGCTCTACTTAACTTTTCTCTGCTCTACTATGCTCTACTCTATTATGCTTTGCTCTATTCAACTCTGCTCTACTATGCTATGCTCTACTCTACTCTATACTACTATACTCTACTCTATTATACTCTAGCCAAGCCTAGCCCACCCTCACTCAAGTCTACTATACTCTACTATACCCTACTATACTCTACTCTACTCTACTCTAGCCTAGCCAAGCCTAGGTTAGCTTAACCTAACCTTGCTCTACTCTACTCTACCCTAATCTACTTTACTAAACTCTACTCCTTTCTAACTTAGCCTAACCTTGCTCTTCTTTGCTTTACTCTTCTTTCATCTGCTCTACTTTGCTCTACTCTACTCTACTCTATTTTTCTCTACTCTGTCTTACTCTACTCCACTCTACTCTTCTCTACTTTAATCAACTCTAGCCTATCCTAGCCTAACCTAGCCGAGCCTTGCCAAGCCTAACCTAGCTCTACTCTTTTTTACTCTACTATACTCTATTATACTATACTCTACTCTACTTAAACTCTACTCTACTCTACTCTAACCTAGCCTAGCCTAGCTTAGCTTAACCAAGCTCTATTCTTCTCCACTCTTCTCAACTCTTCTGTTGCCTAGCCTAGAATAGCCTAACCTAGACTAGCCTCTACTCTGCTCTGCTCATCTCTATTCTGCTCTTCTCTATAACTACTCTACTCTGCTTTGCTCTACTTTGCTCTACTCTACTCTTCTCTTCCCTACTCTGCTCTACTCTACTCGACTCTACTCTACTATACTCTATCTTAGTTGAGCCTAACCTAGCTCTTCTCTACTTTACTCTACCTTACTCTACTCTAGCCTAGCCTAACTTTGCCTAGCCTAGCCTAACCTAGCTCTAGTCCACTTTACTCTACTCTACTCTACTTTACTCTACTCTATTGTACTCTACTCTACTCTGTTATACTCTAGCTTAACCTAACCTACCCTAGCCTAACCTAGCCAAACGTAGCTTTACTCTACTGCACTCTACTCTAATCTCGCCTAGCTAAGCATAGCCCAGGCTAATATAGCCTAACCTAGCTCTAATCTACTCTACTATGCTATACTTTTGCTTTCCTCTACTCTACACTATTCTACTCTACTCTACTTTGCTCTCCATTGCTTTATTCTGCTCTTCTACTCTTCTCTATTCTGGTCTGCTTTTCTCTACATTGCTCTGCACAACTCTCCTCTTCATTCCTTTTCTCTACTCTGCTCTACCCTACTCTACTCTACTCTACTTTACTCTACTCTACACTACTCTACCCTACTCTTCTATAATCTACTCCAATCTATTGTACTCTACTCTACTCTGTCTTAGCCTATCCTAGACTAACCTAACCTAGCTCTACTCTACTCTACTCTATGCAACTCTAGCCTAACCTAGCCTAACCAAGCTCTACCCCACTATACTCTAATCTACTCTAGTCTAGCATAGGCTAGCCTAGCCTAATAAAGCTCTACTATACTCTACCCTACCCTAGCCTTGCCAAGCTATCTTGGCCTAGCTTAGCATAGCTTAGCTTAGCCTAACCTAGCTCTACTTTGCTCTGCTCTGCTCTACTATGCTCAACTCTACTTTGCTTTTATCTACTCTACTCCACTCTACTCTACTCTACTCTGCTCTACTCTACTTTGCTCTACGTTGCTCTGAATGGTACTCAAGCTTAGCCTAGCTAATCTTAGCCTCACCTAGGTCTACTCTACTCTACTCTGCCCTATTCTACTCAATTCTAGCCTAGCCCAACCTAGTCCACCATAACCTAGCCTAGCCTAACCTAACTTAGCCTAGCCTAACCTATCTTAGCCTAACCATACCTAGCCTAACTTAGCTCTACTCTATTATGCTCTATTCAACTTTGTTGTGCTCTCCACTAATCTACTCTACTATACTCTACTCTACTTTACTCGTGCCTAGTTTATCCTAACCTAGCTCTACCCAACTCAACTCTACAATACTCTACCCTATTCTACTCTGCTATAACATAACCAAACCTAGCATAAAACATAGCTCTGCTCTACTTTACTCTACTCTACTCTACTTTACTCTAATCTACTCTACTCTACTCTACTCTAACTTAGCCTTACCTAGATTAACATAACCTGCTCTACTCTACTCTATTGTACTCCTTTACTCTATAGTACTCTGCTCCATTTTACTCTGCTCAACTCTACTCAACTCCACTATAACCTACTCTACACATTTTAGCATGCCTAACCTCTTAGCTCTACTCTTCTCTGTGCCACTCTAATCTACTCTACTCTACTCCATTCTACTCTAGCTTAGCCTAGCCTAACCTAGCTCTACTCTATTATATAATACTCTACTCTAGCCTAGCCTAGCCTAACAAAGCTCTACTCTATAATGATCTACTCTGCCCTGCCATACTCTGCTCTACTATGCACTGATCTACTCTTCTTTGGTCTGCTCCACTCTGCTTTGCTCTACTTTTCTCTATTCTTCTCTACTTTGTTCTACTTTGCTCTACTCCACCCTTTTCTACTCTACTCTACTCTATCCTAGTTTAGCCAACTGTAGCCTACTATAGCCTAACCCAGCTCTACTACACTCTACTCTACTCTACTCTAATCTATCCTAGCCTTGCCTTGCATGGCCTACTCTAGCCTAGGTTACCCTAGCCTAGACAAGCCTAACCTAGCTCTACACTACCTTTACGTGACTCTACTCTACACTAATCTATTATATTCTACCCTACTCAACTCTTACTTTACCTAGCCTAACCTTACTCTACTATACTCTACTCTTGCCTAGCCAAACCTGACAAAACTCTACTCTAAACTACTCTGCCCTACTCTTCTCTTCTCTACTCTTCTCTACTCTACTTCACTTTGCTCTACTCTACTCTACTCTACTCCACTCTACTCTTCTCTATTATACTCTAGCCTAGCTCAGCCTAACCTAGCTCTACTATACTCCACTCTACTTACTCTTCTCTACTCTTACCTAGCCTAGTCTACCCAATCCTAGCCTACCCAAACAAAGCCTAGCCTAACCTATCTTTATTACTCTCTACTCTACTCTACTTTACCCTACTCTATCCTACCCTACATTACTCTACTCTACTCTATTCTACTTCACTCTACTATACTCTACTCTATTCTAACCTAGCCTAGCCTAATCTTGCTCTACCATACTCAACTCTACTCTACTATGGCCTAGCCATGCCTAGCGTAACCTCGCCTTGCCTAGCATCGCCTAACGTCGCTCTCTTCTGCTCTGCTTTGCTTTGCTCAACATTGCACTACTTTGTATTGCTCTGCTCCACTCCACTTTGCTATGCTCTACTCTGCTTTACTCTGCTTTGCTCTACTCTACTCTACTTTTTCCTATCCTATCCTAGCTCTACTTTACTCTACTAAACTCTACTCTACTCTAGCCTAGCCTTGCCTAGCCTAGCTTAGCCTAGCATAGCCAAGCCTAACCAAGCTCTACACTTCCTTTACTCGAGTCTACTCTACTCTAATCTACTATATTCTACTCTACTCTACTCTAACATAGCATAGCCTAACCTTGCTCTACTTTACTCTACTCTTGCCTAGCCTAGCCTAGCCTAACCTAGCTATGCTCTTCTTTACTCTACTCTATTATGCTCTTTTCTATTATGCTCTACTCTACCTTACTCTGCTCTATTATACTCTAGCCTACCGTAGCCTAACCAAGCTCTACTTTACTCTACTCTACTATTCTCAACTCTACTCTTGCCTAGCCTAGCTTATCTCAGCCTAGCCTAGCCAAACCTTGCCTAACCTTGCCTAACCTAACCCTGCTCTATTGTACTCTACTCTACTCTGCTCTATATTACCCTACTCTACCATACCCTACACTACTCTACTCCACTTTATTCTACTATACTCTACTCTACTCTACCCTACTCTACTATACCCTACTCTACTCTGCTTCACTCTGCTCTACTTTGCTCTACTAAACTCTACTACAATCTACTCTACTTTAGCCTAGCCTAGCCTAACTTAACCTCGCTCTACTCTACCATACTATAATCTAGCCTAGCATAACCTAGCCTAGTCTTTCTTAGCCTCGCCTGTCTTTGCCTAACGTAGCCTAACCTAGCCCTACTCTTCCCTACTCTACAATAATATACTCTTTTATACTCTACCCTACTCTAATGTAGCCTAATCTAGCCTAGCCTAGCATAACCTAGCTCTACTCTGCTTTCTTTTACTCTACTCCACTCTACTTTACTCTACTTTACTCTACTCTACTTTACTCTAACCTAGCATAGCCTAGCCTAGCCTAACTTAGCTCTACTCTGCTTTCCTTTACTCTACTCTACTCTACTCTAGCCTAGCCTAACCTAGCTCTACTATATTCTACTCTACTCTACTCTTCTTTGTTGTACTCTACTCTACTCTATTATGCTCTACTCTACTCTTCTATAATCTTGCCTAGCCTAGCCTATCATAGCTCTGCTCTACTCTACTCTGCTCTGCTCTAGCCTACTCTACTCTACTCTTGCTCTACTACCTTCAATTATACTCTACTCTACTTTAACCTAGCCTTGCCTAGCTTAGCTTTAGTCTACTCTACTCTACTCCATTCTACTCAAACCTAACTTATCCTAGTCAAGCTCTTCTTTAATCTACTCTACTCTACTCTAGCCTACCCTATCCTAGCCCAACCTAGCTCTTCTCTACTCTGGTCACTCTAATCTACTCTACTCCACTCTACTTTGCTTTGCTCTACTATGTTCTACTTTGCTCTACTATGCTCTACTCTTTTCTACTATGCTCTGCTCTGCTCTACTCTACTCTGCATTAGCCTTGTCAAGCCTAGCCTAACCTATCTTAGCTCTTCTCCACTCTACTCTAGCCAAGCCAGGCCAAACCCAACCCAGCCAAACATAACTTTGCTCTACCCTACTCTACTCTACTCTACTATACTTTCCTCTTATTTTCTCTACTCTACTCTACTTTACTCTACTCTACTCTTCTTTAATCTACTCTAGCTTAGCCTAACCTATCCTAGCTTAGACTATCTTAACCTAGCTTTACATGACTCTTTTTTACTCTTGTCTACTCTAGTCTACTCTACTCCAACCTAGCTTAGCCTACCCTAGCCTTGCCTACCCTAGCCTAGCTTAGTCCACCGTAACCTAGCTTTACTCTACTCTACTATACTTGACTCTACTCTACTCTACTCTAGACTATTCTAACCTAGCATAACCTTACTTTAGCCTACTCTACTATACTCTACTCTACTCTACTCAAGCCTACCCTAGCCTCACCTATACTAACCTAACCTAACTCTCCTATACTTTATTATAATATACTCTACACTACTCTACCTTACTTTACTATACTCTACTCCACTCTAACCTAAAGAGCTCTACTCCACTTTGCTCTACTCTGCTATGCTATGTTCTTCTCTGCACTACTTTGCTCCGCTCTGCTCTAATCTACTCAGCCCTACTCTGCTCTACTCTACTCTACCATACATTACTCTACTCCACTCTACTCTATTCTACTCTACTCTACTCTAACCTTGCCTTGCCTAGCCTAGCCTAACCAAGCTCTACTCTACTCTACTTTAGCTTACCATAGCTTTCCTAGCTTAGAATATTCTAAACTAACCTAGCTCTACTCTACTATACTTCTCTTCTCTACTCTACTCTGCTTTGCTATACTTTACTTTACTCTACTCTACTCTATGCTACTATATTGTACTCAAGCCTTGCCCAAGCTTGCCTAACCTAACCTAGCACTACCTTACTCTACTCTACTCAATGCTACTCTACTCTACAATATTCTACTCTACTTTAGCCTAGCCAAGCTAATCTAGCATAGCCTAGCCTAACCTTGCCTAGCATAACCTTACCTGACCTAGCTCTACTCTACTTTACTCTACTCTACTCCTCTTACTTAGCCTACCCTAGCCTATCCTAACTTAAGCTAGCTCTTCTCTAGCGAGCCTAGTGTAACTTACCCAAACATAGCTCTTCTCTACTCTGGTCCATTCTACTCTACTGTGCTCTATGAAGCTCTTCTTTGCTCAGCTTTGGTCTGCTCTGCTCTACTCTACTATGCTCTACTCTCCTCTACTGTACTCAAGCCTAGCTTAACCTAACCTAGCTCCACTCTATTCTTCTCTACTCTACACTACTCTACTCTACTCTATTTTAGTATAGCCTAGCCTCGTTACCTATCGTAGCTTAGCCTAGCCTAACCTAGCCTAGCCTTGTTTTACTCTACTGTACTCTACTATACTCTAACCTTGCAAAGCCTAACCTAATCTAGCTCTACTATCCTCTACTCTACTCTAGCCTAGCCAAGTCAAACCTTGCCTAGCCTAGCCTAGCCTTGTCTAACCTAGCTCTACTCTACTCTACTCTACTCTGCTCTACTCTACACTTCTATGCTCTGCTCTATTTTTCTCCACTCTACTCTATTCTAAACTACTCTGCTCTACTCTACTTTATTTTACTCTACTCTACTCTACACTACTATATTCTACTCTAAGTAAGCCTAGCCTAGCTTAACTTTGCTTAACTCTTCTCTACTCTACTCTACTCTAGTTTACCTTAGCATAGCTTAGCATAACCTAACTAGCTCTGCTTTTGTCTACTTTGCTCTGCTCTACTTTTCTCTATTTTACTCTACTCTGCTCTACTCTATTTTCCTCTCCTCTACTATTCTCTACTCTACTCTACTCTTCTTTACTCTACTCTAGCTTAGCTTAGCCTAATCATGCCTACCCTAGCCTAGCCTTACCTAACCTAGCTCTACACTACTCTTCTCTACTATACTTTATTATACTTTACTCTACCCTACTCTACTCTTCTCTAACCAAGCCTAACCTTGCCTAGCCAAACCTAGGTTTGCTCTTCTCTACTCTACTATACTTTTCTCTACTCTAAAATGCTCTACTTGGTTCTACTATGCTCTACTCTGCTCTACTCTGCTCTGCTCTGTTTTGCTCTGCTCTACTCTATTATATTCTACTCTGTTATACTCTACCCTAGCCTAGCCTAACCAAGCTCAAGTCTTCTCCACTCTACTCTACTCTCCTCTACACTACTCTAATTAAGCCTAGCCTAGCCTAGCCTAGCTTAGCTTGGCCTAACATAGCCTAACCTAACTCCACTCTACTTTACTCTTCTCTAAACTCGCCTAACCCAACCTAGCCTAACCTAGCTCTTCTCTACTCTACTTTATCCTAGTCTTGCCTAACCAAGAATTACTCTGCTATACTAAATTCTACTCTCTACTCTACTCTATCCTTGACTAAGCTAACCTAGCTCTACTCTACTCTTCTCTATCTACTTTAGCCTAACCTAACCCAGCCTAGCCTATTCCTACCTAGCCTAGCATAACCTAGCTCTACTATTCTATACTCCACTCCACTATACTCTACTCTACTCTACTCTATTGTACCCTACTCAACTCTACTCTAACCTAGCCTAGCCATGCTTTGCCAAGCTTAGCTTAACCTAATCTAACTCTACTCTACTCTACTCTGCTCTTTTCTACCTTGCTCTACTCTGTTCTACTCTACTCTACTCTATAGTACTATTCCCTTCTCTACTCTACTCAGCTCCACTCTACTCTACCCTGCTTTCCTTAGCTTAGCACTACTCTTCTTTGCTCTACTCTACTTAACTCTACTCTAGCCTAGCCTAGCCTAGCTCTACTCTACTTTACTCTACTGTACTCCACTCTACTCTAGCCTAGCCTTTCTTAGCCTACTTTAGCCTAACCTTACCCAGCCTAGCTTAGCTTAACCTTACTCTTCTCTACTCTATTGTACTCTACTATACTCTATTTGACTCTACTCTACTCTACTTTAACCTAGCCTAGGCTATCCTAGCTCTACTCTACTCTACTTTAGCCTAGCTTGACATTGCATGACGTAGCCTCTCCTATCATAGCTTGACCTAGCTCATCTCTTTTTCGCTCTACTAGGCTATACTCTATTTTTCTCTTACTATGCTCTACTCTGCTTTTCTCTGCTATGCTCTACTCTACTCTACTCTAGCCATGCCTAACCTAGCCTAGCTTAGCCAAACCTAGCCTAGCAAAGCCTAGCCTAACTTAGCCTACCCTAGCTTATCCTAGCCTAATTTAGCTCTACTTTGCTCTACTCTACTCTACTCTGCTCCTCTTTACTCTGATCTACTTTGCTCTACTCCACTCTGCTCATCTTTATTCTACTCTACTCTGTTCTACTGTATTGCATCATACCATGGCCTAACCTAGCTCTACTCTACTCTACCCTATGCTAGCCTAGCGTCGCCTAGCCTAACCTAACCTAACTTAGCATTACTCTACTTTACTATACTCTACTTTACCCTACTCTACTCTTGCCTAGCCTAGCATACTCGAGCCTAGCCTAGCCTAATGTAGCTCTACTCTACACTACTCTACTCTAGCTAAGCCTTGCCTTTCATAGCCTAACTTAGCTCTACTCTACTCTACTTTGCTATACTTTGATCTGCTCTACACTGCTCTACATGACTATGCTTTGCTCTACATTACTCTATTCTACTCTTCTTCTCTACTCTTCTATGTTTTGCTTTGCACTACTCTGCTCTACTCTGTTCTCCTCTCCTCTCTTTTACTCTACTCTAATCTACTCTGCTCTGCTCTACTCTAGTCTACTCCACTCTACTCTACTCTACTCTACTCTATTCTACTCTACCCTACTCAGCTCAAGCCTAGTCTAACCGAACATAGCTCTATTCTACTCTACTTTACTCTGCTATGGTTTTTCCTTGCCTAACCCAGCCTATCCTCACCTAGCTCTACTCTACCATATTATACTCTTTTTTACTCAACTCTACTCTAGGCTAGACTTGTCTAGCCTTGCCTAGCCCACCCTAGAAAGCTTAGCCTATCTTAGCTCTAGTCTATGCTACTCTACTCTGTAATGCTCTACATTTCTTTACCTTGCTCCACTCTACGCTGCTCTGCTCTGATCTGCTCTACTCTACTCTGCTTTATACTCTAGCTTAGCTTATCCTAGCTCTACTCTACTCTACTCTACTCTACTGTACTTTATCTACTCTAGTATAGCCCAGCCTAGCCTATAAAAGCCTACCCATTCCTTGTCTAGCTTAGCTTAGCTCAACCTAGCTCTACTCTACTCTAATCTACTCTCTTGAGCTCTGCTTTACTTAGCTCTACTCTACTTTACTGTAACATAGCCTAGCCTTGCCTAACCTAACCAAGCCAAGCCTAACCTACCCTAGCCTAACATAGCCCTACTCATCTCTACTATCTCTACTCTATTATGCTTTACTCTACTATGTTTTGATCTGCTCTACTCTACTCTACTCTGCTCTGCTCTTCTCTACTTTGCTCTACTCTACTCCACTCTACTCTACTCTAGCCTAGCATAACTTTTCCTAACCTACCCTTGCCTACTTTAGCTCTAATCTACTCCTTTACTGTACTCTACTCTGCTCAACTTTACCTTACTTTATTCCACTCTACTTTACTTTTGCCTAGCATAGCTTAGCCTACCCTATCCTAGCCATGCCTATCCTAGCTTAACCTCACCCTACACTTCTTTACTATACTCTACTCTAACTAAGCCTTCTCTACTCTGCTATGCCCTGCTCTACTCTACAATGCTCTTCTCAACTCTACTCTGCTCTACTCTACTCTACTCTACTCTACTCCACTCTAGCCTAGCCTAGACTAGCCTAGCCTAATCGAGCTCTACTCTACACTACTCTTCTCCCTAATACTCTACCCTACTCTACTCTACTCTACTTTACTCTACTCTACTCTACTCTACTCTACCCTACTCTACTCTAGCCTGCCTGAGCCTAGCCTACACTACCTTAGCCTAGCCTAACTCTACTTTATTCTATTCTACCCTACTCTACTAGGTTATACTCCACTTTACTCTACACTATTCTACTCTAACATAGCCTAGCTTAACCTAGGTCTACTCTGCTCTACTCTAGCCCAACCTAGCCTAACCAAGCTCTACTCTACTTCACTATGCTATTTTCTACTCTACTCTGCTCTACTTTACTCTACTATGTCTATTATACTCTGCTCTACTCTACTCTCCTCTACTCTCCTCTTCTCTACTCCACTCTACTCTATTCTACTCTAACACAGCCTAGTCTAGCCTAACCTAACCAAGCTCTATTCTACTCCACTCTATCTCGTCGTACTTTATTCTCTCTAAACACTAGCCTAGCTTAGTCTAACCTAACCCAACCTTGCCTAGCCTAGCCTAAGCTTGCTTAGCTCTGGTCTACTCTGCTCCACTCTTCTCTACTGTACTCTGCTCCACTCTACTTTACTATGCTTTGCTCCCTTTTGCTCTACTCTACTCTACTCTACTCTTCTCAACTATACACAAGCCTTGCCTAGCCTAGCTTAACCTAGCTCTATTCTACTCTGCCCTTCTCTACTCTACTCTACTCTACCTTACTTTACTTTACTCTACTCTACTTTAATCTAACCTACCCTAGCCTAACCTTGCTCTACTCTACTCTACTCTAGTTAACTATACTCAACTCTAGCCTAGCTTAGCCTAACCTTGCTCTACTCTACTCAGATCTGCTTTGCTCTACTCTGCTCTACTCCACTCCATCCACCCTCCACTCTATTCTATGTTGCTTTTCCCTACTCTACTATCCTCTGCTTTCCTCCACTCTACTTGACTCTACTATACTCTAATCTACTCAACTCTTCTCTACTCTAACCTAGCTTAACCTAGCCAAGCTTAACCTAGCCTAGCTTATCCTAACCAAGCTTGACCTTGCTCTACTCTACTCTACTCTATAGTACTATACTACTCTACTATACTGTACTTTACTCTACTCAACTCTAATCGAGCCTAGGTTAGCCTAGCCTAGCTTCACTTAACCTCGCTCTACTCTACTCTACTATGCTTTGCTCTACTCTACTCTTCTCTGCTTTACTATACTCTGCATTACTCTGCTCTTCTCTACTTTGCTCTTCTCTACATTACTCTGCTCTGCTCTACTCTACTCTATTCTAATCTACTCTTCCCTAACCTACCCTAACTGAGCTCTACTCATCTCTACTCTAGCCTAGCCTAGCTTAGTCTAATCTAGCTCTACTCTGGTCTACTCTACGCTACTCTACTCTACTCTACTCTAACCTTGCCTAGCCTCGCCTGGCCTAACCTTGCTCTACCCTACTCTACTTCTACATAGCCAAGCCATCCTAGCCTATCCAAACCAAACTTAGCTTTTCTCTACTTCACACTTCTCTGCTCTGCTTTGCTTTGCTAAACTTTTCTCTTCTGCACTCTACTCTACTCTAATCTACACTAAACTGCACTGCTCTGCTTAGCTCTCCTCTACTCTCATCAGCTCTACTCTACTCTATGCTATTTTACTCTAACCTCACTTAGCCTTGCTTAGCTTAACCTAGCTCTACTTTAGTCTACTCTACTCTATTGTACTCTACACTACTCTACCCTACTCTTGCCTAGACTAGCCTAGCCTAACCGATCCTAGCTCTGCTCTACTCTTCTCTACTCAACTCTATTTTTCTATACTCTACTCTTCTCTCCTCTACTCTGCCCTGCTCTACTCTACTCTGCTCTACACTATTCTACACTATTCTACTCTATTCTGCTCTACTCTACTATGCTCTTTTCTACTTTTTTCTACTTTACTCTGCTCTACTTTGCTCTGGTCTACTTTGCTCCACTCTACTCTGCTTGATTATACTCTACTCTCTTTTTCTTTATTATACTATACTCTAGTCTACTCCACTCTACTATAACCTAGCCTAGCCTAGCTTAGCCTAACCTAGCCTAACCTTGCTTTATTCTACTCTACTCTACTCTACTATAACTTAGCCTACTTTAACCTAACATAACCTAGCTCAACTCTACTCTACTCTAATCTACTCTACACTAATCAACTCTACAAAAACCTTGTTTATCATAGCCTGGCCTAACTTTGCTCTATTCTACACTACTCTAGCCTAGCCTTACATAACCAAAACAAGCCTAACCTAGCTCTACTTTACTCTTGCTCTACTCTAGTCTACTCTAGTCTACTATGCCTTGCTCTACTCTCCTCTGTCCTACTCTACTCTACTCTACTCTACTTTATTCTACTCTAGCCTAGCCAAACCTAACCTTGCACTTCTACTCTACTTTACTCTACTCGACCCTAGCCAAGCAAAACCTAGCTCTGCTCTACTCTACTCTACTCTACAATGCTCTACTCTACTCTGTTCACCTCTACTTTGCTATGCTCTGCTCTCGTCTACTCTACATTGGCCAAGCCTAACCAAAGTTAGCTCTACTCTACTCTTCCCAACACTACTCTACTCTACTCCTACCTTGCCTAACTTAGCCCTACTCTACTCTAGTATGCTTAACTCTACTCTACTCTACTATACTCTACTCCAATCTATTCTATTGTACTCTACTCTAACCTAGCCTAACCTAGCCTTGCTTAGCTTAACCTAACTCTACTCTACTCTACTCTACTCAGCTTAGCTCTACTCTGCTCTACTCGACTTTACTATGGTCTAATCTGTTCTCCTCTACTATTCTCTGCTCTACTCTACCCTTTTTTGTAATGCTCTGCTTTGCTCTATTCTACTTTACTCTACTCTAGCAAGCCTAACCTAGTCGAATCAAGCTCTACTCTACCCAACTCTACTCTACTCTAGCCTAGCCATGCCCAGCCTATGCTTGCAAAGCTTTGCATAGCCTAACCTAACCTAGCTCTGCTCTACTCCACTTTAATCTACCCTACTCTATTCTACTCTACTCTACTCTACTCAAATCTAGCTTAGCTTTGTCTAACTTGCTTTACTTTACTATACTCTTCACTACTTTGCTCTACTATACTATACTCTATTCTATTCTTCTGGACTCTAACTTATCCTAACCAAACCAAGCCTAACCTAGCTCTACTCTACTCTAGCTTAGCGTTGGCTTAGCCTAGCCTAGCCTAGCCCAACCTTGCCTATCCCAACATAACCTAGCTCTGCTCTACTCTACCATTCACATCTCTACTCTACTCTACTCAACTATACTTATTCCTACTCTACTTAGTTTTGCTCTACATGCTCTACTCTACTCTACTTTACTCTTCTCCACTCTACTCTACACTACTTTACTCTACTTTACTTCAGCCTAGCCTAACCTAGTCTAGCTGAACCAAGCTCTACTCTATCAACTACACCCAACTATACTCTATTATACTATACTCTAATATACTCTATTCCACTCTATCTTAACATAGCTTAACCTAGCTCTACTCTACTCTGCTCTACTCCACTCTACTCTACTCTTCTTTACTTTATTCAACTCTACTCTTGCCTAGCCTAACCTAGCCTAGCCCAACTTCCTAGCTTAGCCTAGCCTAACCTAGCTCTACTCTACTATATTTTACTCAATCATATTACACTTTACACTACTTTACTTCAGTCTACTCTACTCTACTCTACTCTGCTTTACTCTTCTCTACTTTACTTTACTTTTATCTCCCCTAACCTAGCCAAGTGCTACTCTACTCTACTCCACTATACTCTACTCTACTCTATTCTTTTAAAACATACTCGATAATACTTGAGACTAAATTTTGCTCTACTCTGCTACATTCTACTCTATTCTACTCTACTCAACTCTACCCTAATCTACTATACCCTACTCTACTCTAATCTAACCAAACATAGTCTTTCCTAACAAAGCTCTACTCTACTCTAGCCTAGCTTAGCCTAACCTAGCTCTGCTCTTCTTTGCTTTATTCTACTCTACTCTACCTTACTTTGCTTTGCTCTTCTCAATTGTCCTCTACTCTGCTCTACTCTATTCTACTCTACCAAAGCCTAGCCTAGCTTAACATACCTCTACTCTACTATAACTTTACTCTTTTCTATTATACTCTACTCTAGCCTAGACTAGCCTACCCAAGCCTACCATAGCCTAACCTAGCCTAGCTTAGCCCAACCAATCTTAGCTCTACTCTACACTACTCTACTCTACTCCACTCTATTCTACTCTACTCTACTCTACTCTACTCTAATCTACTATGGTATGGCCTTGCCTAGCCTAACCTAACTGTGCTCTATTCTCCTCTACTTTTCTCTGCTCTACTCTACTCTCCTCCACTCTACTCAACTCTACTCTACTCCACTCTCCTATACTCTATTCTTCTCTACTCTACTCTACTCTCTTCTTCTCTCCTTTCTTCTCCTCTACTCTCCTCTCCTCTCCTCTCCTCTCATCACCTCTCTTCTACTTTACACCACTCCACTCTACTACACTCAACTCTACTCTACTCTAATATACAATACTCTAGTCTATTATATTCTAGTCTATTTTACTTTACTCAACTCTATTCTACTTTACTCTAGCCTGGCATAGCCTCGCCAAGTCCAGCTCTACTAAACTTTACTCTACTATACTCTACTCTACTCCAGCCAAACATATTGTAGCCTACCCCAGCTTAGCCTTCCCCAAATTAGCCTTGCCTAGCCTAGCATACCCTAACTCAGCTCTACTCTACTCCACTCTACATTACTCTACTCTATTCTGGCCTAGCCAAGCCTAGCCTTACCAAGCTCAGCTCTACTATACTATACCCTACTCTTCTCTTCTTTACTTTACTCTACACTGCCCTACTCAACTCTATCCTATTATTTTTAACTCTACTCTTTTGCTCTTCTTTACTCTACTCTACTCTGATCTACTCTACTCTTTTATACTCTCCTCTACTCTACTTTATTCTACTTTACTCTTGTCCATGCCACTCTACTCTACTCTACTCTGCACTATTCTACTCTTCTCTACTCTACTCTACTCTACTCTACACCACTTTACTCTAGTCTTGCCTAGCATAACTAGCCTATCAAAATCTACTCAACTCAACTCTACTATACTCTACTCTACTCTACTCCACTCTACCCTACTCTATTCTTCTTTTCTTAGCTCTGTTATGCTCTGCACTACTCTGTTTTACTCTCCTCTACTCTGCTCTACTCCACAATACTCTACTCTTACCTACTCTAGCCTAGCCTAGCTTAACCTAACCTAGCTCTACTCTACTTTACTTTGCTCTACTATACTCTACTCGAGTCTAGCCTAGCCTAACCTAGCCTATCATAGCCTAACATTGCCTAGCCTAACCTAGCTTTGCTCTGCTCTACTCTGCTCTACTCTACTATACTCTAGTCTACTCTTCTCTGCTCTACTATAATCTAATCTTCTTTGCTCTACTTTGCTTTACTCCACTCATCTCTAGTCTACTCTTCTTTTTCAAAGCATAGCCTTACCTAGCTTAGCCTAACCTAGCTCTACTCTACTCTACTCTACTCTAGTTAGCATAACCTAGCATAGTCTATCCTATCCTTACCCAACCTAGCTCTACTTTACTGAGTAATACTCTACTCTACTCCAATCTACTTTACTCTAAACTACTCTACTCTACTCAATTCTACTCAAATCTACTATACTCTAACATAGCCTAATCTTTCTTAGCTTAGCCTAACCTAGCTCTACTCTTCCCTCCTCTACTCTACTAAACTCTACTCTACACTAGTCTACTCTAATCTGCTCTACTACTCTATTCTTCTCTACTTTGACTTACTCTGGTCTGCTCTGCATTATTATACTCTTGTAATCTCTAGTCTACTCTACTCTACTCTAGCCCAACCAAGCCTAGCCTTGCTTAGCCAAACTAAGCTCTGCTCTACTTTACTCTTCTCTACTCTACTCTAGATTAGCCTTGCCTAGCCTAACCTAGCCTAGCCTTGCTAAGACTAGCCTAACCAAGGTCTACTCTACTCTACTCTACTCCACTCTACTCCACTCTACTATAATTTAACCTAGCTTGGCCTAGCCTAGCCTAACCTTGCTCTACTCTACTCCACTCTACTAAAGCCAAGCTTGGCCTTGCCTAGCCTAACCTTACCTAGCCTGGCCTTGTATAGCCTAACCTAACTCTATCAGATATGCTATGTATTGCTCTACTCTTCTTTGCTGTGCTCTACTCTACTCTACTCTACCTTACTCTACTCAACTATACTCTCACCTAGCATAGTCTAACCTCATAGTACTCTACTCTACCCAACTCTAGCTTAGCCTAGCCTATCCTAGCCTAACCATGCTCTACTTTACTTTACTCTACTCTAAACTAGCCTAGCCAAGCCTAAGCTAGCTATATTATACTCTACTCTAGCTTAGCCTAACCTAACTTAGCCTAGCATAACTAGCCTGCCCAAACCTAGCCTAATGTCATGCTACCCTTTTCTAATCATCTATGCTATGCTTTGCTCTGCTCTACTTTTCTCTACTATATTCTACTTTGCTCTACTCTGCTCTTTTCTATTCTACACTCCTCTACTCTGCTCTACTTTACTCTACTTTGCTCTCCTCTACTGTACTCTACTTTACTCTAATGTAGCCTCCCCTAGCCTAACCTAGCTCTACTCTACTTTATTATACCTTACTCTTACAAAGCTTGGCCTAGCCTAGCATATCTTAGCTTTTCTCTACTCTGCTCTGTTCTACTCTACTCTACTCTGCTCTACTCTACTCTGCTCTGCTTTGCTATTCTCTATTTAGCTTTGGTCTTCTCTGCTATACTATTCTCTGCTCTACTCAACTCTAGCCTAGCCTAGCCTAACCTAACCGAGCTTTACTCCACTCAAATCTACTATAATCTAGTCTAGCTTAGCCTAGCCTAACTTAGCCTTACCTAGCCTAACCTAGTTCTACTCTACTCCACTATATTATACAATACTTTAATCTACTCCACTCTACTCTACTTTGCTCAATTCAATTCTACTCTACTCTATTCTACTCTGCACTACTCTAATTAACTCAACTCTACTCTACTCAAACCTAGCCTAGCTTTGCCTAGCCTAACATAGCTTAACCTAACATAGTTCTACTATGCTCTACTCTACTCTTCTTTGCTCTACTCTACTCTATTCTACTATACTCAACTTCACTCCTCTCTACACTGCACTGCTCTGCTCTACTCTACTCTACTTTACTCTACTTAACTCTAGCCTAGCCTAATCTAACCGAGCTCTACTCTACTCTACTCAACTTTTCTCTATTTTATCCTAGCTTAGCTTAGCCTATCCTAGCCTAGCCTAGCTTAAACAAACTCTACTCTACTCCACTATACTATACTCTACTTTACTCTGCTCTAACCTAGCCTACCCTATCCTTGCTCTACTCTGCTCTGCTCTACCTTAGCCTAGCCTTGCCTAACCTAGCTCTACTCTAGTATACTCTAATCTACTCTGCTCACTCTTCTTTCTTTTACTCTACTAAACTCTGCTCTTCCCTGCTCTACTGTGCTCTACTCTGCTCTGCTCTTTCCTGCTCTACTCTAATCTACTCTACTCTACCCTACTCAACTCTTGCCTTGTTTACTCTAGCCTAGCATAACATAGCCTAACAAAGCTCTTATCTACTCTACTCTATTGTCACCTAGCTTAGCTTAACCTTAGTTTGCTCTACTCTACTCTACTTTGCACTACTCTATTATTCTCTACTCTGCTCTATTATGCTTTCCTCTACTCTTCTCTACTCTGTTATACTCTACTCTTTCTACTCTAGTCTATTCTCATCTAACCTAGCCTAACATAACCTTGCCTAACCTAACCTAGCTCTACTCTACACTACTCTACATGAATCTAGCATAGCCTAACGTTGCTCTACTCTGGTCTGTTATACTTTAGTCTTCTCTACTCCACTCTACTTTATCTTATTATACTCCACTCTACTTTAGCCAAGCCTAGCCTAGCTTTTCCTAACATAACCTTACTCTACTCTACTCCACTCTACCTCACTCTACTCTTGTCTAGCAAAACCTTGCATACCCTAGCCTAGCCTAGCTCAACTTAGCTCTACTCTACTCTACTCTACTTAACTATACTCTACTCTAACTCTACTCCACTCTACTCTACTCCACTCAATACTACTCTACTCTACTCTACTCTATTATACTATACTCAAATGTTGCCTAACATAACCAAGCATAGCTTATCCAAGCTCAATTCATCTCTATTCTACTCTGCTCAGCTCTACTCTATTATACTCCACTTTTGTCTACTATGTTATGCTCTACTCTACTATTCTATACTCTTTTCTACTCTTCTTTACTGTTCTCTACTCTGCTATACTCCACACGACTCTACTCTACTCTACTTTGCTCTACTCGACTTTACTCTACTCTACTCTAACCTCGCCAAGCCTAGCCTAACCTAACTCTACTCTACTATACTCTACACTACTCTACTCTTTTGTTCTTCTCTACTATGACTTAGCCTAGCCTAACCTAGCCTAACGTAGCTTCGTTATACTCTTCTCTACTCCACTCTTGCCCTGTCGAGCCTAGCCTGCACTAACCTAGCTTAGCCTAGCCTAACTTAGCTCTAATCTACTTTACTCTACTCTACAAAACTCTACTCTAATCTATTATACTCTACTCAACTTTATTCTAACTTAGCTTAACATAGCCTATCCTCACTTAGCTCTACTCTATTATACTCTACTCTAGCCTAAACTAACCCAGCTCTTCTCTGCTTTACTTTTCTTTCTTCTACTTTTCTCTACGTTGCTCTGTTCTACTCTACTCTACTAAGCTCTACTCAGCTTTGCTTTGTTTAACTCTACTATGCTTTGCTCTGCTCTACTCTGTTATGCTTTATTATACTCTGCTCTATTCTACTTTGCTCTACTGTACTCTAATCTATTTTTTTTCTACTCTACTTTAGCCTTGTTTAGCCTTGCTAGCTTTCTCTAACCTAACCTTACTCTACTCTACTCTACTCTAATCCACTCTACTTTACTCTAACCTAACCTAGCTTAATCTAACTCTACTTTACTTTACTCAACTTTATTCTATTATACTCTACTCTAACTTAGCCTCACCTTAACTCGCCTAACCTTGCTCTACTTTGCTCTAGCCTGGCCTAGCACAGCATAGCCTAACCTAGCTTTGCTCTACTATACTCTTCACTACTCTACTCTATACTACTCTACTCTACTCTACTCTATTATACTCTACTCTAACATTGTTTATATAGCCTAGCTTAGCCTAACCTAGCTCTACTCTATCCTACTCTACTTTGCTCTACTCTAGCATAGCCTAACCTAGATCTACTCCACTCTGCTATACTCTACTCTATTCTGCTCTAGCTCAGCCTACACTAGCCTAGCCTAGCCTAGCATAACCTAATCAACTCTACTCTGCTATACTCTACTCTGCTCTACTCTTCTCATCTCCACTCTATTTTTCTCTTTTCTACTCTACTCAACTCTACTATGCTCTACTGTATTCTATTTTGCTCTACTATACTCCAGTTATCCTAGAATAACTGAGCTCTATTCCACTGTACTCAACTCTACTCTACTCAACTCCATACTAGCCTAGTATAGCCTAACCTAGGTCTACTCCACTCTGCTCTTCTCTACTATACTCTTCTCAAGCTTAGCCTACCCAAGCCTAGCCTAGCCTGGCCTAACCTAACTCAACTCTGCTCTGCTATACTCTACTCTACTCTACTCTACTCTTCTGATCTCTGCTCTACTTTGCTCTTTTCTACTCAACTCTACTCTACTCTACTATATTCTACTTTGCTCTACTATATTCTAGCCTAGCCTAGGAAAACCTAATGCTACTCTATTATAATCCACTCTACTCCACTCTACTTCACACTAGCCTAACCAAACCTAGCTCTACTCTACTTTACTCTACTTTATTCTACTCTAGCCTAGCCTAACCAAGCTCAACTCTACTCTCTACTCTACTCTACTCGACTTTACTCATGCCTAGCATAGCTTATCCTAGCTTAGCCTAGCCTAACTTAGCTCTGCTCTTCCCTATTAGGCTCTGCTCTATACTACTCCACTCTACTTTGCTCTACTTCACTTTGCTTTGCTATGCTATGCTCTACTGTACTCTACTCTCCTCTGCTCAACTCTACTCTATTCTATTTTAATCTAGCGTAGTCTACGTTTGCCAAACCTACCTTAGCTTAGCCTAGCCTTACTAACCCTAGCTCTACTCTACTTTAATCTAGCCTAGCCTAATTTAGCCTAGCCTAGCCTAGCCCAACCTAGCCAAGATTAACATAACTCTACTATACTCTACTCTATTATATTATAATATACTCTACTCTACCTTACTCTACTCTACTCTACTTTACTCTACTCTACCATACTCTAACCTAGACTAGCTTAGCCTAATCTTACTTAACCTAACCTAGCTTTACTCTACTCTACTCTATTCTAGTCTGCTTGGCTCTACTCTACTCGATTCTACTATGCTCTACTCTGCTCTGCTCTGCTCTATTTTGCTCCTCTGCCCTATTCTAATTTGATATACTTTGCTCTTCTCTCCTATACTCGACTCCACTCTACTCTTCTCTAGCCAAGCTTAGCCCAGCCTGACTGTGCTCTACTCTACTCTACTCAACTCAACTCTAGCTTAGCCTAGCCTAACCTACCCTAGCCTAGCCCAGCATAACATAACCTAGCTTAACCTAGCTTTACTCTACTCTACTTTACTCCACTCTAACCTAGCCTGGCCTAGCTTAGCCTAACCAAGCTTTACTCTACTCTACTCTACTATAGCCTAGCCTAGCTTAGCCTAACCTAACCTAACTCTACTCTACACTGCTATGTTCTACTCTGCTTTTACTACTCTACTCTTCTCTGCCCCACTCTGCTCTATACTTCTTTGCTCAGCACTACTCTATTGTACTCTACTCTATAATACTTTGCTCTGCTCTACTTTGCTCTACTCTTTTCTACTCTACTCTATTATACTCTTGCTTAGCCTAGGACAGCTTAATCTAGTTCTACTCTACTCTAGTTGTACTTTACTCTACTCGAACCTAGCCTAGTCTACCAAGCTCTACTCTACTCTAGTCTTACCTTGCCCCACCTAACATAGCCTAGCCTAACGTAGCTCTACCCTACACTTCTCTACTCTGCATGGCTCTAATCCACTCTACTCTACTATAACCTAACCTTTCCTAGCCTAGCCTAACCTAGCTCTAGTCCACTCTACTCTACTCTACTCTACTCATCTCTATTCTGCTCTCCTCCTCTACTCTACTTTACTCTACTCTACTCAACACTACACTACTCTACTCTAACCAAACCTAGCCTAACCTAGCCTTACTCTACTCTACTCTACTCTACTACACTCTACATTACTTTACTCTATTCTAATCTACTATAGTCTACTTTAGGCAAACCTAGCCTAGCCTAGCTTAGCCTAACCTAGCTCAACTCTGCTCTGCTCTACTTTGCTTTGCTCTACCTTTCTCTACTCCACTCTATTCTCTGCTCTATACTGCTTTATTCTTCTCTACTCTGCTTTACTCTGTGCTACTCCACTCCAGCCTAGGCTAGCCTAATCTAACCATTGCTAGCCTAGCTTAGCTTGCCAGCTTAGCCTAAACTAACTCTTCTCTACTTTGCTATGCTCTACTCTTCATTTTATTACTCGGTTCTACTCTGCTCCACTCTACTCTGCTCTACTCTTCTCTACTCTACTTTGCTTTACTCTACTTTGTTTTACTCTTCTCTATTGTACTGTACTCTATTGTATTTTAGCCTAGCCTAACCTAGTTCTGCTCTACTCTACTCTACTATACTTTACTCTAAAGCTAGCTTTGGCTAGCATGGATTAACCTAACGTAACCTAGCCTAACCTAACTTAGTTCTACTCTACTCAACTCTAATATACTCTACTCTACTCGACTCTACTCTAACTTAGCCTATCTACCCTAATCCACTAGCTCTACTCTACTCTAGCCTAACATAGCCTAGCCTTACCTCGCTCTACTCTACTTTACTCAACTCTACTCTACTCTATTCTAACCTAGCCTAGCCAAGCCTAACCTTGGCTAACCAGGCTCTATTCTACTCTGCTATACTCTACTCTACTCTACTCTGATATACTCTACTCTACTCTATTCTGCTTGTCTCTGCTCTACTATACTCTATTCTTCACTGCTCTACTCTACTCTACCCTACTCTCCTCTACTCTAGTATGCTCTACTCGATTTTACTCTGCTTTACTCTACTCTACTCTAGCCTAGACTCGCCTAGCATAGCAAAATTGAGCTCTACACTACTCTACTCTACTTCACTCTACTCTATTCTACTCTTACCTAGCCAAGCCTAGCCTAACCTAGCTTTACTCTACTCTACTCTACATTATTCTTCTCTACTCTAACCTAGCAAAGCCTAACTTAACTCTACTCTACTCTACTTTATTCTAGCCTAGCCTTGCTCAGCTTAGGCCAACCTAGCCTAACCTAGCTCTGCTATGCTCTACTCTAATCTACTATACTCTACTCAGATCTATTTTACTCTACTCTTCTCTGCTTTGCTCTGCTCTACTCTACTCTACTCTACCATACCCTATTAGAAACTTGCATAGCCTAGCCTAGTTTAGCCAAACCAAATCTAACCTCACCTAGCCTAGTTGAGTCTTACACTGCTCTACTCTACCCTAATTTATCCTACTCTATTCTAACTAAGCCTAACTTAGCCTTATGCTGCTCTACTCTATTCTACAACACCCTATTCTTCTCTAACCTAGTTTACCCTCGTCTACCCTAGCTTAGGCTAACTTATCCTAGCCTAACCTTGCCTAGCCTAGCCTAGCCTTATTCTACTCTACTCTACTCTCCTATACTCAATTTTATTCTTCTCTAGCTTAGTTAAGTCTAACTTAGCTCTATGCTACTCTACTCTACTCTAGCCTAACATAGCCTATCCTGACGTAGCCTAGCCTAACGTAGTTTAGCTTGGCCTAGGCTTACTATACACTACTCTACCCTACTCTATTGTAGCCTTGCTAATCTCTCCTAGTCTAGCCTAGCCTTGCTCTACTATGCTTTACTCTGCTATACTTTACTCTATTTTATTCTACTCTAGTATAACAAATCCTAACTTAGCTCTATGCTACTCTACCCTACTCTATTCTACTCTAGCCTAACCTAGCTTAACCTAGACGAGCCTTGCCTAACCATGCTTAGCCTAGCCCAACCTTACTATGCTCTACTCTACTCTAGCCTAGCCAAACCTAGACTTATTCCACACTACTCTACTTTACTCTACTCTACTTTACTCAACTCTACTCTACTCTACTTTACTCTACTCTACTCTACTATACTCTTCTCTACTATTCTATGCTCTACTCTACACTACTCTACTCTACTCTACTCTGTTCTGCTCTTACCTGTCCTACTCTATCCTAGCTTAGCCTAGCTTAACCTATCTTAGCCCAACCTAACCTCACTTAATCTTCCCTAGCCTTACTCTACCCTACTATATTTTATTCTACTCTAGCTTAGCTAAGCCTAACCTTGCTTTATACTACTCTACTCTACCCTACCCTACTCTAGTGTAACCTAGCATAGCCTAGCCTGACCTAACCATGCCAAGCCTTTCCTAAGCTTACTATACTCTACATCACTCTACTATACTTTACTCTACCTTACTCTAAACTACTCCACTCAAGCTTTGCCTAGCCTAACCTAGCTTAGCCTAGCCTAACCTAGCTTAGCCTAGCCTAGCCTAGCTTTGCCTATAGCTTAGCCTAACATATCCTAAAAAACTACACTTAGCCTAGCCTAGCCCTACTGTACTCTACTCTACTCGACTTTACCTTACTTTATTTTACCATAATCTAGCCTAACTTAGCTCTATCCTAGTCTACTCTACTATACTATACTCTATTCAAACTTGGCCTAGCTTAGCATAGCCAAACTTAGTGATACTATACTCTACTTTACTCAACTCTACTCTACTATACTCAAGCCTAGCCTAGCCTAACCTAGCTTAACCTCACTTAGGCTCTACTGAATTCTACTCTAATCTATTCTACTCTACTCTACTTTATTTTATTCTTCTCTAGCCTAGCTAAGCCTAACCTAGCTTTATACTACTCTACTCTACTCAATTCTACTCTAGCTTAATCTAGCCTAGCCTAACCTAGCCAAGCTTAGCCTAACCTTACTGTACGCAACTCTACCCTACTCTACTCTACTCTACTCCAAGCTAGCCTAGCCTAGCATAACTTAATCTCACTTAAGCTCTACTCAACTTTTCTTTGCTTTGCTTTATTCTACTCTGCTCTACTCTACTGTACTATGATCTATTCTACTCTACTCTTCTCTACCTTGCTTTGCTCTGCTCTATTGTGCTCTGCTCTACTCTGCTCTATTTTGCTCTACTTTCCTCTACTATGCTCTACTCTTCTCTACTCTACTCTACTCTCCTCTACTACACTCTATTCTACTATACTCTACCTACCTTACCCTACTCTAACCTCACTTAACCTACCCTAGCCTAACCTAACCTTGCCTAGCTTAGCTTAGCATTACTCTACTCTATTATATTTTTTCTACTCTAGCCTTGCGAAGCCTAACTTAGCTTTATGCTACTCGACTTTACTCTTTTCTCCTCTAGTCTAGTTTAGTCTAACTTTGCCTAACCTAGCTTTGCAAAGCCATACCCAACCATACTATACTCTACTCTATTCTACTCTTCTATTCTTTACTCTACTTTACTTTACTCAACTCTACTCTACTCTTGCTTAGCCTAGCTTGGCCTAGCCTAACCTACCCTAGCTTAGCCTCGCCTAGCCTATCTTCACCTAGCATAGCTTAGCCTAACCTATCCTAAAGTAACCCCACCTAACCTTGCTTAGCCTTACTCTACTTTACTCTACACTACTCTACTCTATTTTATTCTACTCTAGCTTAGCTGAGCCTAACTTTGCTCTATGTTACTCTACTCCACTCTACTCTTGCCTAACTTGGCCTAGCCTAGCTTAACCTTTCCTAGCATAGCCTCACCTTTCTATACTCTACTTTAAACTCCTCTAGTGTACTCCTATGTAGCCTAGCCTAACTTAGCCTTACCTAGGCTCTACTCTCGTCTCCATTGCTCTTCTCTACTCTACTCTACTTTTTTTTATGCTACTATACTCTTCAATTCTTTGCTCTGCTCTGCTCTGCTCTACTCTTTTACACTTCTCTACTTTGCTCTACTCTACTTTGCCCTGCTCTACTCAACCTTACTCTACTCTAGCCTAGCCTACTCTACTCTACTCTACTCTACTCTAGCCTAACTTAGCTTAGCCTATCTTAGCCTTGCCTAGCCTAACCTAACTCTACTCTAACCTCACCTAGCATAGAAACTAGCTCTACTTTACTCTTCTCTAGCCTAGCATAACCTTGCCTAGCCTAACTTATCTCTACTCTACTCTACTCTACTATACTCTTCTTTTCTATTCTCTGTTATACTATGCTCTACTCTGCTTTGCTCTACTCTACTCTACTCTATTCTACTCAACTCTATTGCACTCTAGCCTAGCCAAGCCTAGTCAAGCCTAATCTAGCTCTACACTACTCTACTCTACTCTACTCAGCTCTACTCTGCTCTACTTTAGCCTAGCCTATCCTAGCCTAACTTAATCTAGCCAAGCCTAACCTAAACTTACTCTATTACACTCTATACTACTCAGCTCTACTTTACTACGTTCTATTCTACTCTACTTTACTCTAATCTAGTGTAGCTTAGCCTAACCTAACTTAGTTCTACTCTATTATAGTCTAGCTTTGCTTAGACTAGCCTAGGCTAATCTTGCTCAGTTTTACTCAACTCTACTCTGTTATGCTCTACTCTATCATGCTCTACTCTACTCTACTCTAATCTATTCTACTCTTCTCTACTTTACTCTAACCTAGCCTAGCCTGACTTAGCTCTACTCTACTATGCTCTAGCCTAGCCTACCCTAATCTAGTTCTTCTCTACTCTACTCTACTCCACTCTTCTTTGCTTCACTCTGCTCTGCTTTGCTCTACTATTTACTACTCTACTCTGCTCTACTCTACTCTGCTCAACTCTACTCAGCTCTACTCTACTCTACTCTACTCTAACCTAGCCTGGCCTCACCTTACCTAACCTAGCTCTTCCTTACTCTACTGTACTCTACTCTACTTCAGCCTAACCTGGCCATGCCTAGCCAACCCTTGCCTAGCCTACCCTTCCTTTCCTCTACTCAACTCTACTCTACTCAACCTAACTATACTCTACAATGGTCTACTATACTCTTTTTTTCTTTGCTCTGTTCTCTTCTACTCTACATTGCTCTACTAAGCTCCTTTCTACTCTACTCTTCTCTACTCTTTTTAAGTCTACTATCTTCAACTCCACTCTACTCTACTCTACTCAAGCTTAGTTTAACCTAGCTTAGCCTAGCCTAACATAACCTAGCCCTATTATACTCTACTCTAGCCTAGCCTTGCTTAGCCTAACTACTCTAGCCTAGCCTAACCTAACCTAGCTCTACTCTACTTTACTCTACTCTAATCTACTCTACTCTACTTTAGCCTAGTCTTGGCTAGCCTAACCTAGCACTTCTCTACTCTACTCTATTCTACAATACTCTAATTTGCTCTACTCTACTCTATTTTGCTGAGTTCTACTCTACTCTACTCTACTCTATTATACTTTAGCCTAGCTTAGCCTAACCTAACTCTATTATACTCTACTATACTCTTCTCTACTCATTCCTAGCCTAGCCTTGCCTAACTTAGCCTAGCCTAACCTCAATGTACTCTACTCTACTCTAAACTACAATATTCTACTCTACTCTAGTCTACTCTAACTTATCCTAGCCTAGTTTTGCCTAACCATGCTCTAATCTACTATGCTTTTCTCTACTCTGCCCCACTCTTCTTTGGTATGCTCTTCTCTACATTGCTTCATATTCCTCTACTTCACTCTACTCTACTCTACTAAGCTCTACTATACTCTTCTCTGCTCTACTATACTATACTCTAGCATAGCCAAAAAGAGCTCTACTATGCTCCACTCTACTCTACCCTTCTCTCCTCTAGCTTAACCTAGCCAAGCCTACCTTAGCCTAGCCTAGAATAGCTTAACTCGACTATACTCTACTTAGTTTAGTGTACTTTAATATGCTCTCTCCACTCTACTCTAACCTAGCCTATCCTAGACAAACTTAGCTCTACTCCACTCTACTTTACTCAACTCTATTCTAGCCTAGCCTAACCAAGCTATGATGTTCTCTACCTTGCTCTACTATGCTTTGCTCTACTATACTCAGCTCTTTTCTACTCTGCACTACTCTACTCTACTCTACTCTATTCTACTTTACTCTACTATATTCAACTATATTGTACTTTAGCCTAGCCTAACCTAACCTTGCTCGAGTCTACTCTACATTAATCTACCTTACTCTACTCTACTCTAGGCTAACTTGGCCTAGTCTTACTTATCCTAGCCTAGCCTCGCCTAACCTTGCTCTACTCTACTCTACTCTTCTCTAATCTTCTCTATCCTAGCATAACCTTGCTCTTCTCTACTCAACTCTGCTCTGCTTTACTCCACTCCGCCCTACTCCACTTTTCTCTACTCTGCTATGCACTACTCTACTCTACTTGAGCTTAGCCTAGCCTATCCTAACTCTACTCTACTCTACTCTACTCTACTTTACTCTTCTATACTCTACTCACCTCTACTCTACTGTACTCTAGCCTAACCCAACATAACCTTCCTTAGCCAAGCCTAGCCTATCCTAACCTAGCTCTACTCTAATTTACTCTACTATATTCTACTCTACTCTACTCCACTCTACTCTAATATACTCTAATCGACTCTACTAAACTCTACACTATTCTACTTCACTCTACTCTACTCTACTCTAAGCTAGAGTAGAGTGGAGTATAGTAGAGTAGAGTAGAGTAGAGTAGGATAGAGTAAAGCTGAGTAAAGAAGAGAAGAGTAGAGTATAGAGTATAATAAAGAAGAGTAGAGTAGAGAAGAGTAGAACAGAGTAATGTAGAGTAGAGTAGAGTAGAGTAGAGCAAAATAGAGTAGAGAAGAGAGGAGTAGAGAAGTACAAAGTAGAAAAGAGAAAAGCAGAGTAGAGGAGAGTAGAGTAGTGAATAAAAAAGTAGAGCAAAGTAGAGTAGAGAAAAGTATAGGAGAGTAGAGTAGTGTAGAGCTAGGTTAGGCTTGGCTAAACTCGGCTAGGCTAGGGTAAGCTAGGCTAGAGTGGAGTAATGTTGAGATTGAAGAGTAGAGTTAGGTTAGGCTAATCTAGGCAAGGCTACGTTAGAGTAGAGTAGAGTAGAGTATAGTGAAGTAGATTAGAGTAGAGTAGAGTAGAGTAGAGTTGAGTTGATTAGAGTAGAGTTGAGGTAAGTTAGGTTTGACTAAGTTACGCTAGGCTAGGTCTACTCTAGAGGTAGGTTAGGTTCGACTAAGTTAGGCTAGGCTAGGTTAGGCTAGACTAGGGTAGGCTACGCTAGGCTTAAGTAGAGTAGAGTATAATAAAGTAGGCTAGGCTGGACAAGGTTAGAGAAGGGTAAAGTAGAGTAATACAGACCAGAACTAAGCTGAGTAGAGCAAAGATAAGCAGAGTAGAGTAGAGCAGAGTAGAGTAAAGTAGAGCAGAGCTAAGTTAGGCTAAGGAAGACTAGGCTACGCTAAGTTAGCTTAGGTTAGGCTTGGTTAGAGTAGAGTACAGAAGAATAAAGCAGGGTAGAGTTGTGTAGTGTAGAGCTTAGGAAGGCTAGGCTAAGTTTGTCTTGGTTAGGATCAACTGGGCTAGGCTAGGCTTGGCTATAGTAGAGTAGAGTAAAGTAGAATAGAATTAGGTTAGGCTAGGGTAGGCTATAGTATAAAGTAGAGTAGAGAAGAGCATAGTAGAGTAGAGTAGAGTGGAGCAGAGTATACAAGAGTAGAGTATAGTAGAGCAGAGCAGAGTATAGCAGAGCTAACTTAGGCTTGCCTAGGCTATGGTAGGCTAGGCTAGGCTTGACAAGGCTAGGCTAGAGTAGAGTGGAGTAGAGCAAGGTTAGGCTATGCTAGGCTTGGCTAGGGTAGGCTAAGCTAAGCTAGGCTAGGCTAGAGTAGAGAAGAGTGGAGTAGAGTAGAGTATAATAGATTAGAGCTTGGTTAGGCTAGGCTAAGCAAGGCAAGGAAAAAGTAGAGTAGAGTAGAGAAGAGTAGAGTATAATAGAGCAGAGTAGAGTAGAGCAAAATTGAGTAGAGTAGAGGAGAGCAGAACAAAGCAGAGTAGAAGAACAGAGCAGAGTAGAGTAAAATAGAGTAAAGTAGAGTAGAGTAGTGCAGAGCAAGGCAGAGTAAAGCAGAGTGGAGCAAAGTTGAGTTAAGAAGATCAAAGCTAGGTTATGCTTGGCTATGCTAGGATAGAGAACACAAGAGTAGAGTCAAGTTGTGTAGAGTAGAGTAGAGTAGAGTAGAGTAGAGCTAGGTTAGGCTAGGCTAGACTAGGCTAGGATAGGCTAAGCTAAGCTAGGCTAGGCAAGACGAGGCTAGAGTATAATAGAGTAGACTTAAATTACGCTAAGCTAGGCTAGGCTAGAGAGATTAAAGAAGAGTACAATAGAGTTGAGTAGAATACAATAGATTAGAGTAGAGTATAATGGAGTAGAGGAAAGTGGAGAAGAGTAGAGAAAATTAGTGTTGAATAGAGTAGAGTAGAGTAGAGCTAGGTTAGGCTAGGCTAAACTAGACAAGAGTAGAGTAGAATAGAGTAGAATTAAGTAGAATGGAGGAAACCAAAGTTTGTTAGGATATGTTAGTCTAGGCTAGGTTAGAATAGAATAGAGTAAACAAGAGCTACATTAGGTTTAGCTAAGCTATGATAGGCTATGGTAGGTTAGAGTAGAGTAGAGTAGGTTGGGCTAAGCTAGGAAGGCTTGGCTAGGTTAGAGTAGAGTATAAGAGAGCAGAGTAGAGTAGAGTAGAGAAGAGCAAAGTAGGGTAGAGTAGAGCAGAGTAGAGTAGAGTAGAGTAGAGCAAGGTTAGGCTATCTTAGGTAAGGCTAAGCTAGGCTAGAGTAGAGTATAATATAGTAGAGTAGAGTAGTATTAAGGTTAGTAGAGTAGAGCAGAGCAGAGAAGAGTAGAATAGAGTGGAGCAAGACAGAGTGGAGCAGAGCAGGAAAGAGTAGACCATAGTAGATTAGACTAGAGCAAAGCAGGCTAGGTTAGGCAAAGATAGGTAAGGCTAGGCTTGGTTTGAGTTCAGTAGAGTTGAGTTGAGTAGAGCTAACTCAGCCTAGGGCAGGCTAACCTAGGCTCAATCAGAGTGGATTAGAGTAGAGTAGAGTAAAGTAAAGTAGAGTAGAGTAGAGTAGAATAGAGTAGAGTAGATTAGAGTAGAGTCAAGTAGAGTAGATTAGAGTAGAGTCAAGTAGAGTAGACCTAGGTTAGGCAAGGCTAAGCATGGATAGGATCAGATTTGCTAAGCTATGATAAAGTAGAGTAGAGTAGATTAGATTAGAATAGAATAGAGCTTGGTTGGGCTAGGCTAAGCTAGAGTATAGTAGAGTAGAATAAAGTAGAGTAAAGTAGAGTAGAGAAGAGTAGAGCAGAGTAGAGCATAGTATAGTAGAGCAGAAAAGAGAAGGGTTGAGGAGAGGAGTGTAGAGCAGTGAAGCGATAAGTTATGCTAGACTAAGCTAGAGTAGAGTAAAATATAGTAGAGTAGAGTAGAGCTAAGTCAAGCTAAGCTAAACTATGGTAGAGTATACTAGAATAAAGTAGAGTAGAGTAGAGTAGAGCAATGTAGAGCAAAGAAGAGTTGAGTAGAGCAGAGCAAAGAAGGGCAGAGTAGAGGAGAGTAGAGTAGAGTAGATTAGAGTAGAGCAACGTAGAGCAAAACAAAAATAAGCAGAGCTTGGTTAGGTTGGGCAAGAGTGGTGTAGAGTAGAGTGGGGTAGAGTTGAGCTAGGTTAAGTTATGCTAGGCTCAGGCTAGGTTAAGTTAGGCAAGGATAGGCTAGAGTAAGGTAGAGTAGAGTAGAGCTAGATTGGGCTAGGCTAGGCTAGGCAAGGATAAACTAGGCTATAGTAGAGTAGAGTAGAGTAGAGTAGTGTCGAGCAAAGCAAAGAAGAGTAGAATAGTGTGGAGTAGAGTAGAGCAAAGCAGAGCATGGTTATGCAAGGCTATGATAAGGTAGGCTAGAGCAGAGTAGAATAGAGTAGAGCAAGGTTAGGCTAAGCTAGGTTTGAGTAGTGCAGAGTAAGGTAGAGTAGAGTAGAGTAGAGTAGAGTAGAAAAGAGTAGAGTAAAGTAGAGTATAGTAGAGTAGTGTAGAGTATATTAGAGAAGAGTAGAGGAGAGGAGAGGGGGGGAGAAGAAAGCAATGGAGAGGATAGAGGAGTAGATTAGAGTGGGGAAGAGCAAAGTAGAGTAGAGTAGAGTAGAGTAGAGTAGAGCAGAGAAGAGCAGAGCAGAGTATAGCAGAGTAGAGTATAAAAGAGTAGAGCGAAGTAGAGTATAGTAGTGCTGGGTTAGATGAGGATAGGAAAGAGTAGAGTAGAGTAAAGTAGAGCTAAGCTAGGCTAGGCTAGGCTAGAGTAGAGTGATAGAGTAGTGTATAGTAGAGTAGAGCTAGGTGAAGTTAGTCTTGGTAAGGCTAGGCTTGAATAGAATAGAGTAGTAGAGTAGAGTAGAGTATGGTATAGTAAAGCAGAGTAGAGGAGAGAAAAGTAGAGCAGAGCAAAGTAGAGCAAATTAAAGTAGAGAAGAACAGAGTAGAGAAAAGCAGAGTAGAGCAGAGTAGAGCCGAGCAGAGCAGAGTAGAGTAGACTAGAGTAGAGCAGAGCAGAGCAGAGCTAGGTTAGGCAATGGCTAAACTAGGTTAGAGTAGAATAAATTATAGAAAAGTAGAGGAGAGTAGAGCAGAGTATAGTGGAGTAGTGATAAGCTAGGTTAGGTCAGAAGAGCCCATGCTAGGCTAAGTTAGGCTAAGTTAGGCTAAGCCAAGCTAGGTGAGGCTAAGCAAGGTTAGACTAGGCTAAGGTAGGCTAGAGTAGAGAAGAGTATACTAAAGTAGAGTAGAGTAGAGCAGAATAGAGTAGAGCTGAGTATAGTTGAGTAGAGTGGAGCAGAGCAGAGCAAAGAAAAGCAGAGTAGTGTAGAGAAGAGAAGAGTAGAGTAGAGTAGAGGAGACCAGTGTAGAGAAGAGAAAAGTAGAGCAGAGTTGAGTAGAGTAGGGCAAAGTAGAGTAGAGCCATGTTAGGCTAGCTAGGCTAGGCTAAGCAAGGCTAGAGTTAAGTGGACTAGATTGAAGAAGATTTTAAGCAGAGTAGAGTAGAGCTAGCTTACATTAAGCTAGGCTAGGCTAAACAAGGCCATAGTAGAGTAGAGTATAATAGAGTAGAGTAGAGTAGTATGGAGCAAAGAAAAGTATAGCAGAGCAAAGTAGAGTAGAGTGGAGTAGAGCAGAGCAAGGTGGAGCATATTAGAGCGAGGTTAAGCAAGTCTATGCTAAGATAGGTTAGAGTAGAGTTGAGTAGAGAAAAGCTTGGTTAGGCTAAGCTAAAAAACAATAAAGCAAAGTAGAGTAGCATAGAGTAGAGTAGAGTAAAGTAGAGTAGTATAGAGTAGATTATATTAGAGTAAAGTAGTGGAGTAGAATAAAGGAGAGGAGAGGTGAGGGGAGGAGAGAAGAGTAGAGGAGAGGAGAGAATAGTAGATTAGAGTAGAGTAGAGTAGAGCTAAGTTGAGTAGATTAGAGCAGAGAAGAGCATAGCAGAGTAGAGCAGACTAAAGCAGAAAAGAGCAGAGTAGAGCAGAGTAAAACAGTGCTAGGTTAGGTTAGGCTAGGCAAGGGTTGAGTAGAGTAAAGCAGAGGAGAGTAGAGTATAGTAGAACTAAGCTAGGTTAGGTTAGGCAAGGCTAGGCTAGAGTAGAGTAATAGAGTAGTGTATAGTAGAGTAGAGCTAAGTTATTTAAGGTTAGGATACTCTTGGCTAGGGTAGGCTTGAGTAGAGTAGAGTACAGTATAGTAGAGTAGGGTAGAGTAAAGCATAATAAAGTAGAGCAGAGTAGAGTAGAGTAGAGTAGAGTAGAGCAGAATAGAGTAGAGAAAAGCATAGTAGAGCAGAGTAGAGTTGAGCAAAGCAGAGCAAGTTTTGTAATGGTTAGGCAAGGTTTTAGCAGAACATAATAGAGTATTGTAGTGCTAAGCTAGGTTAGGTTAGGCTAAACTTAGCAAAGCTAGGCTAAGTTACGCTAAGCTAGGCATGGCTAGGCTAGCCTAGGCCAGGCTAGAGTAGGAGAGTAGAGTAAAGTAGAGCTAGGTTAGGCAAGGTAAGGTAAGGCTAGGCTAAGCTAGGCTAGAGTAGAGAAGAGTAGACGAATATAGAGAAGAGTAAAGTAGAGCAGAGTAGAGAAGAGTAGAAAAGATTAAAGCAGAGTAGAGTAGAGAAGAGCAGAGTAGTATAGAATCGAGTAAAGTAGAGGAGAGAGTAGTAGAGAAGACAAGCAATCTAGACCAGAGTAGAGTAAGGCGAGAGTAAGGTAGACCAGAATAGATTTGAGTAGAGTAGAGCTAGGTTAGGCAAGGTTAGGCTATGTTAGAGTAGAGTAGAGTAGAGTAGAGCAGAGTAGGTAGAGTAGAGAATAGTAGAGTAAGGTCGAGTAGAGTAGAGTTGGGTAGAGTAGAGTAGAGTAAAGCTAAGTTTGGCTGGGTTAAGCTTAGCTAGGTAGGCTAAGGTAGGCTCAGCTAGGTTAGAGTTGAGTAGAGTAGACTAGAGTAGAGTTGAGTAGAGTAGAGTAGAGTAGAGTAGATTTAGGTTAGGCTAAGGTAGGCTAGAGTATAGTAGAGTAGAGTAGAGAGAAGCAGTGTAGAGTAGAGCAGAGCATTGTAGAGCAGAGTAGTATAGAGTAGAGCAGAGTAGAGTTGAGTTGAGTAGGGCAAAGTTAGGCTAGGCTAGGATGGGCTAAATTAAGCTAGCTAGGCTAAGCTAAGCCTAGGTTACAATAAGTTAGAATATATTAGTGTAGAGTATAGCAGAGTAGATTAGAGTAGAGTTAAGTTAGGTTAGGCTAGAGTATAAAGTAGAGTAGGGTAGGGTTAAGCATAGTAGAGTAGTGTAGAGTAGAGCAAAGCAATACAGAGTAGAGTAGAGCAAAAAAGAGTATAGCAAAGCAGAGTAGACTAGAAAAGAGAAAAATAGAGTAGAAACAAATAGAGAAGAGCAGAGCAGAGCATAACAGAGCAGAGTAGAGTAGAGCTAGGTAAGGCTAAGCTAGGCTAGGCTAAAGTAAAGTAGAGTAGAGAAGAGCTATGTTAGGTTAGGTTAATGTAGAGTAGAGTTTAGTAGAGTAGAGTAGTGTAGAGTAAAGCTAATTTAGGCTAGGCTAGGTTAAGCTAGGTCATGCTAGGCAAGGCTTGGCAAGAGTAGAGTAGAGTTTAATATAGTCGAGTAAAATAGAGTAGAGTGGAGTAGAGTTGAGTAGAGAAGAGTAAAGTAGAGTAGAGTAGAGCTAGGTGAGGCTAGGCTAGACTCGAGTAGAGTAGAATAGAGTAGAGGAGAGTAGAAGAGTGTAGAGCAAAGAAAAAAGAGTAGAGCAAATTAGAGCAAAGCAGAGTAGAATAGAGTAGAGGAGCAAAGTGGAGCAGGGTTGAGAAGAGCAAAGCAGAGTAGGCCAGAGTAGAACAGAGAAGGGCATAAAAGAGTAAAGGAGTGTAGATTCGAGTAGTAAAAAGTAAAGCAAACTAGAGTAGAGCAGAGCAGAGTAGAGAAAAGCTAGGTTAGGCTTCATAGGCTAGGCTAAGCTAGGCTAGAGTAGAGTAGAGTTGTGTAGAATAGAGTATAGTTAGGTTAAGCTAAGCTAAGCAAGAGTATGGTAGGGTATAGTAGTGTAGAGCAGAGCAGAACAGATCAGAGCAAAGCAAAGTAGAGTAGAGTAGAGCATAAATAGAGTAGAGCAGAATAGAGTAGAGTAGAGTAAAGTAGAGTTAGGTCAAGCTAGGCTAAGCTAGAGTAGAGTAAAATAGAGTATAGTGTAGCAATATAGCATAGAGCTAGGTTAGGTTAGGCTAGGCTAGTCTAAGTTAGAGATGAGTAGGATAGAGTAGAGTATATTAGAGTAAAGTAAAGTAGAGTAGAGTTAACTTAGGCTTGGCTAAGCTAGGCTAGCCTACAGTAGGGTAGATAGAGAAAAGATAAGTAGAGTAGAGCTCAGTTAGGTTAGACTAAGTTAGGTTAGGCTAGGCTAAGCTTAAGTAAGCTAGACTAAACTAGAGTAGAGTAGAATAGAGTAGTGTACAGCAAAGCAGAGTAGAGCAGAGTGAAGTAAAGCAAAGTAGAGTAGAGTAAAGTAGAGTAGAGCAAAGCAAAGTAGAGTAGAGCTGAGTAGAGTACAGTAGATAATAGAAAATTAGAGTGGAGCAAAGTAGAGTAGTGCAAAGCTAGGTTAGGCAAGGTTGGCATGGCAAGAGTAGAGTAGAATAGAGTAGAGTAGAGAAGAGTAGAGTATAACAGAGATGGGCAGAGCAAAGCAAAGTAGAGCTAAGCAGAGCAGAGTTGACAAGAGCAAAGTAGAGTAGACTAAAGCAGAGAAGAGAAGGGTATAACAAAGTAGAGGAGTGTACCATAGAGTAGAGAAAAGTATAGCAAAGTGGAGTAGAGCAGAGCAGAGTAGAGGAAAGTTAGATTAGGCTAGGTTAGGAAAAGTTAACTAGAGTAGAGTAGAGTAGAGTAGAGCTTTGTTAAGCATGGCTAAGCTAGAGTATAATTGAGCAGAGTAGAGTAGAGCAAAGCAAAGAAGAGTGGAGCAGAGTATAATAGAGTAGACCAGAGTAGAGCAGAGTAGAGTAAAGTAGAGCTAAGATAAGCTAGGCTTGGCTAGGCTAGAGTAGAGTAGAATAGAGCATAGTATACTAATATAGCATAGAGCTAGGTCAGGTTTTGCTAGACTAGGCTAAGTTATAGTAGAGTAGCATAAAGCAGAGTATATGAGAATAGAGTAGAGTTAAGTTAGTCTTGGCTAGGCTAGACTTGCTTAGAGTAGGGTAGAGTAGATAAAAGTAAAGTAGAGTAGAGCTAGGTTAGGTTAGGCTAGGCTAGGCTAGAGTAGACTAGAGTAGAGTAGAGTAAGGTAGAGCAAAGCAGAGCAAAGCAAAGTAGAATAGATCAGATTAAAGCAAGTAGAGCAAAATAAAGAAAATTAGAGCAAAGGAGAGTAGTAGATTAGAGAAAATAAAAATTGAGCAGAGTAGAGTAGAGCAGAGCAAAGCAGAGTAGAGGAGAGCAAGGTTAGGCTAGAGTAGGGTAGTGTAGAGTAGAGTAGAGTAGAGTAGAACAGAGCATAGTAGACTAAAGCAAAGCGAAGCTGGGTACAGCAAAGTAGCATAGAGTAGAGAAAAATAGAACTGAGTAGAGTATAATAGAGAAGGGAAAATCAGAGTAGAGTACAGTAGGGCAGAGTAGAGTAGAGAAGAGCTAAGCTAAGGTAAGCTAGACTTTGCTAGCCTTGAGTAGGCTAGAGTAGAGTAGAACAAAGCAAAACAAAGTAGAGTACAATCGGATAGAGAAAATCAGAGTAGAGCAGCACAGAGTAGAGTAGAGTAAAGCAATGTTACATTAGGCTAGGCTTGTCTAGGAATGATTAAGCTAGAGAATAGTAGATTATAGTTGAGTAGAGTAGAGTAAAGTAGAGTGGAGCAGAGTTAGTTAGGTTAGGGTAGGCTAGGATAGACTAAAGTTGAGTAGAAAATATTAGAGTTGACTAGAGTAGAGTAGAATAATGTAGATATGAGTAGAGTTTTTTTAGGTAGGGCTAAGCAAGGCTAGGCTAGGCTTGGGTATGCTAGGGTAGTCTAGGCAAGGCTAATGTAGAGAAAGTAGAGTAGAGTAGAGTACAGTATTGCTAGGCTAGTCTAGGCTATAGTAGAGTAGAGTGGGGTAGAGCTAAGAAGGGTAGAGTAGAGAACAAAAAAGAAGAGCAGAGTAGAGTAGAGTAAAACAAAACAGAGCAGAGAAGAGTAGGACTGAGCAGAGTAGAGTAGAGTATAACAGAGAAGAGTAGAGCAGAGAAGAGCATAATAGAGTGGAAGAGAGTAGAGCAGAGTAGAGAAAAGTATTCCAAACTAGAGTATAGGAAAGAAGAGTAGAATAAAGAGATGTTAGGTTAGGCTAAGTTAAGCTAAACTAGGCTAGAGTAGAGTAGAGTATGATAGAGTAGATCAAAGCTTGGTTAGGCTAAGTTGGGCTGGGCTAGAGTATAATAGAGTCGAGTAGAGTAGAGTAGAGCAAAGTAGAGCAGAGTAGAGCAAAGTAAAGCAGAGTAGAGCATAATAGAGTAGAGTAGAGTAGAGTAGAGAAAAGCAGAGTAGAGCTAGGTTATGCTAGGCTAGGATAGAGTAGTGTAGAATAGAAAATAATTGAATAAAGTAGAGTAGAGCTAGGTTTGGTTAGGTTAGGCAAGGCTAGGTTAGAGTATAATAGAGTAGAATGGAGTATATTAGAGTAGAGTAGAATAAAGTAGAGAAAAGTAGAGTAGAGCTAAGTTAGGTTAGGCTAGGCTAGGGAAGGCTATGCTAGGCTGGAGTAGAGTATAATAGAGTTGAGTAGAGTAGTGATAGTTATAGGCTAATATGGTCTATGTAAGGACAAACATGGCTCAAGTAGAGTAGAGTGGAGTAGAGTAGAGTAGAGCAAACTAGAGTAGAGTAGAGTAGAGCAGAGTATTGTAGAGTAGAGTAGAGCAGAGTTGAGTAGAGTAGAGCAGAGTAGGGTTGAGTAGAGTAGAGCATAGTAGAGTAGAGCTGAGCAACGTTAAGTTAGGCTATGGTTGGCAAGAGTATAGTAGAGTAGAGCAAGGTTAGGCTAGGCTAGGTTAGAGTAGATTAGAGTAGAGTAGAGTAGAGTAGGGTAGAGTAGATTAGAGTATAGTAGACTAGAGTAGAGGAGAGTTGATTGAAGTAGAGTAGAGTAAAGTGGAGTAGAGCTAAGTTAGGTTAGGCAAGGCTATGCTAGCTATAATAGGGTAGGCAGGGCTGGAGTGGAGTAGAGTGGAGTAGAGTAGAGTAGAGTAAAGTAGAGTAAAGCTATGTTAGTCTAGGCTAGGCAAAGCAAAACAAGGCTACAGTAGAGTAAAATGAAGTAAAGTAGATCTAGGTTATGCTAGGTTAGGCTAGGCTAGATTAGAGTAGAGTTGAGTAGAGTAAAGTAGAGTAGAGAAAGGTTAGGCTAGGCCAGGCTAAGCTAGGCTAGGTTAGGCTAAGCAAGGCTAAAGCATAATAGTTTAGAGTAGAGAAGAGTATAGTAGAGTAGGAGGAGAAAAGAGGAGAGCAAAGTAGAGTAGAGTAGAGAAGAGTAGAGCATGACAGAGTAGAGGAGATCACAACAAAGCAAAGCAGAGCAGAGCAGACCATAAAAGAGCATAACAAAGCAGAGCAGAGCTAGGTGAGGCTATACTAGGCTAGGCTTGGCTTTGGTAGAGTAGAGTACAGTAAAGTAGAGAAGAGTAAAGTAGACTAGAGCTTGGTTAGGCTAGGCTAGGTTAGCTTAGGTTAGAGAAGAGTAGTGTTAAGTCGAGTAAAGTAGAGTAGAGTAGAGTAGAGTAGACTAGAGTAGAGCTAGGTTAGGCTAGGCTAGGCTATGGCTATGGTAGGCTAGGCTAGGCTAGAGCATAGAAGAGTAGAGTAGAGTAGAGTAGAGTAGTTTTAGGTTAGGTAAGCTAAGTAAGCCTAGGCTAGGTTAGACTAGGTTAGGCTAGAGTAGAGTATAGTATAATAGAGTAAAGTAGAGTAGAATAAAAAAGAGTAGAGTATAGTAGAGTAGAGCAGAGCTGTTTAAAGTAGAGCAAAAAAGAGATGGAAAAACAGAGCCGAATAGAGAAGAGTAGAGTAGAGCAGAGTAGAGAATAGTAGAGCAGAGCTAGGTTAGGTTAGGTTATGCTAGGTTATGGTAGGCTAAAGAAGAGTAAAGTAGAGTAGAGCTAGGTTGTGCTAGGCTAGGCATTAATTGGCTAGGCTAGATTGGAGTAGAGTAGAGCAGAGTAGATAGAGTAGAGTAAAGAAAAGCAGAGTGAAGCAAAGTAGAATAGAGTAAAGATGTGTAGAATAGAGCCGAGTAAAGCAAAATAGTGTAGAGTAGAGCAAAGTAGAGCAAAGCATTATAGAGCAGGGTAGAGACGAGTAGAGTAGAGTAGAGCAGAGTAGAGCAAAGTAGAGTTTTGTTATGCTAGGCTAGCAATGCTAGGCTAGAGTAGAGTAGACTAAAGCTAGGTTTGTGTAAGTTAGGCTAGGCTAGGTTAAAGTTTAGTAGAGTAGGGTAGAGTAGAATAGAGTAGATTAGGGCTAGGTTGGGCTAGGTTTGGTTAAGCTAGACTAAGCTAACTAGAGTAGTGTAAAGTAGAGTAGAGTTTAGTTGAGTCAAGTAGAGTTGAGTAGAGTAAAGCTATGTTAGGCTAGGCTAGAGTACAATAGCGATGAGTATAGTAGAGTAAAGCAGTACTAAGATTAGCTGAGCAGAGTAGAGTAGAGATAAGCAAAGCAGAGTAGAGAAATGCAGAGTAGAAAAAAGTAGAGTAGAGTAGCATAGAGTAGAGTAGAGCTACGTTAAGTTATGCTAGGCTAAGCTAGAGTAGAGTAGTATAAGGGTTGGTTAGGCTAGGTTAGAGTAGAGTAGAGTAGAGTATAGTAGAGTAGAGTAGAGTAAAGTAGAGTAAAGTAGAGTATAGTAGAGTAGAGTAAAGTAGAACTCGTTCGAATAGGCTAAGCTAGGTTAAGCTATAGTAGGCTAGGCTAGGCAAGGACAGAGTGTAGTAGAGTTGAGTAAAGTAGAGTAGGGTAGAGTAAAATAAAGTAGAGTAGAGTGGAGTAGAGCAGAGCTTGGTTAGGTTAGGCTAGGCTAGAGTATAGTAGGGTAGAGTAGCACAGAGTAAAGCAAAGCAGAGCAAGTAGAGCAAAGAAGGATATAGTTGAGAAGAGTACAATAAAGATGAGAGGAGCAGAGCATAGCAGAGTAGAGCAGAGTAGAGTAGAGTAAAGCAGAGTAAAGTAGAGCTAGAGTACAGTATAGTATAGAAGGGTAGAGTAGAATAGAGTAGAGTGCAGTAGAGTAGTGTATGGTATAATGGAGTGGAGTAGAGTAGAGTAGAGCTAGGTTAGGCTAGGCTAAGCAAGACTAAGCTAGGCTACAGTAGAGTATTGTATAGTAGAATAGAGTAAAGTAGAGTAGAGTGAAGAAGAGTAGAGTAGAGTTGAGGAGAGCAAAGCAGAATAGACCTGAGTAGAGTAGAGTAGAGTAGGGAAGAGAAAAATAGAGCAAAATAGAGCGAGTTGAATAGAGTAGAGTAGAGCACAGTAGGACAGAGTAGAGCTGACTAGAGCAGAGTAGAGAAAAGCTAGGTCAGGCTAGTAAGTCTAGGCTAGGTTATGGTAGGTTAGAGTAAAGTAGAGTAGAGTAGAGTGGAGTAGAGTAGAGAAAGGTAAAGCAGAGTAGAGCTAGGTTAGGCTAGGCAAGGATAGGCTATGTTGGAGTAGAGTAGAGTAAAGCATGGTTAGGCTAAACTAGGCTACGTTAAATAAGGCTAGAGTAGAGTAGGGTAGAGTAGAGCAGAGTAGAGCAAAATAGAGAAGAGGAGAGTAGAGTGGAAAAGAGAAGAGCTGAGTAGAGCAGAGTAGAGTAGAGTAGAGAAAACTAGAGCAGGGTAGACCAAGATAGAATAGAGCAGTGTAGAGTAGGGTAGAGCTATGTTTGGGTAGGCTCGACTATGTTAGGCTAGGCTAGAGTAGATTAGAGTGCAGCTAAGTTATGCTAGGCTAGGTTAGAGTAGAGTAAAGTAGAGTAGAGTAGAGTAGAGTAGAGTACAGCTATGTTAGGCTAGGTAAGGCAAGGCTAGGCATGTCAAGGTTAGGCTAAGCTAAGCTACAGTAGAGTAGAGTAAAGTAGAGCAACGTTAGGCTAGGCTAGGCTAAAGTACAAAAGAGTATAATAGAGCAGAGTAGAGTTGAGCATTACTTAGTAGAGTAGAGCAGAGTAAAGTAGAGCAAAGTAGAGTAAGCTAGACCAGAGATGAGTAGAGCAATGTTAGGCTAAGCAAGGCTAGGTTAGGCTACATAATGCAAGGCTAAGCTAGGATAAAGTAGAGCATAGTAGAGTAGAGTAGAGTAGACAAGAGTAAAGTATAGTAGAATAGAGTGGAGTATAGTAGAGTAGAGCAAGGTTATGCTAGGATAAGCTTGGCTACGGTTGGTTAGCCTTAGTTAGGTTAGAGTAAAGTAGAGTGTAGTAGAGTAGAGTAGATCTTGGTTAGGCTAGGCTAGGCTACACTAAAGTAGAGTAGAGTAGAGTACAACAGAGCATAGAAGAGTAGGGCAGAGTAGAGCAATGCAAAGTAGAGTAAAGTAGAGAAGAGTAAAGAAGAGTAGAGCAGAGTAGAGTAAAGTAGAGCAAAGTAGAGGAGAGAAGAGTAGAATAGAGTAGAGGAGAGTGGAATAGAATAGAGCAAAGTAAAGTAAGGTAGAGCAAGGTAGAGTAGCATAGAGCTAGGTTAAGGTATGCTATGCTAAACAAGGCTTGGCTAGGTTAGGGTAGAGCAGAGTAGAGTAGAGTAAAGTAGAGTATATTAGAGTAGAGTATAGTATAGTATACTAGAGTAGAGTCAAGTTGAGTAGAGCAAGGTTAGGCTAGGAAAGGCAAGGCTAGGCTAGGTTAGGTTAGGATAGGCTATAACAGAGTAAACTAGAGTAGATTTGAGTAAAGTAGAGCAGAGTGGAGTGGAGTAGAGCAGAATAGAGTAGAGCAAAGCAGAGCAGAGCAGCATAGAGCAAGGCAAAGTATAAAAGAGCAGAGCTAAGTAGAGTTGGTAACATACAACAGGGTTGAGTGTAGTAAAGCAGAGTAGAGCTAGGTTAGGCAAGGGTAGGCAAGATTAGGTTAACATAGAGTAGAGTAAAGTAGAGCTAAGTTAGGCTAGGCTATGTTTGGCTAGGTTAGAGTAGAGTAGAGTAGAGTGGAGTAGAGTAGACTAGGGTGGAGTAGAGTAGAGTAGAGTAGAGTATTGTGGAGTAGAGTTAGGTTAGGCTAGGCTAGGATAGGCTATGCTGGAGTAGAGTAGAGTAAAGCATGGTTAGGCTAAGCTAGGCTATGTTAAATAAGGCGAAAGTAGAGTAGGGTAGAGTAGAGCAGAGTAGAGCAAAATAGAGAAGAGGAGAGTAGAGTAGAATAGAGAATAGCTCAGTAAAGCATATTAGAGTAGAGTACAGCAGAGTGGAGTAGAGTAGAGAAAACTAGAGCAAGGTAAACCAAAGATAGAATAGAGCAGTGTAGAGTAGGTGGAGCTATGTTTTGGTAGGCTCGACTAGGTTAGGCTAAATTAGAGTAGAGTGCAGCTAAGTTATGCTAGGCTAGGTTAGAGAAGAGTAGAGTAGAGTAGAGTAGAGCTATGTTTGACTAGGCAACGCAAGGCTAGGTTAGAGAAGAGCAGAGCAGAATAGAGCAAAGTAGAGTAGGGTAGAGCTAGGTGGAGTAAAGCTAAGTTAGGCTAAGCAAGGCTAGGCTTGTTAGGTTAGGGTAGAGCAGAGTAGAGTAGAGTAAAGTAAAGTAGAGTAGAATATATTAGAGTAGAGTATAGTGTAGTATAGTATAGTATAGTAAAGTCAAGTTGGGTAGAGCTAGGCTAGGCTAGGCAAGGCAAGGCTAGGTTAGGTTAGGTTAGGATAGACTAAAGTAGAGTAGAGTAGATAAAAGTAATGTAAAGTAGAGCAGAGTAGAGTGGAGCAGAGAAGAGTAGAGCAAAGAAGAAAAGGGCAGCACAGAGAAAGATAGAGTACAATAGAGTAGAGCAAAGCAGAGTAGGGTAACGTACGGCAGAGTTGAGTATAGTAAAGTAGAGTAGAGCTAGATTAGGCTAGGGTAGGCAAGATTAGGTTAGCATAGAGTAGAGTAAAGTAGAGCTAGGCTAGGTTTGGCTAGGTTAGAGTAAAGTAGAGTAGATTAGAATGGAGTATAGTAGAGTAAGGTGGAGTAGAGTAGAGTAGAGTAGATTATTGTGGATTAGAGCTAGGTTAAGCTAGGCTAGGCTAGGCTAAGCTAGAGTTGGGTAGAGTATAGTAGAGTAAAGTACAGCATGGTTAGGCTAGGCTAGAGTACAATAGAGCATAATAGAGTAGAGTAGAGTTGAGCAGATTAGAGCAGACCAGAATAGAGTATAGCATTACAGAGCAAAGTTAAGAAGAGCTAGGTTAAGCTAAGCTAGGCTAGAGTAGAGCTATGTTAGGTTAAGCTAGGCTAAGAAGGTTGAAGTAGAGTAAAGTAGAGTTTGGTTAGGCTAGGCTATGCTAGGCAAGGTTAGGCTAGGGTAGGCTTGGCTAAGCTAGAGTAGAGTAGTAAAGTAGAGTAAAGTAGAGTGAGTTTAGGCTAGGAAAGGCTTGGCTAGTGTAGAGTAGAGTAGAGTGGTGCTAGGTTAGGCTAGGCTAGGATATGGTACAATTGAGTAGAGTAAAGTTGAGTATAGTGTAGTAGAGTAGAGAAGAGTATAGTGGAGTGGAATAGAGTATAGTACAGTCGAGTAGAGCTAGGTTAGGCTAGGGAAGGCTCAGCTTGAGTAGAGTAGAGTAGAATAAAGTATAGTAGAGTAAAACTAGGTTAGGCTAGGCTTGGGTAGGCTAACCAAGGCTAGGCTAGAGTAGCGTAGAGCATAGTAGAATAGAGCTTGGTTAGGCTAAGATATTCAAAAGTGCAATAGCGAAGAGTAGAGCAGTGTAAAGCAAAGTAGAGTTGAGAAAAGTATAGCAGAGTAAAGCTAAGTTAGGCCCAAGAAGTCTTAGCAAAACTAAGCTAGAGTAAAGTAGAATAGAGTAGAATAAAGTAGGGTAGATTATAGTAGAGCTAAGTTAGGCTGAGCTAGCTAGGCTAAGTTAGAGTAAAATAGAGTAGAGTATAGTAGAATAGAGTAGAATAGAGTAGAGTAATGTATAGCTAGGTTAGGTTAGGCTCGGCTAGGCTAGAGCATAGTAAAGTAGAGTTAGGTAAAGCTAGACTAGGGTTAACAACTTGAAAGGAGAGTAAAGTATAGTAAAGTAGAGTAGAGCACAGAAGAGCCGAGTAAAGCAAGGTTAAGTTAAGCTAGGCAAGGCTAGGTTAAGCTAGGCAAGAGTAGAGTAGAAAATGATAGGATAGGCTATGTTAGGCTCAGTTAGAGTTGAGTAGAGTAGAGTAGACTAGAGTAGAGTAGAGTGGAGGAGAGTAGAGTAGAGGAGAGTAGAGTAGAGAAGAGTATAATAAAGTATAGTAGAGTACAGTGTAGTAGAGTATACAAGGATATAATAGAGTAGAGTAGAGTAGAGCTAAGTTAGGTTAGTTTAAGCTAGGCTAGGTTGGTGTTGGCTAGGTTAGGTTAGGCTATAGTAGAGTAGAGTAAAGTAGAGTAGAGTTGAGAAGAGTAGTGTAGAGTAGAGTAGAGTAGAGTAGAGTATATTATAGCAAAGCTAGGTTTGGCTAGGCAAGGCTAGGCTAGGCTAGGTTAGGCTTGGCAAGGCTTTAATAGAGTAGAGTAGAGTAGAGTACAGCTAGGTTAGGTTAGGCAAGGTTAGGTTTAGATAGAGTAGTATGGAGTAGAGTAGAGAAGAGTTGAGTGGAGTAGAGTAGAGTAGAGGTGAGTAAAGTATAGTAGAGTTGAGCAAGGTTAGGCTAGGCTAAGGTCGAATAGAGTAGAGTAGAGTAGAATCGAGTATAGCTAAGCAAACAGAGTAGATCATTGAAGAGTAGAGTAGAGTAGAGCAGAGCAGAGTAGAGAAGGGTAGAGTAGAGTAGAGCAGAGTAGAGCAAAGCATAGCATAGCAGAGTAAGGCAAAGTAGAGTAGCAGAAAGATGAGCAGAATAGGGCAGAGTAGAGCAAAGTATTGTAGAGTAGAGTAGAGTAGAGTAGAGCAGAGCATAACAGAGCAGAGCAGAGTAGAGCAGAGTAGAGTAGAGCTAGGTTAAGTTAGGTTAGGCTGGGTTAGAGTAGTGCAGAGTAGAGTAGAGTAGAGTAGAGTGTAGTATAGTAGAGTTAGGTTAGGCTAGGCTAGGTTAGAGTATAGTAGAGTAGAGCTAGGTTAGGTTAGGTCGGGCTAGAGCACAGTAGAGTAGAGTAGAGAAGTGATGAGCAGAGCAGAGTGGTGTAGAGAATAATAGAGCAGAGTAGGGCTGAGCTAGGTTAGGTTAGGCTAGGCTAGGCTAAACAAGGCTAGGTTAGAGTAAAGAAGAGAAGAGTAGAGTAGTGTAAAGCAGAGCTAGGTTAGGTTAGGCTAGGCTATGCTAATTTAGAGTAGAGTAGAGTAGAGTAGCATAGAGTATAGTAAAGTAGAGTAGAGTACATTTGAGTATAATTGAGTCTAGTAAAGAAAAGTTGTGCAAGGTTAGGCTAGGCTAGCCTTCGATAGAATATAGTAAAGTATGTTATGTAGTATAGAGTAGAGAAAAGCAGAATGAAGTAGAGATAGGTGAAGCTAAGCAAGGTTATGCTAGGCTAAACTAGGTTAGAGTAGAGTTGAGTAGAGTAAAGTAAAGCAGAACAGAGCAGAAGAAAGTAGAGTAGAGCATATAAGAGCAAGTAGAGCTAGGTTATGCTAAGCTAGCCTAGGCTAAGCTAGTTAGAGTAGAGTATAATGGATTGGAGAGGAGTGGAGTGGAGTGGAGTGTAGTGGAATGGAGTGGAGTGGAGTCTTGTTAGGTCGAGTTGAGTTGAGTCGATTGGAGTCGAGCGGAGTGGATTCAAGAGGAGTCGAGTGGACTGGAGTCAAGTGGAGTGGTGTCTAGTTCAGTCGAGTCGAGTGGAGTCAAGCAGAGTAGAGTATAGTAGAATTGAGTATAGTAGAGCTAGGTCAGGAGAGGCTAGGCTAGAGTAGAATGGAGTACAATATAGTAGAGTAGAGTAGAGCAGAGTAGAATAGAGTAGATTTGAGTAGATTTTAGTATAATAAAGAAGACTAGAGGTAGGTCAGGCTTTGCTAGGCTAGGTCAAGTTAGGCTAGGTTAGAGTAGAGTACATTAGAGTAGAGTAAAGTAGAGTAGAGTAGAGTAGAGCAGAGCAAAGTAGAGTAGAGTAGAGTACATCAAAGCATAGCAGAATAGAGTAGAGCTGAATAGAGCAGAGAATAATAAAGTAGAGCAGAGTAGAGAAGAGTAAAGTAGAGTATAGTAGAGCAGGTTAAGGTAGAGTAGAGCTAAGTTACACTAGGCTAGGCTAGAATAGAGTAGAGTAGAGTAGAATAAGGCTAGGTTAGGTTATGCTATGCTAGGCTAAGTTAGAGAAGAGTAAAGTACAATAGAGTTGAGAAAATTAGAGAAATATAGAGCCAAGGAGAGCTAAGTTAGGCTAGGCTAGGCTGGAGCAGAGTAGAGTCGAGTTAAGTTTAGCTAAGCTAACTTAGGCTCAATTAGAGTAGAGTAGAGTGGAGTATACCAAAGTATAGTAGAGTCGAAAAGAGTAGAGCTAGTTTAGGTTAGGCTAGGCTAGGCTTAGGTAGGATAGGTTAGTTTAGGATAAACTAGGCTAGAGTAGAGTAGAGTAGAGTAGTGGAGAGTATAGTAGAGTCAAGCTTGGTTAGGCTAGGCTAGACTAGAGTAGAGTAGAGTGGAGTAGAGTAGAGTAGAGAAGAGAAGAGCAGAGCATAGTAGAACAGAGAAGAGAAGGGCAAAGCAGAGCAAAACAGAGTAGAGCTATGTTAGGCTAAGCTAGGCTAGGTTAGATTGTAGTAGGGTGGAGTTGAGTTGAGTATAGTATAGTATAGTTAAGTAGAGTAGAACAGATCTAGGTAAGGCAAGGTTAGGTTAGACTATGTTATAGAGTAGAGTAGAGCTAGGCTATGTTGAGCTAGACTAGGCTAGAGTAGAGGAGAGTAGAGTAGAGTAGAGCAGAGTATTATAGAGTAGAGTAGAGTAGAGTAGAGAAAAATAGAGTAGAGTAGAGCAGATCAGAGAAAAGTTGAGTAGAGCTAGGTTAGGCTAAGCTAAGCTGAGCTAGGGTAGGCTAGGCTTGAGTAGAGTAGAATAGAGTAGAGTATAGTAGAGTATAATAGAGTAAAGTAGTGTAGACCTAGGTTAGGCTAGGGTAGAGTAGGTTAGTCTAAGCAATGCTCGAGTAGAGTAGAGTAGAGTAGAGTAGAGAAGAGCAGAGTAGAGTAGAATAGAGCAAGGTTAGGATAGGTTAGAGTAGAGTTGAGTAGAGTAGAGTAAAGCAAAGTAAAGTGGAGCAAAGTAGAGAAGAGTAGAGTAGAGCAGAGAGGATCATAGCAGAGTAGAGCTGAGTGGAGTAGTGCAAAGCATAGTATAGCAAAGAAGAGCAGAGTAAAGCTAAGCTAAGCTAGACTAGGATAGGGTAGAGTTGAGTAGAGTAGAGCTAGGTTAGACTAGCTCAGGCTAGGCTAGCCTAAGTTAATGTAGAATAAAGTAGAGTGAAGCAGAGTAGAGCAAAGCAGAGCAATTCAGAGAATAGTAGAATATAGTAAAGCAGAGTCAAATAAAGCTGAGCAGAGATGAGTAAAGTAGAGTAGAGCAAGGTTAGGATATGCTAGGTTAGGCAAGGCTGGGCTAGGTTAGAGTAGAGTTGAGTAAAGTAGAGTAGACTAGAGTATAGTAGAGTAGAGTATAGTAGAGATATGTTATTCTTGGTTTTGTTTGGGTAGGCTAGGTTACGCTAGGCAAGGATAACATAGAGTAGAGTAGAGTTAGGTTAGGCAAAGCAAGGCTAGGATTGGTTTGCTGGAATAGAGTAGAGTAGAGAAGGGTAGAGCAAAAAAGAGTAGAGTAGTGTAGAATAAAGTATAGTAGAGTAGAGAAGAGTAGAGTAGGTTAAGCTAGGTTATGCTAGGCCAAGAGAGGCTAGGCTAGGTTAGGCGAGGCTAGAGTAGAGTAGAATAGAGTATAGTAGAGCAGATTATAGTAGAGTTGAGAAGAGTAGAGCAGGGTAGGGAAGAGGTAAATAGAGCAGAATAGAGTAGAGAGAAGTAGAGGAGAGTGGAGTAGAGTAGAGTAGTGCAGAGCAGAGCTGACCAGAAGAGTAGAGTAGAGTAGAGTAGAGTAGAGCAGAGTAGAGAAAAGCAGTATAGAGAAAAATAGAGCCGAGCTAAGAAGAATGGAGGTGAGCTTGGTTAAGTTGGGCTAGGCTAGGATAAAGTAGAGTAGAGTTGTTTAGAGTAGAGTTGAGTAGAGCTAGGTTAGGCTAGGCTAGCCTAAGCTAGAGTAAAGTATTGTAGAGTAAAACTAGATTACGCTAGGCTAGGCCAGGCAAGAGTAGAGTAGAGCAGAGCTAGGTTAGGCAAGGTTATGCTAGGTTAGAGTAGACTAGAATTGAGCAGAGTAAAGTGGATTAGAGGAGGGTAGAGTAGAGTAGAATAGAGCATAATAGAGTAGAGTAGAGTAAAGGCATGGCTAGAGTATTGTTCAGTAGAGTAGTGTAGAGAAAAATTGATTTGAGTGGAGTATAATGGATTAGAGTGGAGTAGTACTTGGCTAAGTTAAGCTAGAGAAAAGTTAGAGTTAAGTAGAGTAGAGTTGTGTAGAGTAAAATATAGTAGAGTTGAGTATAGTAGAGCTATGTTAGGCTAAGCCAAGCTAGGCAAGGTTAGGTTAGGCTAGGCTAGAGTAGAGTAGAGCTAGGTTAGGTTTGGCTAGGCTAAGCTAGGCTATGCTATGTTAGAGTAGAGTACAATTGAGTAAAGCATAGTAGATAAGAGCAGCGTAGAGTAAAGCTAGATTAAGTGAGGCTAGGCTAGGCTAGAGTTGAGTTGAGTAGAATTGAGTAAGGTACAGCTAGGTTAGCCTAGGCTAAGCTAGGGTAGGTCAGAGTAGAGTAGTGTAGAATGGAGTAGGGTACAGTATAATAGAGTATAACAGAGTATAGTAGAGTAGAGTAGAGTAGAGAAGAGTACAGTAGAGTAGAGTAGAGTATGACTAGGTTAGGTTAGGTTTGACATGGCTAGGATAGAGTAAAGTAGAGTAGAGTAGGGTAGAGCAATATAAAGTGGAGGAGAGTAGAGCAAAGCAGAGCAAAGAAGAGTAAAGTAGAACAGATAAGAGAACAGTAGAGCGAGGTTATGCTAAGTTGGGCTAGCAAGCTTAAGCTAGGCTAGGCTAAACTAAAGTTAGGCTAGGCTAGAGTAAAATAGAGTAGACTAAAGCTAGGTTAGGCGAGGCTATGCTAAGTTAGAGTAAAGTAGAATAGAAAAGAGTAGAGTAAAGTATGTAGAGTAGAGCTAGGTTATGCTAGGTTAGGTTTTTGTTAGAGTAGAGTAGAGTGGAGTAGAGTAGAGTATAGTAGAGTAGAGTGGAGTAGAGTATAATAAGGTTAGGCTAGCCTTGGCTAGGCTTGGCTCGCATAGGCTCGACTAGGCCAGAGTACTGTAAAGTAATGTAGAGTAAACCAATCCAGCTAGACTAACCTAGGCTAAAAAAGAGTAGAGTAGATAGAGTACAGTAGAGTAGAGAAGAGTAGAGTATTATAGAGAATAGCAAAATAAAGTTGAGCAGAGTAGAATAGAGTAGACCAGAGATGACTAGAGCAGAACAGAGTAGAGCAGAGTAGAGTCGAGCATAGTGGAGCAGAGGAGAGTATAGCAAGGTTAGGCTAAGATAAGTTAGGTTATAGTAAAGTAGAATAGAGTAGAGCTAGGTTACATTTGGCTAGACTATGCTAAGCTTTGGCTAATGTAGAGTATTGTTAGGTACAACAGAGCAGAGTATAGTTGAGGAGAGTATAGCAAAGTAGAATAGAATAGAACAGAGCTAAGTTAGGCTAGGGTAGGTTAGGTTAGGCTAGGCATGACAAGGTTAGGTTAAGCTAGAGTAGAGTAGAGTAGAGTAGAGTTATGTTCAGTAAGGCTAGGCTAGGCCAGAGTAGAGCAAAGTAGAGTAGAGTAGCATAGAGCAGAGAAGAGTAAAGCAAAGCATAGCAGAGAAAAGTAGAGTAGAGAAGAGTAGAGCAGAGTAGAGGAGAGTAGAGTAGAGTAGAGTAGAGTAGAGCAATGTAGGGAAGAGCAAAGCAGAGTAAAGTAAAGTAGAGTAGAGTAGAGCTAGGTAATGTTAAGCTAGGCTGGAGTAGAGTAGAGTATAGTAGAGAAGAGTAGAGTAAAGTAGAACTTTGTTAGGTTAGGTTAGGGAAGGCTAGGCTAACCTAAGTCAGAGTAGAGTTGAGTAGAGTGGGCTGTAATAGAACAGAGTAGAGTAGTGTAGAGTAGAGTAGAGTAGAGCATAGTAGAGTAGAGTAGAGCAAAGTAGAGAAGAGCTCGATTACGTTGGCTAGGTTATAGTAGTTTAGAGTAGAGTATAGTAGAATAGAGCTGAGCTAGGTTATGTTAGGCTAGGCTATGCTAGGCTAGACAAGGCTAAGCTAGGCTAGGTTAGGCTAGAGTAGAGAAGTAGAGTAGATTAGAGTAGAGTAGAGTAGAGCTAGGTTATGCTAGGTTGGGTTAGGCTAAGCTAGGCTAGAGTAGAGTAGGGTATGATAGAGTAGAGTTAAGTAGAGCATAGTAGAGTAGAGTAGAGCAAAGTAGAGAAGAGCTCGATTACTTTTCGCTAGGTTATAGTAGTTTAGAGTAGAGTATAGTAGAATAGAGCTGAGCTAGGTTAGGTTAGGCTAGGCTATGTTAAGCTAGACAAGGCTAAGCTAGGCTAGGTTAGGCTAGAGTAGAGAAGTAGAGTAGATTAGAGTAGAGTAGAGTAGAGCTAGGTTATGCTAGGTTGGGTTAAGCTAAGCTAGGCTAGAGTAGAGTAAGGTAGGATAGAGTAGAGTTAAGTAGAGTATAATAGAGTAGAGCTAGATAGAGTAGAGCAAAGCAGAGTAGAGTAGGAAAAAGAAGAGTATAGAAAAGTTGAGTAGAGCAGAGCAAAGCTGCACAGAGCATAGCAAAATAGTGCAGGATGGAGGAGATCAGAGTAGAGAATAGAAAGTAGGGCAGAGTAGAATGGAGAAGAGTAGAGTAGAGCAGAGCTAGGTTAAGCTATGCTAGGCTAGGCTAGAGTAGAGTAGAGATGTGTAGAGTAGAGTAGAGTAGGGTATAGTAGAGCATGGTTAGGCTAGGCTAGGGTTGGCTAAGTTAGAGTAGAGTAGATTAGAGAAGAGTATAGTAGAGTAGAGTAGAGTAAAGCTGTGTAGAGTAGAGTAGAGTAAAGTAGAGAAGAGTAGAGTAGAGTAGAGCTAGCTATGTTTGGCCAAGTTTGGTAGGCTAAGCTATGTTAGGCTTCGGTAGGCTAGGCTAGCCTAGGATAGAGTAGAGTATAATGGAGTAGAGAAGAGTAGACTTGAGTATTACAGAGTTAGGTTTGGCTAGGTTAGGTTAGGAAAGGCTAGGAAGGCCAAGAGTAGAGTAGAGAAGAGTAGAGTAGAGGAGAAAAGAGCAGAGAAGAGATGAGCAGAGAAGAGCAGAGTAGAGTAGAGTAGAGCAAAACTGAGCAATGTTAAGCTAAGTTGGGCTAGCAAGGCTCAGTTATGCTAGGCTAGGCTAAGCTATGTCAAAGCATAGTAGAGAAGAGCAGAGGAGAGTAGAGTTGAGTAGAGTAGAGCTAGGGTAGGCTAGGCTAAGTTATGCTAGGGTAGGCTAGGGTAAGCTAGGCAAGGCTAAGCTTGGCTTGACTAGAGTTGAGTTGAGTAGAGATCGGTTAGGCTAGGCTAGGCTAAGCTAGGTAAGAGTATAGAGTAGAGTAGAGTAGAGAAGAGCAGAGTAGAGTAGTATAGAAAAAAGTAGAGTAAACCAGAGTAGAGCAGGGCATAGTAGAGTAGAATAGAGTAGAGTCGAGCTAGCGTAGGCTAGGCTAAGCATGGTTAGGCTAGAGTGGAGTAAAGTAGAGAAGAGCTTAGTAGAGTAGATTATAATAGAGCTTGGTTAGGCTATGCTAAGCTAGGTTAGAGCAAAGTAAAGTAGAGTCAACTAGAGGAGAGTAGAGCTAGGTTAAGCTAGGTTAGGGTAGGCTAAGGTAGGCTAAGCAAGGCTAGGCAAAGTTAGAGTAGAGTAGAGGAGAGTAAAGAAGAGCATTGTTAGCTAGGCGAGGCTAGACTAGGCTAGGCTGGAGTAGAGTAGAGTAGAGTAGAGTAAAGTAGAGTAGAGTAGAGTGGAGTAGAGCAGAATAGTATAAATTATAAGAGAGCAGAAGAGAGCAAAGCAAAGAAATAAAGAGCGAAAGAGTAGGATAGAGTTGAGTAAAATAGAGTGGAGCAGAGTAGAGTAGGGTAGAGCAAAGCAGAGAAGAGTAATGAAGAGTAGAGTAGAGCAAAGCAAGGTTAGGCAAGGCAAGGCAAGTTTAAGCTAAGCTAGGATAGAGTAGAGTAGAGTAGAGTAGAGAAGAGATAAGTTAAGCTAGACTAGGCTATGTTAAGCTAGGGTAGAGTAGAGTAGAGTAGAGTACAATAAAGCCAGATTAGGCTAGACTCGGTTAAGCTAGGCTAGAGTAGAGTAGAGTAAAGTAGAGTAAAATAGGGTAGAGTAGAGAAGAGTAGAGTAGAGTAAAGTAGAGTTGAGTAGAGTAAAGTAGAGTCGAGTAGATGAGAAAGGAGGTCAGGATAAATGGAGAGAGGAGAGGAGAGCAGAGGAGGAGAGGAGTGGAAAGGAGAGGAGAGTATAGTAGAGTAGTGTAGAGTGCGGAAGAGCAGAGTAGAGTAGATCAAAGAAGATTAGAATAGAGTAAAGCATAGTAGAAAAGAGAATAGAAAAGCATAATAGAGCAAAGTGGAGTAGAGTAGTGCAAAGCTTGGTTAGGATAGGCCAGGCAAGACTAGAGTAGAGTAGTGCAAAGCAGAGTGGAGTAGGGTAAAGTAGATTAGAGAGAGGATAGGATATGTTTGACTTGGCTAGGTTAGAGTTAGAGTTGAGTGGTTTAGAGAAGTGTAGAGTAGAGGAAGGTTAGGTTAGGCTAAGCTAGGTTAGGGTTGGCTAAGGTAAGGTATGCTAGGATAGGTTTGAGTAGAGTAGAGTAGTGTAGAGTAGAGTATAGTAGAGCTAGGTTAGGCTATGTTTGCCTAGGCTAAGCTACCCTAGAGTAGAGTAGAATAGGGCAAAGTAGAGCAGAGTAAAGAAGAGCAAAGCAGAAAAGTGTAGACCATAGTAGAGTAGAGTTTGGTTAAGCTAGGCTAAGTTAGGCTACATTAGAATAAAGTTGAGCTAGGTTGGGTTAAGACAAGCTGGGATAGAGGAGTATAATAGAATGGAGTAGAGTAGAATAGATTTGAGAAGAGTAGAGTAGAATAAAGTAGAGTAGAGAAAGGTTAGGCTAGGCTAGGCTAGGATAGGGTAAGTTATGTAAGACTAAGCTATGCGAGAGTAGAGTAGAGTAGAATAGAGTAGAGTGGGGTAGAGAAAAAAAGAAAATAGCAGAGTAAAGAAAAGCATTATAGAGCCAAGCAGAGAAGAGTAGAGCATAACAGAGTAGAGCTAGGTTAGGTTAGGCTATGTTATGTTAGACTAAAGTAAAGTGGAGAAGAGCTAAGTTAGGCTAGGCTAGAGTAGAGTAGAGTAGAGTAGAGCAGAGCAGAGCAGAATAAGCTTATGTTAGGCTTGGCTAAGCTAGAGACGAGTAGATTTGAGTAGAGTAGAGTAGAGTAGAGTAGAGTAGAGTAGAGCAGAGTAGAGCTAGGTTAGGCTAGATTAGCTTAGGATATGATAGAGTAGAGCAGAGTAGATTGGAGTAAAGTAGAGTATTGTAGAATATAGTAGAGTAGAATAGATTAAAGTAAAGTAGAGTTGAGTCATTTTAGGTTATGCCTGGCTAGGCTAGCATAGAGTAGGTTAGGCAATAGTAGAGTAGGGTAAAGTAGAGTAGAGCTTGGTTGGAGTAGGCTAGGCTATAGGACAATAGAGAAGAGTATAGTAGAGTACAATAGAGTAGAGCATAGCATACTAGAGAAGAGAAGAGTATGGTAAGAGCTAGGTTAGGCTAGGCTGAGGCTAAGTTAGGCTAAGCTAAGGCTAGGCTAGGCTAGAGTAGTGTAGTGTAGAGCTAGGTTAGGTGAGGCTAGGCTAGTCTAAACTAGGCTAGAGTAAAGTAGAGTAGAAGAGAGTAGAGTAGAGTAAAGTAGAGTAGAGCAGAGTGGAGTAGAGTAGAGAAGACTAGAGTAGAGTAGAGCAGAGTAGAGTAGAAAATAAAAGAGTAGAGATAAGCATAGTAGAATAGACCAAGGTTAGGCTAGGCTAGGCTAGAGTAAAGTAGAGTAGAGTAGAGTAACATAAAGTAGAGTAGAGTAGTACTGAGCTAGGTTAGGTTAGGCTAGACTCGACTAGACAAAGCTAGGCTATGCTTGGCTAGGCTGGGCTAGAGTAGCAGAGTGCCATAGAGTAAAGTAGAGTAGAACTAATTTTGGCTTGCTTAGGTTAGCTTAGTCTAGGCTAGAGTAGAGTAGAGTAAAGTAAAGCAGATTAGAGCAGAGTAGAGCATAGCATAGCATAGTAGAGCAAAGTAGAGTAGAGTAGAATAGAGCAAAGTAGAGTAGAGTAGAGTAGACTAGAGCACAGTTGGGCAGAGCAGGGAAGAGCACAGCAGAGTAGAGTAGAGCAAAGCAAAGTAGAGCTAGGTTGGGCTAAGGTAGGCGAGGCGAGATAGGCTAGGTTATGCTTGGCTAGTGTCGAGTAGAGTATAGCAGAGTAGAGTAGAGTAGAGCTAGGTTAGGTTAGGCTAGGCTAGGATAGAGTAGAGTAGATTAGAGTAGAGTAAAATGGAGCAGGGTGTTATAGAGTTGAGCTGAGTAGATTAAAGTAGAGCTGAGCTGACCTGAGCATTGTAAAGCAAAGTAGAGCAGAGCAGAGATAGTAGAGTAGAGCATAGTAGAGTAGAGCAAGGTTATGCTAAGCTAAGCAAGAGAAAAGTACACTAGAATAGAGTAGAGTAAAGCTTGGTTAGTCTAGGCTAAGTAAGGTTGGGTTAGAATAGAGTAGAGTAGAGTAGACTAAAATAGAGTATGGATAATTTATGGTAGAGTAGAGTGGAGTAGAGTAGAGTATACCATAATAGAATAGAGTAGAGTAAAAGAAAGGAGAGGAGAACATAGCAGACCAAAGTATAGTCGAGTATAATAGAGCAGAAGAGTTGAGTACAGTAGAGTAGAGTAGAATAGAGCAAAGTATAGTAGTGTAGTGTTGAGTAAAGAAGAGTAGAGTAGGATAGAGTAGAGTAGTATAAAATAGAGTAGAGTAGAGTAGAGCTAGGTCAGGGTGGGCTAGGCTGTGTTAGGCTTGGATAGGCTAGGCTAGGCCAAAGTAGAGTAGAGCAAGATTATGTTAGGCTAGGCTAGGCTTGTTAAAGTAGAGTAAAGTAAAGTAGAATAGAATAAAATAAAGTAGATTAGAGTTGATTATAATAGAGAAGAGTAAAGTGGAGTAGAGTAGAGTAATAAAGTAGAGGAGAGGAGACGAGACAAAAGAAGAGGAGAGGAGAGTAGAGGAGAGGAGATAAGAGGATTAAAGAAGAGAGTAGAGTAGAGTAGAGTAGGAAAGAATAAAGTAGAGTAGAGTAGTATAGAGCAAAACAAAGAAGAGTAAAATAGAGAAGAGTAAAATAGCATAGAGTATAGAAAAGTATAGTAGAGTAGAGTATAGAAAAATAGAGTATAGTAGAGCTAAGTTAGGCAAGGCTAGCTAGGTAGAATAGACTAGAGTAGAGTAGAGTGGAGTAGAGTATGGTATAATAGAGCAAGGTTAGGCTAGGTTAGGATAGGCTTGGTTAGGGTAGAGTAGAGTAGAGTAGATTAGAGTGGAGTAGAATAGAGCTAAGTTAGGTTGGGCTAAGCTAGGCTAGGTTGGGGTAGACTAAGCAAGGCTAGAGTAGAGTAGAGTAGAGTAGAGCAGTGCATAATAGATTAGAGTAAAGTAGAGTTGAGTAGAGCAGAGCAGAGTAAAGCATAGCAGAGTAGAGCAGAGCAGGGTAGAGCTAGCTTAAGGTAGGCTAGTTAAGGCTAGGCTAGAGTAGAGTAAAATAGAGAAGCGAAGAGTAGAGTATAATAGAGCTTGGTCAGGCTAGGCTAGGTTAGAGTAGAGTAGAATAGAGTGTAGTAGAAGTTAGGTTAGGGTAGGCTAGGCTAGGCTAAGCAAAGCTAGAGAGAAAAGAGTAGAGTAGAGTGGAGTAGAGTAGAATAAAAATTAGCTTGGTTAGGCTAGTCTAGGCTAGAGTAGATTTGAGTATAGTAGAATACAGTGGAGTAGAGTAGAGTAGAATAGGGTAGAGTAGAGGAGCAGTATAGAATAGAGCCAAGTAGAAGATCAGAGTAGAGTAGAGTAAATTAGATTGGAGTAGAGTAGTGTAGAGTAAAGTAGAGTAGAGTAGAGTAGAGTAGAGTAGAATAGAGTAGGGTAAAGCAAAGCAAGGTTAGGCTATAATAAGCTAGGCTAAGATAGAGTAGACTTGAGTAGAGTAGAGTAGTATAGAGTGGTAGAGTAGAGTAGAGATAGGTTAGGCTAGGTTAGTCGAAGCTAGGGTAGGCTAGGCTAGGTTAAGCAAGGCTAGAGTAGAGTAGAGTAGAGTAAAGTAGAGCTAGATTTTGTTAGACTAGGCTAGGCTAAGCAAGAGTAGAAATGAGTAAAGAAGAGTAGAGTAGATTAGAGGAGAGTAAAGTAGATTGGAGTGGAGTAGAGTAAAGTAGGGTACAGTAGAAGAGAGGAAAGGATTGTTGAGGAGAGGAGAGGAAAAGGGAGGAGTGTACAGAACAGTAGAGTAGAGCAAAAAAGAATAGAGTAGAGTAGAGCAAAGCAAAGCAGAGCAAAGAATAGTAGAGAAGAGCAGTGCTTAACAGAACATACTAGAGTAGAGCAAAGAAAAGAAAAGAAGAGTAGAGAAAAGAAGACCAGAGTAGAGGAAAGTAAAATAGAGCTAGGTTAGGCTAGGCTAGGCTTGGTAGAGTAGAGTAGAGTAGAGCAGAGTAGAGTAAAGTAGAGTTGAGTAGAGTAGAGTGGAGTGGAGCAGAGCTAGGATAAGAAATGTTAGGATAGGATAAGTTAAAGTAAAGTAGAGTAGAGTAGAGTATAGTAGGCTAGAGCTAGGTTAGATTGGGCTAAGCTAGGCTAGGCTAGGCTAGGGTAGAGTAGGATAGGTTAGAACATAGTAGAGTAGAGTAGGATAGAGTAGATTAAAGTAGAGTAGAGTAGATTAGAGTAAAGCAAGGTTAGGCCATGTTACACTAGGCTAGGCTAGCATAAAGTGGAGTGGAATAGAGTTGAGCAGAGTATAACAGAGTAAAGCAGAGTAAAGAAGAGCGAAGCACAGTAGAGTAGAACAAAATAGAGCAGAGCAGAAAAGAGTAGAGCGTGGTAGAGTAGAGCAGAGCAGGGCAGAGTAGAGTAGAGCAGAGAAAAGTTAGGTTAGGCTAGGCTAAGTTAAGCTAAGCTGGAGTAGAGAGTACGATTGAGTAGAGTAGAGTAGAGTAGAGCTAGGTTGGGCTAAGCTAGGCTAGGCTAAAGTAGAGTATAGTTGAGTAGAGTAGAGTGGAGTAGATTATAGTTGAGTCGAGTCAAGTAGAGAGAATGGAGTAGAGCTAGGTTAGGGTAGGCTAAGCCAGACTAGTCTAGGCTAGAGTAGAGTAAAGTACAGTATAGTAGAGTAGAGTAGAGTAGAGCAGAGTATACTAGAAGAGAGAAGAGCGTAATAGAGTAGAGCAAAGAAGAGTAAACCAGAGTAGAGTAGAGAAAAACATAGAGCAAAGTATAGTAGAGTAGAGCAGAGTAGAGCTAGGTCAGGCTAGGCTAGAGTAGAGCAGAGCAGAGGAGAGAAGAGATGACAAAAGAAGAGTAAAAAAGAGTAGAGTAGAGCAGAGCATGGCTAGGCTAGGCGAAGCTAGGCTGGGCTAGGCTAGAGTAGAGTAGAGTAAAGCTAAGTTAGGATAGGTTAGGCAAGGTTAGGTTAGAGCAGAGTATAGTAGAGTAGAGTAGAGTAAAGTTGAGCAAGTTTAGGGTAGGGTAGGCTAGGCTAAGTTAGGCTAGGTTAAGCTAGGCTAAGTAAGAGTAGAGTAAAGTTGGGTAGAGTAGAGTGGAGAAGAGTAGAGTAGAGCTAGGTTAGGTTAGGCTAGGTTAGTGTAAAATAGAGTAGAGTTGAGTAGAGTAGAGGAGAGTATAGGAGATTGGAGTAGAGTTTAGTAGTGCAGGGAAAAGCAAAGAAGAGCAGAGCATAGTAGAGCAGAGCAGAGTAGAGTAGAGTAGGGTAGAGTTAGTTTAGGCTAGGTTAGGTTAGAGTAGAGTAAAGCTAGGTTAGGCTATGCTAGGCTAGGCTAGAGTATAGAAGAGTAGAGTGGAGTAGAGCTCGATTAGGCTAGGCTCAGCTAGGTTAGGTTTGAGTAGAGCAGAATAGAGTAGTGCAAAGAAGAGCAGAGCAGAGTAGAGTAGAGCATAGTAGAGCAGAGTTGAGCATAGTAGAGTACGAAAGAGTAGAGAAGAATAGAGTACAGTAGAGTAGAGCAGAGTAGAGCGAGGTTCGGCCAAGCGAGGCAAGGCTAAGCTAGGTTAGAGTATAGTATAGTAGAGTTGCGTAGAGTATAGTAGAGTATGGTAGAGTGTAGTATAGTACAGTAGAGTAGAGTAGAGTAGAGCTAGGTCAGGCTAGGCTAGGTAATTCTAAGCTAGGCACTTTACTCTTCTCTGTTCTACTCTACTGTGCTCTATGCTACTCTACCCTACTCTGTTTTGCTCTACTCTTCTCTTCTTTGCCCTGCTATTCTCTGTTTTGCTCAACTAAGCTCTGCTCTACTATAATCTACCCTACTCGAGCCTAGCCAAGCCTAGCCTAATCGAGCCCTACTCTACTCTACTCTAGCCTAGCCTTGTTTAGCCTACCTTAGCCTAGCCTAGCCTACCCTTGCTCTACTTTATTATATTGTACTCTACTCTACTTTACTAGACTGTACTCTACATTACTCTACTCTACTCTTCTCTACTCTACTCGAACCTAACTTAGGCTAGACAAGGCTAACCTTGTTCTAATCTACTATACTCTAACCATGCTTAGCCTAGCCTAATCAAGCTAGATTAATTTAGCTTTTCTCTACTCTGTCCTGTTAAGCTCTACCCTATTTTTTTTTACTCTACTCTACTCTGCTTTGCTCTACTTTATTCTGCTTAACTCTACTTTACTTTATTGTACATTGGCCTAAGCTAACCAAGCCTAACCTAACCTAGCTCTTCCCAACTCTACTATACACTACTCTAACCCATCCTAACCTAGCCTTGCCTACCCTAACTTAGCTTAGCCAAGCCTAGTCTAATCTAGCTCTACTCTACTCTACTCTACTATACTCTATTATACTCTTCTTTACTCTACTTTACTCTACTCTACTCTACTCTAACAAAGTCTAGCCTAACCAAGCGAAACCTAGCTCTAATCTACACTACACTAGCCTAACATATTCTAGGTTAGCCTATCCTAACCTTGCTCTACTGTACTCAACTCTACTCTTCTCAGCTCTGCACTACTCTTCTTTTCTCTGCTCTTCTTTACTCTATCCTACTCTACTCTACTCTAATGTACTATATCCTAGCCTAGCCTAACCTAGCTCTACTCTATCATACTCCATTCTACTCTACTCTAGCCTAGCTTATCCTAACCTAGCCTAGCCTAGCCTAACCATACTCTACTCTACTATACTCTACTCTACTTTACTCTACTCTAATCTAGTCTACTCTACTTTACTCTACTGTACTCTAGCCTAGCCTAGCTTAGCCTAACCTAACCTTGCTTAACTCTAATCTACTCTACTTTGCTCTACATTGCTCTGCTCTACTCTTTTACTTAGCTTAGCTTTACCCTACTTTGCTCTACTTTATTCTATTTTACCTGCTCTCCTCTACTCTACTCTAATATGCTTTACCTTACTATACTCTACTTTTCTTTACTATAATCTACTCTACTCTACTCTACTCCACTCTACTCTACTCTACCCTAGCCTAGCCTAGCCTAACCTAAGCTAACTCTACTCTACTCTACTCTACAATACCATACACTTCACTAGCCTAGCCTTGTCTAGTAAGGCTAGCCTACCCTACCCCAGCCTTGCCTTGCCTAGCTGTACTTTATTGTGTTATAGTCTACTCTACTCTAGCCTAACCTAGCCCAACCTACTTTAGCCTAACCTTGCTCTACTCTGCTTGTCTATGCTCTACTACACTTTGCTCTTCTCAACTCTGCTCCACTCTATTCTGCTCTACTCTACTCTGTTTTGTTCTACTCTACTCTACTCTATGCTCTAGCTTAACCTAACCTACTCTACTCTACTCTACCCTAGCCTAGCTTAACCTAGCTCTACCCTGCTCTACTATACTCTAGCATAGCCATAGCTTAGTCTAGCCTAACCTTGCTCTACTCTACTCTAATCTACTCTACTTTGCTCTACTCTACTAAGCTCTTCTCTACTCTACTTAAGCTTAGCCTAGCCTAGCCTAACCTAGCCTAGCTTAACCTTGCCTAACCTAAGTTAGCTCTATTCTTCTCAGCTCTACTCTACTCTACTATACTTTACAATGATCTATTTTATTATGCTCTACTCTACTCTTCTTTTCTTTGCATTGATCTTCTCTACTCTACTCTACTCTACTCTACTTTACTCTATTATAGCTTCGCCTAACTTTCCCTAACCTTGCCTAGCCTAGCTCTACTCTACTCAACATTGTTTTACTCTACTCTACTCCAACCTAGCCTTGCCTACCTTACCCTCACCAAGCATAGCCAAGCTTAGCCCAACCAAACCTTGCTCTACTCTACTCTACTCTAGCCTAGCATAACCTAGCCTAATCTAGCCTAACCTAGCTCTACTCTACTTTATTATACTCTACTCTTACAAAGCCTAACCTAGCCTATCCTAACTAAGCTCTACTCTACTCTACTATACTCTACTCTATTCCACTTTATGCTACTTTAGCCTTGCCGTGCCTAACCTAGGCTGGCTAACCTAGCTCTACTCTAATCTACTCAGCTTTGCTCTACTCGGTTTTGTTATATTATGCTCTCTACTCTACTCTTCTCTACTATGCTCTACTATACTCTACTCTACTCTGCTTTAGTCTACTCTACTCTGCTCTACTGTACTCTAGCTTGGCCTAATCTAACCTTGCTCTACTTAACTCGAGCCTAACTTAGCCTAACATAGGTCTACTCTACTCTACTTCACTCTACTCTACTCCTCTCTACTCTACTTTACTTTAACTTAGTTTAGCCTAACCTAGCCTAGCCTAACCTAGCTCTACTCTACTCTGAGCTACTCTGCTCTACTCTACTCTACTTTGCTCTACTTTTTTAACTCTACTTTTCTCTCTTCTACTCTTTTTTGCTCTTCTCTATTATTCTCTTGTCCACTCTACTCAACTACACTCTACTCTACTTTGTTCTACACTAATTTGCTATGTTCTGCTCTACTCTATTATGCTTTACTCAGCTCTGCCAAGCTTTCCTCTCCTATTTTCTCCTCTCCTTTCCTCTCCTCTCGTCTGGTCTTCTCTACTCTACCCTACTCTACTCTACTCTACTCTACTTTACTCTAATCTACTCTACACTTCTCTACATTACTCTACTCAATTCTATTCTACTCTACTCTAGTCTACTCTACACAAGCCAAGCCTTATCTTACTCTACTCTACTCTACTCTTCTCAAGCCTAGCTTAGTTTAGCCTAACTTGGCCTACCCTAGCCTACCCTAAACTAACCAAGCTCTACTCTACTCTACCTTACTCTACTCTACTCTACTCTTCTCTAGCCTAGCCTAGCTTAGCCTAACCTAGCTCTACTCTGCTCTAGGCTATACTACTCTACACTACTCTGCTCTACTCTACTATACTCTACTCTACTCTACTCTAGTCTAGCCTACTCTAACCTGACCTAGCATAGCTTAGAATAACCTAACTCTATTATACACGACTCTACTGTACTCTAATATAACCTTGCCTATCCTAACCAAGCTCTACTCCACTTTACTTTACTCTTCTCTACTCTAGCCTTGACATGCCTTGCCTAGCCTAGCAAATCCGAACCTAGACTAGCCAAGCTTAACCTAACTCTACTCTACTCTGCTATGCTCTGTTGTGCTATGCTATGCTCTGCACTTCTCTACTCTGCTCTACTCTACTCCACTATACTCTACTCTACTCAACTCTTCTCTAACCTTGCCTAGCATAAACTTGCTCTTGTTTACTCTACTCTAGCCTAGTCTAGCCTAGCCTAGCTCTATTTAACTCTACTCTACTTTGCTCTTCTCTGCTCTGTTCAGCCCTGCTCTACTCTACTCTACTCTACTCTACTCTGCTCTACTCTACTCTGCTCTACTATACTCTAGCCTAGCCTAACCTAACCTAGCCATGCCTAGCCTAGTCTAGCATAGCCTAACTTAACTTTACTCTCCTTAACTTTATTATACTCTACTCTATTCTAACTTAACCTTGCTCTCTTCTTCTCTACTCTACTCTACTCTACTCTAGCCTAGCCTAGCCTAACCTAAACTAACCTAGCTATGCTTTATTCTGGTTTGCTCTGCTCAACTCCACTCTACTCTACTTTATTCTACTCTACTCTTGTCTACTATACTCTACTTTTCTCTACTCTGCTATACTCTACTCTATTCTGCTCTACCCTACTCTACCTTACTCTAGCCTAACCTAGCCTAGCCTAACCTGACCTAGCTCTACTCTACTCTACTCTACTCTAACCTAGCCTAACCATGCTTAGCCTATCATAGCCTAGCCTAACCTAGCTCTACTCTACTCTACTCTACTTTGCTCTACTCTATAATACCTTAACCAAGCTTAGCCTAGCTTAGCCTTACTTAGCCTAACACAGCTCTACTCTACTCTACTCTACTCTATTGTACTCTATCTTATTATGCTCTACTCTACTTTGCTCTACTCTACTCTACTCTTCTCTATTCTACTCTACTCTACTTTCCTCTACTCTACTATACTCTACTCTGGTGCACTATATTCTACTCTATCATTGCATAGCTTAGCCTCGTCCAATCTTGCTTTACTCTACTCTGCTCTACTTTAGCCTAGCCTCGCCTAGCCTACCATATAACAGCCTATCCTTACCTACCCAAGCATAACTTAGCTCTACTCTACACTATTATACTTTACTCAATTTGACTTTATTCTACTCTACTAAACTCTACTCTACTCTTCAATCACTTAGCCTGGCTTAGCTTAACTTAGCTTTACACTACTCTACTCTACTTTACTCTAGCATAGCCTAACCTTGTTTTGCTCTACTCTACTCTGTTCTACTCTGGTCTGCTCTACTCTACCTTGCTCTACTATAATGTACTGTAGTCTAGCCTAGCCTAACCTAGCTCTACTCTACTCTACTATAGAATAGCCTAGCCCATCCTAGCCTAACCTCCCCTTGCCAAGCCTAGCCTAGCCTTCGTAACGTAGCCTAGCCTAACCTAGCTCTACTCTACTTTATTTTACTCTTCTCTACTCTGCTTTACTCCACTCTACTCTACTCTTACCAAGCCTAGCCCAGCCAAGCTGAACATAGCTCTAATCGATACTACTCTAGCCTAGCCTACTTTGCCTAACATAGTCTAACTGAGCTTTAATCTACTCTGCTTTGCTTTACTATGCACTACTCTACTATACATTACTCTACACTTCTTTACTCTACTCTACTTTGTTATGCTCTTCTTTATTCTACTCTACTCTATTTTACTCTACTCTATTATACTCTATCTTAACCTATCCTAACCTTTCTCTTCTCTTTTCTACTATAGCCTAGCCTTGCCTAGCCTAGCCTACCCTAGCCTAGCCTAGCCTACCCTCACCTAGCCTAACCTAGCTTAACCTAAGCCAGCTCTACTCTAATTTACTCTACACTACTTTACTCTACTCTACTTTGTGTTAGCCTAACCAACCCTACCTTAGCCTAGCCTAGCCAAACTTTGCTCTACTCTACTCTACTCTGCTCTACTCTAGCCTAGATTGGCCTAGCATAGCCTGAATTACCTCTGCTCTACTCTACTCTGCTCTACTATGCACTGCTTTATGCAACTCTTCTCTACTCTATATTTCTCTACTTTGTATTTCTACTCTACTCTACTCTACTCTACTTTTCTCTGCTCTACTCTACTCTCCTTTCATCTCTTCTCCTATATTCTACTCTACTCTACTCTACTCTACTTTAATTTACTCTGCTCTACTCTCCTCTACTCTACTTTACTCTACCCTTCTCTACTCTACTTTAATTTAGCTTAGCCTAGCCCAACCTAGCCTAATCTAGCAATACTCTACACAAATCTACTCTACTCTAGCTTATCCTAGCCTAACCTAGCTCTACTCTACCCTATTCTACTCTACTCTACTCCACTCTACTCAACTCTCCTATACTTTAGCCTAGCCTAGCAAAGCCTAAAGTAGCTCTACTCTATTGTACTCTACTTTACTAAACTCTGGTCTAATCTATTATAACCTAACCTAGCCTAAGCTAACTTAACCTAGCTCTACTCTACTTTACTCTAGCCTAGCTTAGCCTAACCTTAATCTAACTCTGCTTTAGTCTGCTCTTCTTTGCTCTCCTTTACTCATCTCTTCTTAGATCTACTCTACTCTACACTACTCTACTCTACTCTACTATCCTCTACTCTTCTTTACTCTACTCTACACTACTATACTTTAGCTTAGCCAAGCCTAACCTAGCTCTACTCTACTCTTCTCTACTCTACTCTACTCTACTCTACTTTAGCCTTGCCTAGTCTAGCCTATCCTAGCCTTGCCAAGCCTAGCTTAACCTAGTTCAACTTTACTCAACTCTACTTATCCTAGCCTAATCTAACCTAGCTCATCCTTACTCCACTCTACTCTACTCTACTCTGCTCAACTCTAGCCTAGCCTAGTCTAACCTAGCTCTACTCTACTTTACTTTGCTCTTCTTTTTTCATTTTACTATGCTTTTCTCTTCTCTACTTCAGTCAATTTTTCTTTGCTCTACTCTGCTCTCTCTTTCTATGCTCTGTTGTGCTATTCTCTCCTCTCCTCTCCTCTACTCTACTCTGCTCTACTCTACTCTACTTTACACTACTCTACTCTTCTCCACTCTACTCTCCTCTACTCTCTTCTACTCTACTCCACTCTACTCTACTCTAGCTTAGCAGAGCCGAGTCGAGCCGAGCCGAGCCGAGCCTAGCTTATCATAACCATACTCTATTCTAATTTACTCTACTCTACTATAATCAACTCTAATCTTCTCTACTCTACTCTACTCTATCCTAACCAAGCCTAGGTTAGCCTAACCTAACTCTACTTTACTCTACTATTCTCTGACCTAACCTAGCTTAGCCAAGCCTAAACCTACATTGCTCAACTCTACTATACTCTGCTCTGCTCAACTCCACTCTACTCTTATTTGCTCTACTCTGCTCTACTCTACTCTGCTCTATTCTACTATTCTATAGCATAGCCAAAGCTATCCAAGCCTAACCCAGCTATATTCTACTCTACTTTACTGTGCCCTACTCTACTGTAATCTACTCTACTCTACTCTAGGCTAGCCTCACTAAAGATAGCCTAGCTTAACACAACTTAACCTTGCTCTATTCTACTTTACTCTACTCTTCTATACTTTAATTTACTCTACTATACTCTACTCTAAGTTTTCTTGGCCTAACTTAGCCTAGCTTAGCTCTACTATACTTTGCTCTGCTCTACTCTTCTCTACTTTACTCTGCTTTACTCTACTCTATTCTACTCTACTCAACTCTACTCAGCTCTTGTTAACCCTAGCCTAGCCTAACCTAACCTAGAATATCCTATCCTAGCTTAACCTAGCCTAACCTAGCTCTACTCTACTATACTCTCCCCTACTTTACTCTACTCAACTCTATTGTAGCCTAGTTAGCATAGCGTAACTTAGCTCTACTCTACTCTCCTCTATCCAAGCTTAGCCTAATATAGCACTGCTCTACTCTGCTCTACTCTACTCTACTCTACGCTACTCTATTCTACTCTACTTTGCTCTACTTTACGAATTTCTACTACACTCTGCTCTACTCAACTCTAGTCAGCTCTACTCTACTTCACTCTAATCTACTCTACTCTAGCATAGTTTAGCCTAGCCTAGTCTAGCCTAACCTAACCAAGCTCTACCTTAATCTACTCTTCTATGCTCTAACCTAGCCTAGCCTTGCTTAGCACTTCTCTGCTCTACTCTACTCTGCTTTGCTCTACTATATGATACTCTTTTCTACTCTTCTAAACTCTACTCTGCTTTGCTTTACTTTATTCTACTCTACTTTACTCTGTTCTAATCTACTATGCTATAGTCTACTCTACTCTACTTTACTCTACTCTACCCTAGTCTGCTCTACTCTACTTTGGTCTGTTCTGCTCTACAATTCTCCATTCTCCTCTACCCTACTCTACTCTACTCTGTTCTAGCCTAGCCTAACCTAGCCTAGCCTAACTTAACCTAGCTCTACTCTACTCTACCTAACTCTACTCAACTCTAGCCTAGCCTTACCTAGCTCTGCTCTATCCTACTCTACTCTGCTCTTTTATTCCTTAGTCTACTTTACTCAACTTTAGCAAAGCCTAGCCTAGCATAGCCTCGCCTTACCAAGCTTTACTCAACTCTACTCTACTCAACTCTACTCTACTCTGCTCGAGGCTAACCTAACCTTGCCTACCATAGCTAGCTTAACCTAGCTCTACTCTACTCTAATCTAACCTAGCTTAGCCTAACCTGGCTATACTCTACTCTACTCTACTTTTCTCGGCTCTACTCTACTCTGTTCTGCTTGACTATGCTCTATAGTTCTCTTCTTTACTCGGCTCTACTCTACACTACTCTACTCTACTCTTCTTTAGCCTAGCTTGAGCTAGCTCTACTCAACTCTACTCTACTCTCCTCTCCTCTTATCACCTCTACTCTTCTATCCTCTCCTCTCTTCTCATCTTCTATACCTTACTCTTCTCTAATTGACTTTACTCTACTCTACTATACTCTACCCTGCTCCACTCTACTCTACTCTACTCTACTGTACTCTACTCTGGCACAACATAGCTTAGCCTTACCTAATCTAGCTCTACTCTACTCAACTCTACTATACTCTACTCTTGCCAAGCCTAACTGAGCTCTACTCTACTCTACTCTACTCTACTCTACTTTACTCTAGCCTAGTCTAGACTAGCATAGCCCAGCATAAAATAACTTATCTATGCTCTACTCTACTCAACTCTACTTTGCTCTACTCTGTATTGCTCTACTCTAGTATGCCTTGCACTACATTGCTCAACTCTGCTCTGATCTTCTTTGCTTTGCTATCCTCTGCTTTCCTTTCCACTTCTTTGCTCTACTCTACTCTACTTTTTTCTACTCTACTCTACTCTACTCTATTTTACTCTACTCTACTCTATTATACTCTAGCCTAGCCTAGCATAGCCTAGCCTAATCATGGTATACTCTAATACTCGACTCATCTCTAGCATAGCCTAGCCTAGCCTTGCTTAGCCTAACCTATCCTAACCTCGCCTAACCTAGCCTTACCTAATCTAGCTCTACTCTACTCTACTCTACTCTACTCCACTCTACTCCACTCTCGTCTACTCTACCCTACTCTACTCTACTAAAATAGATTCTACACTACTATACTCTAGTCAACTATACTCTAACCTAGCCAAGCCTAACTTAACCGTACTCTTCTCCACACTACCCTAGCCTAACCTAGCTCTACTCTATTCTACTCTGCTCTACTCTACTCTACTCTCCTCTACTCTTCTCCACTATTCTTTACTCTACTATAGCCTAGTTTATTCTTACTTAACCTAGCCTAACCTAACCAAGCTCTACTCTAGTCTGCTCTAATTTGCTCTAAACTAAATTAACCTAGCCTAGGTCTGCTCTTCTATTCACTACTCTACTCAGCTCTACTCTACTTTGCTCTACTCTAGTCCACTCTATTCTATTGTGCTCTACTCTACTCTACTCTCCTCTAGCCTTGCCTATCCTAGCTTAGCATAGCATAACTAAACCTAGCCTGACCTAGCTTTGCTCTACTCTCATCTACTATGCTCTATGCTCCTCTATGCTACCCTACACTCAGCTTTGTTCTTCTCTACTCTACCCTTATTTAGCAAAGCCTAGCCCTGCCTAATGTAGCCTAACCTAACCTATCCTAGCCTAGCCTAGCCAAACCTAACTTAGCTCGACCCTATTTCACTCTACTCTACTCACTCTACTCTAGCCTCGCCTAACCTAGCCTTGCCTATCTTAGCCTAACCAACCTCTACGCAACCCTACTATACTCTATTATACTCTACTCTACTCCACTCTATGCTACTCTACCTTACTCTATTTTACTTTACACTAAGCTAGCCTAGCATAACCAAACCTAGCTCTACTCTGCTCTATTCAACTCAACTCTACTCTGCTCTGCTATGCTCTACTCTACTATTCTCTACTCTATTCTACTATACTTTTCTCTACTTTGCTCATTTATGCACTACTCAACTCTACTCAACTCCACTCTAGCCTTTCTTAGCCTAGCCTAGCCTTGCTTAACTGAGCCTTACTCTACTCTACTCTGCTCTACTCTACTCTTCTATACTCTTCTTTACTCTAGCCTAGCCTGACTTAAATGAGCTCTACACTACTATACTCTACTATACTCTAACATAGCTTAGCCTACCTACCCTAACCTAGCTCTACTTTGCTCTACTCCACTCTAGCCTAGCTTAGCCTAGCCTTGCTTAGCCTTGTCTACCCTCATCTAGCTATGCCTAACCTAACTCAGTGAAGCTCTGCTCTACACTACTCTACTTTGCTCTATTATGCTCTAGCCTAGCCTAGCATAACGTAGCTCTACTCTACTCTACTCTACTCTACTATACTATACTCTACTCTAGCCTAGCCTTATATATCTGAGCCTATTCTAGCCAAACCTAGCTCTCTTATACTCTAATCTAGTATGCTCTACTCTACTCTACTCCACTCTACTCTAACATAGCCTATCCTATTTGCACTCTACTCTTTTTTACTCTACTCTACTATACTCTACCATAGCTTAGCCTAGCCAAACCTTTCTTTGCTTATCACTATTCTACTCTGTTCAACTATGCTCTACTTTTCTCTACTCTATTCTGCTCTACACTTCTCTACTCTGCTCCACTCTACTCTACTCTTCTTCGCTCTACTGTACTATGCTATCCTCTACTCTACTATACCAGACTTTACTCTACTCTAACCAAACCTAACTTAGCTTAGTCTAACCTTGCTCTACTCTACTCTACCCTACTCGAGCCTTGCCTAGCCTAACCTAGCTGTGCTCTGCTCTACTCTACTCAACTCTACTCTACTTTCCCCAGTTTTGCTCTTCTCTTCTCCACTTTATTTTACTCTAGCCTAGCCAAAGCTAACTCTACTATACTATACTATACTATACTATACTATACTATACTATACTCTACTCTATCTACTCTACTCGAACCTAGCCTAGCCTAGCCTAACTTAGTATAGCTTAGCCTAACTTAGTTCTTCTATGCTTTGCTCTACTTTTCTCTACTCTGTTGTACTCTACTCTATTTCTCTACTCTGCTCTACTCTACTACAGTCTTCTAAACTATACTCTACTTTTCTCTCCTATACTCTTCTCTACTCTACTCTATCCTAGCCTAGCCAAGACTAGCCTAGCCTAATCAAGCTCTACTCTACTCTACTCTTCTCTATGATTCTCTACTCTACTTTACTCTAGCCTAGCTTAGCTTAGCCTACCCTAGCTTGGTTTAGCCATACAAAAATCTACTCTACTCTACTCCACAAAACTCTACTCTACTATCCTATACTCTACTATACTCTACTCTATTCTACTCTACTCTACTCTACTCTACTCTAATTTAATCTAGCATAGCCTTATTTAGCCTAGTCTATCCAAGCTCTACTCTTCTCTAATCCACTATAGCCTAGCCAAGCCTAGCCTAACCTAACTCTGCACTGTCCTATTCTACTCTGCTTTGCTTGACTTTACTTTACTCTTCTCTGCTCTGCTCTTCTCTACTCTACTCTATTATACTCTAGCCTAGCCTAGCCCAACCTTACCTTTCTCCACTTTACTCTACTTTACTCTTCTCCACTCTACTCTAATGTAGACTAGCCTAGCTTAACCTAGCCTGACCTAACCTAACTTAGCTCTACTCTACCCTGCTCTCCTTTACTCCACTCTACTCTACTCTACTCTAATCTACTCTACTCTACTTTGCTCTACTCTATCCAAACCAAGCTTAGCCTAGCCTAACTTAGCTCTATTCTACTCTACTCTATCCTAGCCTAACAAAACTTAGCTCTTTTCTACTTTGCTCTACTCTACTCTGCTCTACTCTCCTCTCCTCTACTCTGCTATGCTCTACTCTTCTCTGCTCTACTCGACACTTCTCTACTCTGCTTGACTCTGCTTTGCACTGCTCTACTCTTCTCTTCTCTACTCTGTCCTACTCTACTCAACTCTGCTCTACTTTGCTCTTCTCTGCTAAGATCTACTCTGATTTGCTATGCTCTACTCTACTCTTCTTTACTCTACTCATCTCTATGCTACTCTACTCTAGCCTTGTTTATCCTTGCTTAGTCTAGCCTAGCTAACAAAGCTCAACTCTACTATACTGTAGTCTACTCTACTCTGTTCTAACCTAGCCTAACCTAACCTTACTCTATGCTGCTCTACTCTACTCTGCTCTACTCAACTCTACTTCACTCTACTCTACTATCTCTACTCCTCTTAACTCTGCTCTGCTCTACTCTATCCTTCTCCACTCTACTCTACCCAAGCCTAGTCTAGCCTAAACAAACTTAGCACTACTCCACTCTACTCTTCTCTACTCGACTCGACTTTAACCTAGCCTCGCCTAGCCAAACCTAGCCCAACCTAACCTAGCTATACTCTACTCTTCTTATCTCTACTCAACTCTGCTCTCCTCTTCTCTACTCTACTTTTATTTATAGTTCTTTGCTCTACTCTACTTTGCTATACTCTACTTTACTCTACTCTACTCCAGCCTAGCTTTGCTCAGCTCTCCTTTTCTCTACTCTACTCTACTCAGCTTCACTTTACTCTACTTTGCCAAGCTTAGCTTAGCATAGCCTACCCTAACCTTGCTCCACTCAACTCTACTCTACTCGAGCCTAGCCTAACCTTGCTTCGTCTAGACTAGCCAAGCCTAGCTCAACCGTATTCTACTCTACTCTACCGTACTATACTCTATTTTACTCTACTCTACTCTTCTTTACTCTACTCTACTCTAATGTAGGCTAACCTAGCCTAGCTTAGCCTAACAAAGCCCTACTCTACTCTGCTCTACTCTTCTTAGCTCTTCTACGCTCTACTCTGCTCTTCTCAATTCTACTCTTTTTTTCTATATTATTCTCTGCTCTCTTCTACTCTACTTTGCTCTACTTACTATACTCTACTAAAGCTTAGCCTAGCTTTGCCTTCCCTAGCCTAATAAAGCTAAACTCTACACTTCTATACTACTTGAGCCTAGCCTTGCTTAGCCTATCCTTTCCTAGCCTAACCTAACCTAACGTTACTCTACTCTCTATCTACTTTAAACTTGCCAAACCTAGCCTTGCCTAACCTAGTTTTACTGTATTCTACTCTACTCTAGAAAAAGCTTAACCTAGCCTAGCCTAGCCTTGCCTAGTCTAGCATAGTTTAGCCCATCCTAACTCTGCTCTGCTCTACTCTGCACTGCTCTACTCTACTCTGTATTGCTCTACTCTACTCTGGTCTTCTCTACTCTTCTATGCTCTTCACTACTTTACTCTATTGTACCTTATCCTAGCATAGCCTAACCTAATCTAGCCCTACTCTACTCTTCTCTACTCAACTATGCCCTACTTGAACTAAGCCTAGCCTAGCCTAGTTTAGCCTAACTTATTCTAACCACCCTAGTCAAGCAAAACCTTATTCTACTTTTCTCTACTCTATTTTATTCTACTATAGCCAACTTAAGCTTAACTTAGCCTTATGTTAATATACTCTACCCTACTCTAGCCTAGTTTAGCCTCACCATGCCTTGTTGCCTAACCTATCCTAACCTAACCTTGCCTAGCTTTTCCTAGCCTTCTCTACTCTATTATACTCTACTCTACTTTACTATATCAACCATACTTTATTTTATTCTACACTACCTTAGCTAAACCTAACTTAGCATTATGTTACTTTACTCTACACAAGCCTAATATAGCCTATCCTAACCTAGCCTAACCTAACCTAGCCTAGCCTAGCTAAGTCTTACTATACTCTACCCTACTCTACTATACTCTAGCCTACCTAGCCAGACCTAACCTAGTTTAGTCTAGCCTAGCCTTGCTCTGCTCTGATCTACTCTGCTATACTCTAATCTATTTTAATCAACTCTAGCCTTGCTAATTTTAACATAGCTCTATGCTACTCTACTTTACTCTATTTTACTCTAGCCTATCCTAACCTAACCTAGCCTAACCAAGCTTAGCCTAACCTAGCCTAGGTTAGCCAAGCCTTACTATACTCTATTACACCATATTTTAGTCTACTCTACTCTAGCCTAGCCTAACCTAGCCTAGCCATGCCTAGCCTTGTCTTACTTTACATTACTCTACTTTACTCTATTTTATTTTACTCTAGCCAAGCTAAGCTTAACATAGCTTTATCCTACATTACTTAACTCAACTCTACTCTACTCTACTCTGACCTACCCTAGCCAAGCCTAACCTAGCTCTACTCTTCCCAGCTCTACTCTACTATACTCTACTCTAGCCAAGCCTAGCCTAGTGTAGCCTAACCTAGCCTAAGCTCTACTCTTCTCTAATTTACTCTACTCTGCTATACTCTAATCTACTCTACTCTACTCTACTCCACTTTACTCCACTCTGCTTTGTTAAACTCTTCTCTACTCTACTCTACTCTACTCTGCTCTACTCTACTATACTCTACTCTACTGTAGTCTACTCTACTTCAATCTAGCCTAGTTTAACCAAACCTAGCTTTACTTTACTCTACTCTACTCTGCTCAGCTCTGCTCCACTCTATTCCATTAAACTCCAGCCTAACTTAGCCTAGCAAAGCCTAACCTAACTTAGCTCTACTCTACTCTACTCTAGCCTAGCCTAACCTAGCCTTGCCTAGCCTCGCCAAGCCTAGCCTAGCATAACCTAGCTCTACTCTACCCTACATTAATCTATTATATTATACTCTACTATACTCTACTCTACTCTACTACACTCTGGCCTAGACTAGCTTAGCCTAGCCTAACCTAGCTCTACTCTATTCTATTCTACTCTACTCTACTTTACTCAAACCTAACCTAACCTAGATCTACTCTACTCTAGCCTAGCTTAGCCTAACCTAGCTCTACTCTACTCTACTATGCTCTGCTCATTTTTTATTACTTTGCTCTACTCTGCTCCATCTACTCTACTCTACTCTTCTGTTTTGCTCTACTCTTCTTTGCTTTACTCTGCTTTGCTCTACTCTTCTCTACTCTATTTTGCTCTAAACTAGCCTAGTAGAACCTAACCTAGCTTTACTCTACTCAAATCTATTCTACTATGTTCTACTCTTGCCTATCTTAACCGAGGCTGGCCTAACCTAGCTTAACCTTATTCTACTCTACTCTATATTGCTTTATTCCACTCCACTCTACTCTAATCTAACCAAGCCTAGCATAGCTTACCCTATGTAGCTCTACTCTACTGTACTCTAGCATAGCCTAGCCTAACCTAGCTTAGCTCTACTCTGCTCTGGTCTGGTCTGATCTACTCTACTCTACTATATTCAACTCCACTCTACTCAACTCTACTATATTCTACTCTACTCTACTCTACTCTAACCTAGCCAAGCCTAGCCAAACCTAGCCTAACCTAGCTCTACTCTACTTTACTCTAACTTAGCCAAGCCTAATGTAGCTCTATTTTACACTGCTCTACTCTACTTTACTATGCTCAAGTCTGCTTTGCTCTTCTCTACTCTACTCTACTTTGCCATACCCTACTCAAACCAAGCATAGCTAACCTAGTTTATCCTAACCTAATCTAATCTCACCTAGCCTAGCTGCGACTTACTCTACTCTACTCTACTCTATTTTATTCTACTCTAGCCAAGCTAAACCAAACTTAGCCTAGTCTAGCCTAAGCTATCATAACCTAACCTCTCCTAGCTTAGCCTAGCCTTACTCGACTCTATTATACTCTACTCTACTCTGCTCTACTCTACCACAGTCCATTTTATTCTACTCTAACTTAGCTAAGTCTAACTTAGCTCTATGCTACTCTACTCTACATTAGCCTAACATAGCCTATCCTAAGCAAACTAGGCCAACCCAGTCTAGCCAAGCTCAGTCTTATTATACTCTACTCTACCCTACTCTACACTACTTAGCCTAGCCCAACCTAGCCTATGTTAACCTTGCCTAGTCTGGCATAGTCTTGCTCTACTCTACTCAATTTCATCCAAGTCTAGCTTAGCTAATCCAAACTTAGCTCTATGCTACTCTACTATACTCTATTCTACTCTAACTTTACCTAGCCTAGCCTAGCCTAACCTAGCCTAGCCTAGGCTAGGCTTACTATACTCTACCCTACTCTAGTCTACTCTACTTTAGCCTAGCCTAGCCTAGCCTTACTCTACACTACTCTCCTTTAATCTAATGTATTTTATTTTACTCAAACCCAGCTAAGCCTGACATAGCTCTGTCCTACTTTACTCTACTCTACTCTATTTTACTCTTCTCTACACTACTATACTCCACTCTACCCTACTCTACTCTAGTCTAATTTACTCTACTCTACTCTACTCTACCCTATCGTACTCTAACCTAGCCTACCTTAGCTTAGCCTAACCTGTCCTTGCCTAACCTGTCCTTGCCTAAGCTAACCTCACCTAGCCTAGTCTAGGCAAACTCTACTTTATATTTTATTCCACTCTAGCCTAGCTAAGACTAACCAAGCTTTGTACTACTCTACTCTACCCTACTCTACTCTATCCTAACCTAGCCTAGCCTAACCTAGCTTAACCTAACCAAACCTTGCCTTACCCAGCCTTACTATACTATAGTCTACACTACTCCACTATAGTCTACTCTACTTTACTCTACTTTAGCTTTTCCTAGCCTAGCCCCTACCATAGCCTGACCTAGTCATGCCTAGCCTAGCCTTGCCTAGCCTAGCCTAGCTTTACCTAGTCAAGTAGAACTAGCCTAACCTATTCTAAGCAAACCTCATCTAGCCTAGCATAGCCTTACCCTACTCTACTCTAGCTTAACTAAGCCTAACCTAGCTCTATGCTACTTTACTCTACTCTAGCCAAATATAGCCTTACGTAGCCTAGCCTAACCTAGCCATACTATACTCTACTTTACCCAGCTCTACTCTACTCTACTCTTGACTAGCCTAGCCTAGCTTAACTTCACCTAGAATGACTCTACTCTATTATATTCTACTCTTGTCTTATGAAGCCTAACTTAGCTCTGTGCTACTCTACTCTACTCTATTCTACTCTATCCTAACCTCGCCTAACCTAGCCTTGCCTAGCCTAAACTAGCCAAGCCTAACCCAACATAGTCTAGCCTAACCTTATTATACTCTATTCCACCCTGCTCTACTCTATTCTAATCTAGCCTAACCTCACCTAAGCTCTACTCAGCCTTGCTCTGCTCTACTCTGTTATGCTCTACTTTGCTCTGATCTTTGGTACTCTATTTAGCTCTACTCTACTCTTCTCTACTCTACTCTATTCTACTCTACTGTGTTCTACTCTGCTCTGCTTTATTCTGCTCTACTCTATTCTGCTCTACTTTGCTCTTCTATGCTATGCTCTTCTCTGTTCTACTTTACTCTACTCTAGTTTACTCTACTCTATTACACTCTATAATATTTTATTCTACTGTAGCCTAGTTATGCATAACTTAGCTCTATGCTCCTCTACTTTCCTCAAATTCACTCTAGCTTAACCTATCCTAGCCTAGCCTAGCCCAGCCTTATTATACTCTACCCAACTCTACTCTACTCTACTCTACTCTAGCCTAGCCTAGCATAACCTAACCTCGCTTAGCCTAGCCTAACCTTCCTATACTCTACTCTACTCTACTCTATTTTATTCCATTCTAGCCTAGTTAAGCTTATCTTAGCTCTATGTCGATCTACTCTACTATACTCTACTCTACCCTAACCTAACTTAGTCTTGCCTAACCTACCTCAGTCTAGCATAACGAAACATAACCCAGCCATACTATACTCTACTCTACCCTACTCTACTCTACACTATACTAGCCTAGCCTAGCCAGCCTTACTCTACTTTATTTTACTCTACTCTAGCATAGTAACCTAAATTAGCTTTATACGGCTCAACTTTACTCTCCTCTAGCCAATCCTATCTTACCCTAGCCTAGCCTAAGCTCTCTTAGCCTTACTCAGCTATTCTATAATGTACTCTGCTTAACTCTACTTTACTCCAGTCTAATCTACTCGACTCTAGCTTAGCCTAGCCGAGCCTAGCCTAGCCCAACCAGACCTAGCCTAGCCCAGTCAAGCCTAACCTAGCTTAACCTATCCAAACCTGACCTCACCTAACCTAGCTTGGCCTTACTCTACTTTACTCTACTCTATTATATACTACTATACTCTTCTCTATTTTACTCTACTCTTACCTAACTAAGCCTAACATAGCTTTATGCTACTCTATACTACTCTACTCTATTCTACTATTACTTAACCTAGCCTAGCCTAGCTTAGCCTATCATAACCTTGAATAGCCTAGCCTTGCCTTGTTATACTCTACTTTAACCTACTCTACTCTACTCTACTCTACTCTTCCCTAGCCTAGCCTAGCCTAGCCTCACCTGGGATCTGCTCTGCTTTGTAGTGCTCTCCTCTTCTCTTCTCTTCTATACTCTTCTCTGCTCTCCTTGACTCTACCCTTCTCTGCTCTACTCTACTTTACTCTACTCTACTCTACTTTTTTCTACTCTTCTTTGCCATACTCTATACTCTACTCAACCCTACTTTACTTTTGCCTAACCTAGCTTAGCCAAGCCTAATTGAGCTCAACTCTGTTCTACTCTTACTCTACTCTACTCTACTCTACTCGACTATAACCTAGCCTAACCTTGCCTTGCCTAACCAAACCTAGCTTTACTATAATTTAATCTAACATTCCCTATCCTAGCCAAGCCTAACCTTACTATACTCTACTGCACTCTACCTTAGCCTAGCTTAGCCTGGCCTAGCCTAACTTAGCTCTGCTCTGCTCTATTCTCCTTCACTCTACTTTGCTCTGCTCTGCTTTTGCTTTTCCCTACTCTGCTTTACTATTCTCTGTTCTACTCTACTCAGCTTTGCTCTGCATTGCTTTACTTTACTCTACTTTACTGTATTATACTATAGCCTAGCCTAGCCAAGCCTAATTTAGCTCTACTCTACTCTACTCTACTCTACAAACCTCAACTCAAACCCTACCTAGCCTAGCCTAGCCTAGCCAAACCTACCTCTACTCTACTCTAGCCTAGCCTAGCTTGCCTAACATAACCTAGCAGTGCTCTGCTTTACTCTACTCTATTTTTCTCTACTCTGCTCTACTATGCTCTCTACTACTCTACTTTGCTCTGTGTAGCCTAGCCTAGCCTAACATAGCTATACTCTACTCTACTCTATACTACTCTACTGTACTCTAGCCTAGCCTACCCTAGCCTAACCTAGCTCTACTCTTCTCTACTCTACTCTTCCCTAATCTAACTTAGCTTAGCCAACCCTAGCTCAACCTTGCTCTGCTCTATTCTACTCTAGTTTGCTCTACTATACTTTAACCAAGCCTAGCCTAACCTAACTCTACTCTACTCTACTCTACTTTACATTATTCATCTATACTCTTCTCTACTCTTCTCTAACCCTGCTTAACTTAGAGTAGCAAAGCATAGCCTAGCCTAGCCAAACCTTGCTTCACTCTACTCTACTCAACTTTACCCTACTATACTCTACTCTACTCTATTTTATTCTATTCTATTCTACTCTACTCTACTCTACTCTACTCAACTATACTATACTCTAAGCTAGCCTAGCCTAACCTAACCTAGCCTAGCCCAGCCTAACCTAGCTCTACTCTACTCTATTCTACTCTGATTTTCTCTACCCTTCTCTATTCTACTCTACTCTACTCCATTTTACTCTTCTCTACTCCACTCTTCTCTACTTTGTTTTGCTCTACTCAGCTTTGTTTTGCTTTGTTGTGCTCTGGTCTACTCTACTCTACTCTACTCTACCTTAGCCTAACCAAGCTCTACTCTATTTCACTCTACTCTACTCTATTCTAGCCTAGCCTAACCTAGCCTAACATAACCTAGCTCTATTCTACTCTATTATACAATACACTTTGCTACTCCACTCTACATTGCTCTACACTATTATACTCAACTATACTCCACTCTACTCTACTCTACTTTACTCTACTCTTCTCTACTCTATCCTAGCCTATCCTAGCCTAGTAGATCCTAGCCCTACTCTATTATACTCTACTCTAGTTTAGCCTTGCCAAGCCAAGCCTAGCTCTCTACTATTCTACTCTATTCTGCTCTGCTCTACTCTGTCATGTTCTACTCTATTCTACTCTGCTCTACTCTGCTCTACTCTATCCTACTTAGCTCTGCTTTAACCTAGCCTAGCCTAGCCTACCTTAACCTAACACTACTATACTCTTCTCTGCTATTCTCTAGTTAGCTCAGTTTAGTTGACTTTAGCTCTACTCCCCTATGCTTGACTCTGTTCTACTCTGCTCAACTCTTCTCTTTTTTTCTCTTCTCTGCCTTACTCCAACCTAGCATAGTTTAGCTTAACCTAACCTAGCTCTACTCTACTCTACCCTACTCTACTCTGCTCTACTTTACTCTGCTCTACTCTATTCTACTCTACACTGCTCTACTACACTCTACTCTACTATACAATAGCTTGGCCTACCCTTACCCAACATAGCCTAACCCTTCACAACTCTACTCAGCTCTACCCTACTAAGCTCTACTCTACTTTTTCTACTTTGCTCTACTCTCCTTTACTCTACTATGCTCTTGTCTACACTGCTCTGTTCTGCTCTACTCTTCACTGCTCCACTCTTCTCTGCTTTGCTCTACTCTACTCTACTCTGCTCTTCTTTACTCTACTCTACTTTATTGTACTCTAGCTTATCCAAGCATAGCCCAACCTTGCTCTACTTTACTCTATTTTACTCTAGCCTAGCTTGGCCTAGCCTAGCCAAACCTAGCCTAACCTCGCCTAGCCTAGCCTAGCCTAGCCACACCTAGTTCTACTCTACTCCACTCTTCTCTACTGTGCTCTTCTTTATTCAAACCTTGCATAGCCTGGCCTAGGCTAACCTATCTCTACACTACTCTACTATAGCCTTGCCTAGCTTAACCTAGGTTAACTTAGCTCTACTCTACTCTATTATACTTTGCTCTACTCTAATCTATTCTACTCTACTCTTCTCTACTTTACTCTACTTTACTCTTCTTTACTCTACCCTGCTCTACTCTACTTTACTCTACTATACTCTTCTCTACTGTAGCCTAGTTTAGAATAACCCAACCATGCCTAGCCTAATGTAGGTCCTGTTTACTCTACTCTACTCAATTGTAATCCAATCTTCTCTACTCTACTCTTCTAGCCTAAACTAACCTAGCCTTACCTAACCAAGCCTAGCCCAGCCTAACCTAGCTAAACTCTACTCTACACTACTTAACTCTGCTCTTTATTCTACTTTACTCTACTCTACTCTACTCTACTCAACTTTAACCTAGCCTCGCTATGCCTTGCCTAGCCTTGGTCAGCAAAACCTAGCTCTACTATACTCTACTCCACTCTACTCTACTCTGTCTTATTCTACTCTACTCTACTCTACTCTACTCTGCTCTTCTCTACTTTGCTCTGCTCTTCTCTACTCTGCTCTACTCTGCTCTACTTTGTTCTTCTCTACTCTTCTCTACTCTACTCTAATCTAGCCTAGACTAGCCTAACAAAGCTATACTCTACTCTTCTTTACTCTACTATATTCTACTCTACTCTACTTTAGCCTAGCCTACCTTAGCCAAGCTTTGCCTAACCTGCCCCTTCTCTACTCTACTCTACTCTATTATATTGTGCTCTACTCTACTTACTCTACCTTATTATACCCTACTCCACTCCACTCTACTTTACTCTACTCTACTATGCTCTAAGCTAGCTTAGCCTAGCCTAGCCTAACCTTGCTCTACTCTACTCTACTTTACACTTGCTCAGCTCTTCTCCTTTTTGCTCTAAACTGCTCTACTCTACTCTACATTACTATGCTTTACTTTTTTCTTCTCTACTCTACTTTACTCTACTCTAACATAGCCTAATCTAATCTTACTTAGCTTTACTATACTCTACACTGCTCTACCCTTCTTTGTTGAGCTCAGCTTAGCCCTGCTCTACTCTATAATGCTCTACTTTGTTCTACTCTGTGCTACTCTAATCTACTCTAACCTAGCCTAGCATAGCCTAGCCTAACATACCTATACTCTACTCTGCTCTGCTCTGTTGTACTTTGCCCTACTTTACTCTACTTTGCTCTACTCTGCTCTATTTTACCCTACTCTGCTCTACTCTACTCTACTTTAACTTAGTTTACCCTAGCTTAGCTGTGCCTAGCCTAACCTATCTCTACTCTATTCTACTCTACTCTACTTTACTCATCACTAGCCTAACCTAGCCTACCCAATCCTAGCCTAACCTACCCTAGCCTAGCCTAGCCTAACCTAGCTCCACTCTACTTTACTCTACTCTAATCTATTCTAAACAAATCTATTCTACTCTACTCTACTCCACTCTAACTTAGCCTAGCCTAATCTAGCATAACCTAGCTCTACTCTACTCTACTCTAGTCAACTCTACTCTAGCCTAGCCTAACTTAGCTCTACTCTACTCTGCTCTAGTTTACTCTATTCTACTCTACTCTACTCTGCTGTAGCCTAGCCAAACCTACCTCTGCTCTACTCTACTCTACTCTACACAACTCTATTCTACTCTAGCCTAGCCTATTCTTGTCTTGCTTTGCCTAGCCTAACCTAGCTCTACTCTACTGTACTATACTCCACACTAACCTAACCTAGCCTTGCCTAAACTAACCTCGCTCTACTCTACTCTATTATGCTTTGCTTTACAATGCTCTGCTCTACTTTGCTTTGCTCTTATCTACTCTATTTTACTTTGCTTTGCTCAACTTTGCTCTGTTCTACTCTGCTCTCCTCTACTCTACTCTGTTCTACTCTACTCTGCTCTACTCTACCATGCTCTACTCTACTCTAATCTAGCTAAGCCTAGTTTATCATAACCAAACCTAACTATACTACACTTTACTCTACTCTACTTTATTATACTCTAGCCTAGACTAGCCTGGCCTAGCCTAACTTAACTCTAGCTTAGCCTGGCCTTACTAACCAAAGTTAGCCTGACCTAGCCTAGCCTAACATAGCCTATCTTAGCTCAACTATACCTTAATGTAATTTACTCTTCTCTACATTACTTTACTCTTCTTTATATTAACCAAGCCTAAACTATCAAAACCCAACCTTGCTTAATCTACTCTAGCTTGCTTAACCTAGCCTAGCCTAACCTAGCTCTTCTCTGCTCCACTCCACTATACTATACTCTACTCTGCTCTGCTTTACTCTTCTCCACTTTGCTATACTCTACTCTATTCTTCTCTACTGTACTCTATCCATGCCTAACTTTTCTCTACTATACCCTACTCTACTCTACTTTATTCTCACCTGGCCTAGTCTAGCTTAGCTTAGCCTAACCTAGCTCTACTTTTTTCTACTTTACTCTACTCTACACTAGCCTTGCCTAGCCTACACGAGCCTTGCCTAACCTAGCTCTACTCTACACTACTCTACTCTACTTTAATCTAGTCTAAACTTACCTAATAAAGCCTAAGCTAGCTCTACTCTACCTTACTCTACTCTACTCTGCTCTACTCTGCTCTGCTCTGCTCCGCTCTACTCTGCTCTGCTCTGCTCTGCTTTGCTCTGCTCTGCTCTACTCTACTCTACTCTACTCTGCCATGCTCTACATCACTCTACTCTGCTCTTCTACTTTTATTTGCATTACTCTGCTTTGCTTTGCTCTGCTTTACACTTCTCTACTTTCCTCTCCTCTTCTTTACTCTACTTTACTATGCTATACTCTTATCATAATCTACTCCACTCTACTCTACTCTACTTTACTCTACTCTATTCTACTCTACTTCATTCTACCTTACTTTACTCTAGCCTAGCTTATTTGAGCCTAGCCTAACCTAGCTCTAGTCTACTTTAAACTACTCTACTCTACTCTACTCTAGCCTAGCATAGCTTAGCCTAGCCTAGCCTAGCCTAACATAACCTAATTCTACTCTACTATACTCTACTATGCTCTACTCGAGTTTACTCTACTTTACTCTAGTTTAACCTAATGTAGCATAGCCTAACCAAGCTCTACTCTACTCTACCTTACTCTAATTAATCTAGCCTAGCCTTGCCTAGCTTAGCCTCGCCTAGTGTGGCCTAACTTAGCTTAGCCTAACCTAGTTCTGCTCTACTCTACTTCACTCTACTATGCTCTACTCTTCTTTGCTCTTCCCAGCTTTACTCCACTCTACTCTGCTCTGCTCTTCTCTACTCTACTCTGTACCATAGGCTACCATAGCTTTGCCTTACCAAACCAAGCTATACTCTACTATACTCTACTCCATTCTACTCTAGTTTAGCCCTACAAAGGCTACCATATCCAAGCCAAGCCTACCCTAGCTGAGCCTAGCCTAACCTAGCTCTACTTTACTCTAATGTACTCTACTATGCTCTACTCCACAAAGCTCTGCTTGACTCTACTCTAACCTACCCTAGCCTAGCATAGCATAACTTAGCCTAGCCTAACCTGGCCTAGCATAACTAAGCTCTACTCTGCTCTCCTCTACTCTATTATGCTCTGCTCTTCTTTGCTCTACTCTACTATACTCTACTTTACTTTAGCATAGCCTAGCTTTGCCAAACCTAACATAGCCTAACTTAGCTCTACTATACTCTACACTACTCTACTCTACTTAACTCTACTCTACTCTAGCCTAACCTAACCTTGCTTAGCCCAACAAAACCAAGCTCTACTTTACTCTACTCTAAATTACTCTACTTTACTCAACTTTACTCTACTCTAATCTACTCTAAGATAACCTTACCTAGCCTACCTTAGCCAAGCCTACCCTAACCAAGCTTAACCTAGCTCTACTCTACTTTACTCTACCCTAACTTAGCCCTGCCAAGCCTATCCTAACCTAGCTCTCCTCTACTCTACTCTAATCTACTCTATTCGAATCTACTCTACTCTTGCTTAGCCTAAACAAGCTCTGCTCTGGTCTACTTTTCTCTGCTTTTTTCTATTTTGTTATGTTCTTCTTTACTATACTCTTCTCTATTCTACTCTACTCTACTCTACTCTACTCTTCTCTACTATGCATTACTCTAGAATAGCCTAGCCTAACCTAGCTCTACTCTACCCTACTTTGCTCTGCTCTACTATAATCTACTCTAGCCCAACCTAGCCTAGCCAACCAAACCTTGCTCTCTTCTATTCTTCTTTTTTTTACTCTGCTTTGTTCTTCTTTACTTTGCTCTGGTCTACACTACTCTGCCCTACTCTACTTTAATCCACTCTACTCTATTATGCTCTCCTCGACTCTCCTCTCCTCTCTTCCCCTCACCTCTCCTCTTATCTTCTCTACTCTACTCCTCTACTCTACTATACTCTACTCTAGTCTACTTTACTCAACTCTACTATACTCTTCTCTATTCTACTCTACTCTACTCTACCATACACAAGCATAGCCTAGCTTAGCCTAAACTAGCACTACTCAACTCTACTTTACACTATTTTACTCTAATCTAGCCTAGCTTAGCCTAGTCTAGCTTAGCATATTTTAGCTTTGCCTAAGCTAGCTCCACTCTACTCTACTCTACTCTAACTTAGCCTAAATAAGCCTTACCTACACACACCTAACCTAGCTCTCCTTTATTATACTCTAATATGCTCTACACTACTCTGTTTTGCACTGCTCTGTATTGCTCTATTGTACTCTTTCACTTTGCTCTACTCTGATCTCCTCCCTCTCTCTCTTCTACTCTACTCTACTCTAGTCTACTCTACTCTATTCTACTTTACTCTACTCTACTATACTCTACTCTTCTCTACTCTGCTCTACTATGCTCTACTCTACTCTACTCCATTCTAGCCTAGCCTATCCTAGCTCTACCTTACTCTAATCTACTCTAGCCTTGCCTAGCCTAGCCTAGCATAGCCTAACCTAGCTCTACTCTACTCTACTCTACTTTATTCTAGCCAACCCTAGCATAGCCTAACCTAGCTCTATTATACTCTACTCTGCTTTACTCTACTTTACTCTACTTTAATCCACTTTACAAGACTCTACTCTACTCTAATATAGCATAACATAGCCTAGCCAAGCTCTACTCTACTCTACTTTACTCTAGCTTAGCCTAGCCTAGCCAAGCCTAACCTACGTAGCCTTGCCTAACCAAGCTCTGATATACTTTACTCTGCTCTATTATATTGTGTTCTGCTCCACTCTTCTCTGCTCTATCCATCTCTGCTCTACTCTATCATGCTCTGCTTTATTATTCTCTATTCTTTCCTCTAGCCTAGCCTAGCCAAACATAGCTCTACTATACTCTACTATACTCTACTCTACTATAGCCTAGCCTAGCCTACCCTAGCCTAACCTAGCATAACATAGCCTTGCCTAGCCTAGCTCCACTCTACTCTAGTATAGTCTACTCAACTCTACTCCACTCTACTCTAACATAACCTAGCCTAGCCTCACTTAACCTAGCTCTACTCAACTCTTCTCTTCTCTAGCCTTACTTTTCCTAGCTTAGGCTTCCTATCCTAGCTTTGCCTAGCTTAGCCTAGCTTAACTCTACTCAGCTTTGCTCATTACTGCTCAACTCTACTCTACTCTGCTCTACTCTACTCAGCTCTACTCTACTCTCCTCTACTCTGCACTATTATACTCTAGCCTTGCCTAGCCTAATCTAACCTAGCTCTACTCTACTACACTCTACTCTACTCAAACCCAACCTAGTCTAGCCTAACCTTACTCTATTCTACACTCTACTCTTCTATACTATAGCCTAGCTTAACCTAGCTTTGCTCTACTATGCTCTGCTTTGCTTTGATCTACTCTACTATGGTCTACCCTTCTCTACTATACTCCACTCTACTCTACCCTAGCCTAGCCTTACCTAGCCTAACCTAGCTTTACTCTACTCGACTCTAGTCTAGTCTAGTCTACTCTTCTCTACTCTAGCCTAGCCTTGCCTAGCAAGGCTTAGCCTAGCTAAGCCCAACATAACCTAGTTCTACTCTACTCAACTTTACTCTGCTCTACTCTATTCTACTCTACTATAGTCAACCCTAACCTAGTTAAGCCTAACAAAACCTAGCTGTACTCTACTCTACTCTGCTCTACTCTACTCTCATCTACTCTACTCTCGCCTAATTGAGAATAGTCTGAACTTTCTCTACTCTGCTCTACTCTTATTTTCTTTGCTCTGTTATACTTTACTCTGCTATACTCTACTCTTCTCTACTCTTATTTACTCTAGCCTAGTTTATCCTAGCTTAGCATAGCCTAACCAAGCTCCACTCTACTTTTCTCTACTCTACTCTACTTTACTTTTCTCTAGTCTAGCCAAGCATTCCCTTGCCTAACCTAGCCTAGCCAAGCCTAACTTAGCTCAACTCTCTTTTACTTTACTTTACTCTACTCTACTCTACTCTACTCTACTATAACTTAGCCTAGCCTAGCCTTACCTAACCTAGCTCAGCTCTATATTACTCTATTTTATTATGCTCAACTTTACTCTAGCCTAGCCTAGCTTAACCTAGCTCTACTCTACTCTGCTACTATTTGCTCTACTCTACTTTGCTTCTTCTACTATGCTCTACTCTACTCTACATTGCTCTGCTCTGCCCTTCTCTACTCTACTCTGCTCTACTCTGCTCTACTCTACTCAATTCTACTCTATTGTACTCTTGTCAAGCCTAGCCTAACTTAGCTATGCTCTACTCTATTCTACTCTACTCTTCTCTACTCTAGCCTAGCTTAACATAGCCCAACCTAGCCTAACAACTTTTCTCTACTCTACTCTACTCTGCTCTACTATACTCTACTTTGCTCTACTTTTCTCTATTCTGCACCACTCACCCCTACGCTACTATGTCGTTCTATACTCTAGTCTAGTCTGCTCTACTTTGATCTGCTCTATGCTACTCTTCTCTGCTCTATTTTACTTTGCTCTTCTCTGCTCTGCTCTTCTCTGGTCTTCTCTACTCTTCTCTGTAATGCCCTACTTGACTCTACTCTTCTCTCTTCTCATCTACTCACCTCTCCTCTCTTCTCTTTTCCTCTCCTCTCCTCTCCTCTCCTCTCCTCTACTCTACTCTACTCTACTCAACTTTACTCTGCTCTACTCTGCTCTACTCTATACTACTCTATACCACTTTACTCTACTCTACTCTACTCTAGCCTAACCAAGCCTAACCAAACCTAATCAAGCTCTACTCTACTTTACTCTATTATACCCTACTCTACTCTAGCCTAGCCTAGCCTACCTAGCCTAACCCAGCCTAACCGAGCTCTACTCAACTCTTCTTTACTCTACTCTACTCTAGACTAGCCTAGCCTAAAATAGAAAACCTAGCTCTACTCTACTATGCTATATATTTAATGCTCTACTCAACTCCTCTTTCCTTTACTTTGCTCTGCTCTCCTCTCCTCTACTCTACCTTACTCTATTTTTCTCTTCTATACTCAACTCTACTCTATTATATGCTACTCTACTCTACTCTCTCTACTCTCACTTAGCCTAACCTAGCCTAACCTAACATAACCTAAGTTGTCTCTACTCTACTCCACTCTACTCTACTACTCTATCCTAACCTAGCCTAGTTTAGCTTAACTTAGCCTAGCCTAGCCTAGCCTAACAAAGCTCTACTCTACTCTACTCCACTCTACTTTAGCCTAGGCCAACTTGGCCTAACCAAGCTCTAGTTTACTCTACTCCACTCTATTCTACTCTACTCTTCTTATCCTATTTTATTCTGCTCTACTCTACTCCACTTTACTCTATTCCATTCTACTTTATTATGCTACCCTCTCCTCTACTCAGATTTGCTTTCCTCTACTCTCCTTTACTCTACTCTCCTCCCCTCCCCTCTCCTCTCCTCTCCTCCACTCTACTCAACAATACTCTACACTACTCTACTTTACTCTACTCTACGATATTCAACTCTACTCCACTCTACTTTACTCTATCTTACTCAAACTTGACCTAACCTAACTCTACTATACTCTACCTTAGCTTATCCTAACCTAGCTCTACTCTGCCTACTCTACTCTACTCTACTCTTCTCTACTCTACTCTATCCTACTCTTCTCTACTCTACTCTACTCAACTCTATTCTACTCTACTCTACTCTACTCTACTGTACTCTAGCCTAGTTTACCCTAGCCTAACCTAGCCTAAAGTAGCTCTTCTCTACTCTACTCAACTCTAGGATAGCCTAACCTAGCCCAGCCTACATGAGCATAGCCTTGTCTAGCCTAGCCTAACTTAGGTTTACACTACTATACTCTACCCTACACTACTCTACTCTACCCTAGCCTAACCTAGCTCTACTCTACTATTATCCATTCTTCGCTGCTCCATTATACTCAACTCTACTTTTCTTTTCTCTTCTCTACTCTCCTTTGCTCTGCTATGCTTTGCTCTGCTCTACTCTGCTCAACTATACACTACTCTACTTTGCACTGCCCTACTCTTTTTTTCTCTACTTTGCTCTGTGCTACATTGCTCTATCCTACCCTACTCTACTCTAACCAAGCCTAGCCAAACATAGCTCTACTTTACTCTACTCTAGCCTAGCCTAGCCTACCTTAACATAGCTCTACTCTACTCTATTATGCTCTACTCAACTCTACTCTACCCTGCTCTACTCCTCTCTGCTCTACTACAATCTACTCTACTCTACTAAAGCCTATTTTAGCATAGCTTAGACTAACTTAAAGTAGTTGTACTCTACTCTACACTACTTTTCTCTACTCTACTCCACTCTACTCAACTCTAGCCTAGCCTGCCTAAGCTTAGCTTAGCCTAATCATGCTCAACTATGCCTTACTATACTCTTATCTACTCTACTCTAGCCTAGCCTAACCTAGCTCTACTCCACTTTGGTCTACTCTACTCTATTCTACTCTACTTTTCTCTTCCCTCTTCTGTTATGCTTTAACTTGCTCGTCTTCACTTTACTATGTTATACTCTAGCCTATCCTAGCCTAGCCTAACCTAGCCTATCCTTACCTAACATAGCTCTACACTACTCTACTCTACTACTTTAGCTAACCAAGTCTAACTTAACCTTGCACAGCTCTACTCCACTCTTGTCTACTCTAATCTAATCTACTCTACTCTTGCCAACCATAGCCTAGCCATGCTTAGCCTAACTAAGCTCTACGATACTTTGCTCTACTCTACTTTGCTCTGCTCTACTCTTCTTTACTCTACTCTACTCTACTCTTCACTCCTCTTCTTTCCTCTGCTTTGCTAATCTTCACTCTTCTATGCTCTATTCTACTCTACTCAACTCTAGTCTACTCTAACCTTATTTAACATTATCCAGGTTAGCCTAACTTAGATCTAATCTACTCTACTCTACTCTACTCTAGCCTAACTAAGCCTCCCCTAACCTAGCCTAGTCTAACCTTACTTAGTAGAGCTAGATTATGTTAGGCTATGTTGGAGTAGAGTAAGTAGAGTAGATTAGAGTAGAGTAGAGTAGAGTGGAGTAGAGTAGAGTAGAGTAGAGGAGAGGAGAGTAGAGAAGAAGAGAGGAGAAGAGAGGAGAGGAGAGTAGAGTATAATAGAGTAGAGAGAGTAGAGTAGAGTAGAGCAGAGCATAGATACACAAAGAAGAGTAGAGCAGAGAAGAGCAGAGTAGAGTAAAGTAGAGAAAAGTGGAGTAGAGTAGAGCAGAGTTAGGTTAGGCTAGGCTACACTAGGCTTGTGTAGAGTAGAGTAGTAGAGTAGAGTAGAGTAGAGTAGAGTAGAGTAGAGTAGAGTAGAGTAGAGTAGTGTAGAGCTACATTAGGATAGACTTGGCTAAGCTAGGTTAAAATAGAGAAGAGTAGAGTAGAGAAGAGTAGATTACGATAGAGTAGAGTGAAGTAGACTAAAGGAAAGTTGTGTCAAGTATAATAGAGTAGAGTAGAGTACAGTAGAGCTAATTTAGGATAGGCTAGGCTAAGCCAAGCTTGGTTAGAGTAGATTAGAATAGAGAAGGTTAGAGCTGAGTAGAGAATAGCAAAGTAGAGTAGAGCAGAGTAGATCAGAGCAGAACCGTGCAAAGCAGAGCAGAATAGAGTTAGGTTAGCCTAGGTTAGATTAGGCTAGAGTAGAGTAGAGTAGACTAGAGTATAGTAGAGTATAATGGATTAAAGCAAGGTTGGGCTAAGCTAGGCAAGATTAGAGTAGAGTAGAGTAGAGTAAGGTATAATATAGCTAGGCTAAGCAAAGCTGGGCTTGAGTAGGGTAGGGTAGGCTAGGGTAGAGCATAGTAGAGTAGAGTAGGGTGGAGTTTTGTATAAGAGAGCAGGGCAAGATAGAGCATATCAGAGTTAAGAAAAGTAGAGCATAAGAGAAGAGATGAGAGCAGAGAAGACCAGAGTAGAGTAGAGTGTGGAAGAGTAGAGAAACATGTAGAAGAGTATAGTAGAGTAGAGTAGAGCAAAGTATTACTAGGTTAGGTTAGGCAAGGCTAAATTAGGGTAGAGTAGAGTAGAATAGAGTAGGGTAGAGTAGAGTAAGGTAGAGTGAGGTTAGGCTAGAGTAGAGTAGAGTAGAACTTGGTTAGGTTAGACAAGGCTAGAGTACATTAAAGAAGAGCAGAGTAGAGTTGAGTAGAGCAAAATTGAGTAGAGCAGAGCAGAGTATAGCAGAGTAGAGCAGAGCAGAGCAGAGCAGATCAGAGAAGAGATGAGAAGAGCAGAGAAGAGTAGAGTAGAAATGAGTAAAGTAGAACATAGCTACTTTATGCTAGGCTAAGCCACGTAGGCTAGGCCAGAGTAGAGTAGAGTATAGCTAGGTTTGATTAGGCGTGGCTAGGTTAGGTTATAGTAGAGTTGAGTAGAGTAGAGTAGAGTTGAGCTTGTTTTGGTTAGGCAAGGCTAGAGTAGAGTAGAGTTGAGTAGAGTAGGGTAGAGTAGAGTAGAGTTGAGGAGAGAAAAAGAGAGCAGAGCAGAGTAGAGTAGAGTAGAGCATTATAGAGTAGAGTAGAGCATAATAGAGCGTGACATAGAAAAGCTGAGTAGAGTGGAGCAAAGCAGTGAAAAGTTAGGTTAAGCTAGGATAAGATAGGCTAGGTAGGCTAGGCTAGAGTAGAGTAGATTAGGGTAGAGCTAAGTTATGCTAGGATAGGTTAGGCTAAGTTAGAGTAGAGTAAAATAGAGTAGAGTTGTGTAGGGTATAGTAGAGGTAGGTTAGCCTAAGCTAGGTAAGGGTAGGCTTGGTTATGGTAGGCTAGGCTAGAGTAAAGTAAAGTAGAGTAGAGTAGAGCTTGGTTTGGTTAGGCTAAGCTAGGCAAAAATATAGTAGAATAGGATAGAGTAGAGTAAAGTAGACCAGAGTAGAGCTGAGTAAAGCAGAGAAGAATGTGGTAGAGTAGAGTAGAGCAGAGTAAAGCAAAACAGAGCATAGCAAAGTAGAGCATAGTTGATTAGAGTAGAGCTAGGTTAGGCTAAGCTAAGTTAGAGTTGAGTAGGGTTGAGTAGAGTAGAGTAGAGTAGATTGGAGTGGAGTATAACAGAGTAGAGTATAGTATAATATAGTATAGTAGAGTAGAGTAGAGCTAGGGTAGGCTAGCCTAGGTAAGGCTAGGCTAGGATAAGCTATGTTAGGCTAGGCTAGAGTAGAATAGAGCCGAGTACAGTAGAGTAGAGTAGAGTGGAGTAGAGTAGGGTAGAGTAGAGCAGAGTAGAGCTGAGAAGAGTAGAGTAGAGCAGAGTAGAACAAAGTAGATTAGGCTAGGTTAGAGTTACATAAAGTTGAGTAGAGTTGAATAGAGTAGAGCTAAGTTAGGCTAAACTAGGTTGGAGTGGACTAGGTTAGAGTACTGTAGCAAGGAGTAGAGTTGAGTAGAGTAAGTTAGATTAGGGCATAGTAAAGCTACGTTGTGCTATGCTAGGCGAGGATAGGATAGGGTATGCTAGGCTAGGCTAGAGTAGAGTAAAGTTGATAAGGGGAGATTAGAGCAAAGAAGAGCAGAGTAATATAGAGTAGAGTAGAGGAGAGTAGAGTAGAGGAAAAGAGAGTAGAGTAGGAGAAAACTAGAGTAGAGCAGAGCTAAGTTAGGCTAGGCTAGAGTAGAGAAAAGTAGAGTAGAGTAGAGTAGTGTAAAGTATAATAAAGCTAGGATAGGCTATATTATAGTAGAGTAGAGTAGAGTAGAGCAAAGTAGAGTAGAGTAGAGTATAGTACTATAGAGTAAAGCAGAGCAAAGAGTAAACATGAGTAGAGTATAACAGAGTAGAGTAGAGCATAGCAGAGTAGAAGAGAGCAGAGTAAAGCAGAGTAGAGCAGAGTAGAGCAGAGCAGAGCTAGGTTAGCCAAGGCTAGGTTAAGCTAAGCTAGGCTATCCTAAGCTAAGCAAGGCTAAGCTATCCTAAGCTTGACTAAAGTAAGAGAGTATAGTAGAGTAGAGCTAGGTTAGGTTAGGTAAGGTAAGGCTAGGCTAAGCTAGGGTAGAGTAGAGCAAAGTATAATAGAGCAGAGTAGTGCAAAAAATAGCAGAGAAAAAGAGAAGAGTGTAGAGAAGAGTAGGGTAGAGTATAGTAAAGTAAAGTATAATAAAGCAAAGTTTAGTAGAGTATGATAGAGTTGAGTACAGTTGAGCCAACTTTGGCTGGGCTAAGCTAGGCTAGGCTTGGCTAGGGTAAGCTAAGCAAGGCTAGAGTATATTAAAGTAGAAGAAGAGACTAGAGTTGAGTAGAGTAGAGTAGAGCATGGTTAAGCTAGGCTAGGCTTGGCTAGATTAGAGTAGAGAGAAGCATAGCATAGTAGAGTAGAGTAGAGTAGTGCATAGTAGAGTAGAGCAGAGCTAAGATAAGCTATGCTAGATCGGCCTAGGTTTGGCTAGGCTAGGCCAAGCAAGGTTAAAGTATAGTAGAGTAGGATAGAGTAGAGTAGAGTAGAGTAGAGCCAGGTTAGCCTAGGCTAAGCTATGCTAGGCTAGAGTATAGAGTAGAATAGAGTAGAGCAGAGTAGAGTAGAATAGAGTAGAGTAGAGCAGAGCAGAGTAGAGTAGAGTAGAGCAGGGTAGAGAAGAGTAGAGTAGAAAGAGCAGAGCATAACATAGCCAAGTAGAGTAGAGCAGAGCTGGGTTAGGCTAGGTAAGGTTAAGCTAGATTAGAGTAGAGCTTGGTTATGTTAGGTCAGATTAGGTTAGAGTAAAGTACAATAGAATAGAGTAGAGTTGAGTAGAGTATTGTAGAGTAGAGTAGAAATAGGTTAGGCTAGGCTATGCTAGGATAGACTAGAGTAGAGTAGAGTAAAGTAAGGTTAGGCTAGGTTTGGTTAGGCTAGGCTAGGCTATGGAAGAGACAAGAAGATAGAGTAGAGTTGAGTAAAGTGGAGTAGAGTAGAGTAGAGTAGAGGAAAGGAGAGTAAAGTTGGGCAAAGTAGAGTTTAGTTGAGTGGAGCAGAGAAGAGTAGGGTAGAGTAGAGTAAGGCAAAGCAGGGTAGAGCAGAGAAGAGTAGAGTAAAGCATTGTAGAGTAAAATATTGAAGAGCAAAGCATAGTAGGGCTAGGTTAGTTTGAGCTATGTTAGGATAGGCTTGGCTACATTAAAGTAAAGTATAGTAGAGTAGAGTAGAGTAGAGTAGAGTGGAGCATAGTAGATTAGAGTATAGTAATGCAAGGTTAGGCTAGGATAGGCTAGGTAGAGTATAGTAGAGTAGAGTAGAGCAGCACAAAGTAGAGCATAGTAGAACAGAGCAGAGTAGTGCAAAATAGAGCATAGTATAGTCTAGTTAAGATAAGTTAGGCAAGGTTATAGTAGAGTAAAATAAAGCCAAATAGAGTAGTGCAAAGTATAGTAGAGTATAATAGAGTAGAGCTAGGTTATGCAAGGCTAAGCTTGGCTAGATAAGCTATGGTAGTTTAGGTATGCTAGGCTAGAGTAGGGCAAGGCTAGGATAGGCTAGGATAAAAAAAGCTAGAGTAGAGTGTCGAGTAGAGTAGAGCAGAGAAGAGTAGAATTAAGCACAAAAGAGTAGAGCTATGTTATTGTATGCTAGGCTAGGATAGGTGAGGCTATGATGAGTATAATAGAGTAGAGTAGAGTAGAGAAGAGTAGATTAGAGTAGAGTTGAGCAGAGTATAGCTAGGTTAGGCTAGGCTAGACTAAACTAGGCTATGGAAGAGTAGAGTAGAGAAGAGAAGAGTAGAGCAGAGTAGAGTAGAGAAGAGATGAAAAGAGCAAAGTATAGCAAAGTATAGAAATGTATTGCTGAGTAGAGTGAGGTTAGCCTACGTTAGGCTAAGCTATGCTAGGTTAGTCTAGGTTAGAGTAGGGTAGAGTAGAGTAGAGTAGAGTAGAGTAGAGTAGAGTATAGAAGAGTAGAACAAAGTAAAGCAGAGCAGAACAGAGTAGCAGAGCAGAGTCGAGCAGAGTACGGTAGAGCATAGTAGAGTAGTGTAGAGCAATAAAGATTAGAGTAAAGCTATGTTAGGCTAAGCTATGCTAGCTTAGACTAAATTAGAATAGAGTAGAGTAGAATAGACCAGAGTAGAGTTGAGTAGAATAAAGTGGAGTATAGTAGGATAGAGTAGAGTAGGGTGGGGTGGAGTAGAGTAGAGAAGACTTTAGTAGAGTAAGAGTTGATTAGGGTAGAGTAAAGTAGAGTAGAGTTAGGTTAGGCTCAGTTAGGAGAGGTTATGCCAGGCTAGGAAAGGCCAGAGTGGAGTAGAATAGAGTAGAGTAGAGTAGAGTACAGTAAGGCGAGGTTAGGATTGGTTGGGCTAGGTTATGCTAAAGTAGAGAAGAGTAGAATTAAGTAAAGCATAATATAGAAGAGCAGAGAAGAGTAAAGCTGAGCTAAGCTGAGTAGAGTAGAGCAGAGTAGAGTGAAGCAGAGTAAAGCATAGTAGAGCAGAGCAAAGTAGAGCAGAGAAGAGTAGACCAGAGTAGACCAGAGCTAGGTTATGCTAGGTTAGGATAGGCTAAGCTATAGTAGAGTAGTGTAGAGTAAACTAGAGCATAACAGAGCTAGGTTAGGATAGGCTATGCTAGGCTAAGTTAGCTTAGACTAGCTAGGCTAGGCCAGGCTAGAGTAGAGTGTTGTAGAGTATAGTATAACAGAGTAGATTAGAGCTCGATTAGGTTAGGCTAGGCTAGGTAGGAGAAGAGTATTGTAGAGTAGAGTTGAGTAGAATAGAGTAGAGTAGAGCAAGTTAGGCTTGGCCAGGGTAGACTATGTTAGAGTATAATAGAGTAGAGTAGGGTAGAGTTGAGAAGAGTGGAGTAAAGAAAAGCAAAGCAGAGTAGAGTATAGTAAAGCTAAGTTAGGCTAGGCAATGCTAGGTTACATTAGGCTAGAGTAGAGTAGAATAGAATAGCAAAGAGTAGAGTGTAGTAGAGTACAATACAATAGGGCAGAGCCAGGTTAGGTTTGGCAAGGTGAGGCTAGGCTAGGCTAAGCTAGGTTTAGCTTGGCTAGAGTAGAGTATAGTAGAGTAGAGTGGAGTAGATAAGAGTTGAACTAGGTTTCGTTAGGCTAGGCTAGGCTAAAGTAGAGTAGAATAGAGTAGAGCAAAGTAGAGCAGAGTAAGACAGGGCAGAGTAGGGTAGATTAGAGTATAGTAAAGCAAAATAGATTAGAGTGGAGTAGAGCAGAGAAGAGAAGAGTAGAGCATAACAAAGAAGAGTAGTGTAAAGTAATGTTAGGTTAGGCTACGCTATGCTAGGCTTGGCTAGAGTATGCTAGGCTAGGTTAGACTAGCTAGGCTAGAGTAGAGTGGAGTAGAGTAGAGCAGAGTAGAGTAGAATGGAGTAGGGTAGAGTATAGAAGAGTAGAGTTAGGTTAAGCTAGGCTAGGTTAGGCTAAGTTAGCATAGAGTAGAGTATATTATAGTAGAGTAGATTACAGTAAAGTTGAGCTAGATTAGGCTAGTATTGGCTTGGCTTGGCAAAAATAAGGTAGGCTAGGCTACGCTAGAGTATAGTAAAGTAGAATTAAGCAGAGTAGAGTAGAGTAGGGTAAAGTATAATAGAGTAGAGTAGAGTAGGGTAAAGTATTATAGAGTATAGTAGAGTAGAGCAGAGCAGAGCTAGGTTAGGCTAGGCTAGACTAGAATAGAGTTGAGTAGATGGATTAGAGTAGAGCAGAGCTGGACTTGGCTAAGATAAGTTAGTTTTAGTTAGAGTAGAGTAGAGTATATTAGAGTATAGTAAAGTAGAGTAGAGTAGAGCTAGCTTAGCTTAGGCTACGTTATGGTAGGCTAGATGAGGCTAGGGTAGGCTAGAGTAGATAGAGTAGAGTGGAGTAGAGTAGAACAAAGTAAAGCAGACTAAAGGATAGCACAGTAGAGCAGAGAATAATAGAGCATAGTAAAGTAGAGGTAGGTTAGTTTAAGTTAGGCTCGGTTAGAGTAGAATGGAGTTGAATAGAGTAGAGTAAGTAGAGTAGAGTATAGTACAGCATAGTACAGTAGAGTAAAGCAAGGTTAGGCCAGACTAGATTAGGATAGGCTAGAGTAGAGTAGAGTAGAGTGGAGTGGAGCATAGCAAATTAAAGAAGAGAAGAGTTGAGCAAAGAAGTGTAGAGCAGAGCAGAGCAAAAAAGAGCACAGTAGAGTATAGTAGAGTATTGAAGAGTAGAGTAGAGCTTGGTTAGCCTTAGTTAGGAAAAGCAATGCTAGGCTGGGAAGGTTAGTCTACATTAGAGTAGAGTATAGTAGAGTGGAGTAGAGAAGAGTGCAATAAAGTATAGTAGAGTAGAGTGGAGCTTAGTAGAGTAAAGTAAAGTAAAGAATAACAAAATTGAGTAGAGTATAGTAGAGTAGAGGAAAGCAAAGCAGAGGATAGTAAAGAAAAAAAGAGTAGTGCAAAGCAGAGTAGAGCAAAGTTAGGCTAAGTTTGTAGAGTAGATAAGAATAGAGCAGAGTAGGGTTGAGTAGATATAATAGAGTAAAGAAGAGTAGAGTATAGTAGAGTAGAGTAAAGTAAAATAGAGTGGAGTAGTGTAAAGTAGTGTGTAGTGGAGTAGAATAAAGTTGAGTTAGGTTAGGCTAGGCTAGACAAGGCTACGCTCGACTAGGCTAGAGTAGAGTAGAGTAGAGCTAGGTTATGCTAGGCTAGGCTAAGCTTAATTAGAGTGGAGTAGAGTGGAGTAGAGTAGATTAGAGTAGTGTAGGGCAATGTTAGCTAGGCTAGGGTAGGCAAGGCTAAGCTTGAGTAAAGTAGAGTGGAGCAGAGCATAGTAGAGTAGAGTAGAGCTAGGCTAGGCTATACATGGCAAGAGTAGATTAGAGTATAATAGAGTAATGTAAAGAAGAGTAGAGTAGGGCAGAGTATAGTAAAGAAGAGTAGAGTTGAATAGAGTAGAGTAGAGTAGAGCAGAACATAGTAGAGCAAAATAGAGAATAATAGAGCAGATTAGAGTAGAGCAGAGTAGGGTAGAGTAGAGTAGAGTAGAGCTAGGTTTGGTTAGGCTAGGCTAGGCTAAGTTAGAGTAGAGTATAATAGAGCAGAGTAGAGTAGAGTAGAGCCGAATAGAGTAGAGCATAGTAGAGCAAAGTAAAACAGAGCACAGTAGAGTAGAGTAGAATAGAGTATAATAGATAAAACAGAGTAGAGTTGAGTATAAAAGTTAAGATAGAGTTAAGTTAGGCTAGGCTAGAGTAGAGTATAAATAGGTTAGACTAAGTTAGGTTAGGGTAGAGTAAAGTATAGTAGAGTAGAGTAGGGTAGAGTAGAGTAGAGTGTAGTATGGTAGAGTAGAGTAGTGTAAAGTAGAGAAGAGTAGAGTAGAGTATAGTAGAATATAGTAGAGTATAATAGAATAAAGTAGAGCTTGGTTAGGTTATGCTATGCTATAGTTGAGTAGAGCAGAGCCGAAGGAAGCAGAGCAGAGCATATCAACATCGAGAAGAGTAGAGTAGATTAGAGCATAGCAGAGTAGAGAAGGGTGGAGTAGAGTAGAGCAGAGTAGAACTGAGCAGAGTAGAGTATAGTATAGAAAAGCCTAGTAGAGCTAGGTTAGGCTGAGCAAGGCTAGGCTAGGCTAGGTTAGAGTAGAGTAAATTAGAGTAGGGTATAGTAGAGTAGAGTAGCATAGAGTAGACTGGAATATAGTAGAGTAGAGTAGAGCATTGTACGGTAGAGTAAAGGAGAGTAGAGTAGAGTATAGCTAGGTTAGGCTAGGCAAGGCTAGCCTAGGCTAGAGTAGAGTAGAGAAGAGTAGAGTAAAGTAGAATAGAGTATAATAGAGTATAGTAGATTAGAGTAGAGTAGAGCTAGGTTAGGATAGGCAAGGCTAGGTTAGGTTAGGATAGGCTAGGCAAGGCTAGGCTTCGAAAGGGTAGCTTAGGCTAGGCTTGAGTGGAGTAGAGTAGAGTAGAGTAGAGTAGAATAGAGTAGAATAGAATAGAGTAGAGTATAGTGGAGTAGAGTCAAGCCTGGTTAGGCGAGGCTAGAGTAGAGTAGAATATCGAAGAGTAAAGTGGAACAGAGTAGATTAGAGTAGAGTAGAGTAGTGTAGCATGGAGTAGAGTAGAGTAGAATATAGTAGAGTATAGGAGAGCAGAGGAGAGCAAAATAGAGCAGAGTAGAGTAGAGCAGAGATGAGCATAAGAGTAGTATACAATAGAGTAGAGTAGAATAAAACAGCATAGAGTGAAGTAGCATTGAGCAAAGTATTGCAAAGTAGAAGAGTGTAGAGTAGAGTAGAGCTGAGCTAGGCTAGGATAGGCTTAAGTAGAGTAGAGTAGAGTAGAGTATAATAGAGCTAGATAAGGCTAGGCTTGGAAAGGCTAGGCTTGAGTAGAGTAGAGTAAAGTAGAATAGAGTAGTGTAGAGTGGAGTAGTTTAGAGTAGATTTGAGTAAAGTGGAGTAGAATAGAGTAGAGTAGAGTATAAGAGAGAAGAGGAGAGGAGGGGAGAGGAAAGAAGGGGAGAGAAGGGGAGAGAAGGGGAGAGAAGAGAGGAGAAGAGTAGAGCAGAGCAGAGCAAAGTAGAGCAAAACTGAGTAGAGCAAAGCAAAATAGAGTAGACAAAAGCAGAGTAGAGTAGTGCATAGTAGAGCATAATAGAGTAGAGCAAAGTAGAGGAGAGTAGAGTAGACTAGAGAAAAGCAAAGTAGAGTTGAGTATAGAAAAGTGGAGCTAGTTTAAGCTAGGTTAGGCTAGAGTAGAGTAGAGTAGAGAAGAGTATAGAGTAGAATGGAGTAGAGTAGAGTAGAGTATAGTAGAGCTAGGATAGGTTATGTTTGGGTTGGCTAGGTTAGAGTAAAGTAGAGTAAAGCAAGGTAGAGTAAAGTGGAGTAGAGGTAGGTTAGGCTGGGCGAAGCTAGACTAAGCTAGGCTAGGCTAAGCTTAGGTATGCTAATTTAGCTAGAGTAGAGTAGAGTAGAGTAGAGCTAGAGTAGGTTAGAATCGAGTAGAGCATACTATAGTAGAGGAGATTTGAGCCAAGTAGAGAAAAATATAGTAGAGAAGAGTAAAGTGGAGCAGAGTAAAAGAGAGTAGAGTAGATTAGAGCTAGGTTAGGTTAAGCTAGGCTAGAGAAGAGTAGAGTAGAGTATATTAGAGCAGAGCTAGGTTAGATGAGGTTATGTTATGTTAGATTAGAGTAGAGTAGAGTAGTGTAAACTAGTTCAACTAGAATAGAGTAGAGTAAAGTGAAGTAGAGTAGAGCTAGGTTAGGCTAGGCTAAGATATGCTAATCTTAGTGAGGCTAAGCTAGAGTATAGTATAGTAGTGTAGAGTAGAGGAGAGCAGAATAGAGTAGAGCAGAGCAGTGCAAAGTGGAGCAGAGTAGAGTACATGAGAGAGAGGAGAAGAGAGGAGACGAGAGTAGAGCAAAGAAGAATAGAGCTGAGTAGACAAGAGCAAAGTAGAGAAAAGCATAGCAGAGCAGAGTAGAGTAGAGTAAAGCAAGGTTAAGCTAAGCAAAGCTTGGATAGGTTATAGTAGATTAGAGTTGAGTAGAGCAGAGTAGAGTAAAGTAGGTTAGAGCTTGTGTTAGGTTAGGTTAGGTTAGAGTAGAGTAGAGTAGAGTGAAGTAGAGCAAGGTTAAGTTAGGCTAGGGTAGGCTAGGGTATGCTAAGCTAGGCTAGAGTAGATAAGGGTATAGTTGAGTAGAGTAGAGCAAGGTTAGGCTAGGCTATGCTAGAGTATAGTAGAGCAGAGTTTTGTAGAGTAGTGTAGAGCAGAGCAAAGCAGAGTAAAATAGAGCATAGTCAAGCATAATAGAGCAGAGCAGAGTAGACCAGAGTAGAGCAGAGTAGAGTAGAGCTAGGTTAGGCTAGGCTAGGCATGGCTATGCTAGGCTAAGTTAGGCTAGGCTGGGCTAGGCATGGTTATAGTAGAGTAGAGTAGAGTAGAGATAAGTTAGGCTAGGCATAGCTAAGCTAGGCTAGGCTATGGTTGGTAGGCTAGAGAAGAGTAAAGTATAGTAGAATAGAGTAAAGTAGAGCTTGGTTAGGCTAGGTTAAGCTTTGCTATGCTAGAGTATTGAGTAGAGAAGAGAAGAGCATAACAAAGTAGAGTACAGCAGAGCAGAGTAGAGCAGAGAAGGGTTGAGTTGAGCATAGCATAATAGCACAGTGCAGAGTAGAGTAGAGCAAGGTTTGGTAAGGTTAGGCTAGGCTAAGCATGGCTAGGCTAGGCTATGGCATAGTAGAGTATAGTAGAGTAGAGTAAAGCATGTTTAGCTAGGCTAGGCTATGTTAGGGTAGAGTAGAGTCGAGTGGAATAGAGTAGAGTAGTGTAGAGTAGAGTATAGGAAAGTAGAGCAAGGTTAGGCTAGGCTACGCTATGATAGGCCAGGATAGGGTAAGCTAAGCTAAGGTAGGCTAGACTAAAGTAGAGTAGAGTAGATTAGAGTAAAGTTAGGTTAGGCTTGGTAAGGCTAGGCTAAGCTAGGGTAAAGTAGAATATAGTAGAGTAGAGTAGAATAGAGCAGAGATGAGTAGAGAAGGGTTGAAGAGAGAAGAAAAGAGGAGAGTAGAGTTGAGCAGACTAGAACAGAGTAGAGCAGAGCAGGAAAGAAAACTAAGCAATGTAGAGCAGAGAAGAGCAGAGTAGAATAGAGTAGTAAAGAGCAGAGTTAGGTTAGGCTTGGGTAGGCTAGGCAAGGCTAGGGTAAAGTAGAGTAGAGCTAGGTTTGGCTAGGCTAGACTAAGATAGACAACGCTAGGCTAGAATAGAGTAGACTAGAGTAAAGCTAGGTTTGGCTTGGCTAAGCTAGAGTAGAGTAGAGTAGAGCAAGGTATAGTTGAGTAGAGTAAAAAAGAGTAGAATAGAACAGAGTAGAGTAGAGCAGAGCAAAGTAGAGCTGAGAAGAGATGAGTAGAGTTGAGTAAAGTAGAGCAAAACAGAGTAAAGCAGAGCATAGTAGAGCTAAGATAGGCAAGGCTAAGCTAGGCTAGGCTAGGTTAGAGTAAAGTAGAGTAGACTATGTTAGGTTAGGCTAGGTTACGTTATTTTAGAGTAGAGTAGACTAGAGTAGAGCTAGTTTAAGATAGGCTAGGTTAGGCTAAGCTAGACAAGGCTAGGTAAGGATAGAGTATAGTAGAGTAGATTAGAATAGAGCTTGGTTAGGATAAGCTAGGCTAGGGTAGTAAAGGTAACCTAGGCTTGAGTAGAGTAGAGTAAAGTAGGGTAGAGTAGAGTAGAATAGAGCTCGATTAGGCTAGGCTAGGTTAGAATTGAATAGAATAGATTAGAGTAGAGCAGAGTAGAGCTAGGTTAGGCAAAGTTAAAGTAGAGTAGAGTATAGTAGAGTAGAGAAGATTGTAATAGAGTAGAGGAGAGTAGAGTAGAGTAGAGTAGAGTAGAGTGGAGTAGAGCAGAGTAGAGTAGAGTAAAGTAGAGCAGAGGAGAGTAGAGTAGAGTTAAATGGAGTGGAGCAAAGCCAAAGTATAGTAGAGTAGAGAAGAGCAGAGAAGAGTAGAGCTAGGTTAGGTTAGGCTAGACAAGCCTAGGTTAGAGTAGAGTAGAGTGGAGTAGACTAGAGTGTACTATAGAAGAGCTAAGTTAGGTTAGGCTAGGCTAGGTTAAGATTGGGTAAGTTAGGCTAGGCTAGAGTAGAGTAGAGTGGAGTGGAGTAGAGCTAGGTTAGACAAGGCTAGGCAAGACTACAATAGAGCATAGTGGTGCATAGTAGAGTCTAGTAAAGTAGAATAGAGTAGAGTAGAGAAGAGCATAGCAAAGAAGTGTAGAGAAGAGAAGAGTAGAGCTTGTTTAAGCTATGCTATTCTAAGTTAGGCTAGGCTAGAGTAGAGTATAGTAGAGAAGATTTAGGTCAGGCTAGGCTAGGCTAGGCTAAACTCAACCAGAGTAGACCAGAGTAAAGAAAAGTAGAGTGGATTAAAATCAAGATGAGTAGAGAAAAGAAGAGTAGAGCAGAGCAGAGTAGAGCTAGGTCAGCTGAGGCAAGGCTAGGCTTGTCTAGTCTAGAGTAAAGTAAAGTAAAGTAGAGAATAGTGGGGTAGAGCTAAACTATGTTAGGTTAGGCTAGGCTATATTAGGCTAAGTTAGGATAGGCTGGAGTAATAGGTTAGAGTAGAGTAGAGTAGCACTAGGTAAGGCTAGGTTAAGTTAGGCTAGGCTAGGCTAGAGTGGAGCAGAGCAGAGTAAAGTAGAGCTGAGCAGAGATAAACAGACTAGAATAGAGTAGAGCAAAGTAGAGTAGAACAGAGTAATGTAGAGTAGAATTAAGCAAAGGAAAGCAGAGCATAGTAGAGTAGAATAGAGCAGAGAAGAGGAGAAGAGAGTGGAGTAGAGAGGAGAAAAGTAGAGTAGTGTAGAGTAGACTAAAGTGGAGTAGAGTAGAGCAGAGCTTGGTTAGGCTAGGTTAGAGTAGAGTAAAGTAGAGTAGAGTTAGGTAAGCCAATGCTAGGTTGGGCTCGAGTAGGCTAGGCTAGGCTTGGCTATATTAGAGTAGAGTAGAGTAGAGCAAGTTTAGGATAGGTTAGGCTTGGCAAGGCTAAATTTGGCAAAAGTAGAGTAGAGTAGAGTGGAGTAGAGTAGAGTATAGCAGAGAAGAGTAAGCAGCATTGAGTAGAGTAGAGAAGAGCAAAGCAAAGTAGATCAGAGCTAGGTTAGGCTAGGCAAGGCTGAGCACAATTAAGAGTAGAGTAGAGTAGAGTAGAGCTAAGTTAGGCTCAACTAGGCTAGGCTAGGATAGAGTACAACATAGTAGAGTGGAGTAGAGTAGAGTATAGTACAGTTGAGTAGACTAGAGTAGAGTAGAGTAGAATCGAGTACAGTCTAATAGAGTGTAGTAGAGGAGAAAAGAGTGGAGGAGTAGAGAGTAGAGGAGAGGGGTGGAGAGCAGATCAGAGTAGAGGAGCATAGGGTAGAGCAAAGTTGGTCAAAGTAGAGTAAATTAGATTAGAGTACAATAGAGTAGAGCAAAGCAGACCAAAACGAGGTTAGGTATTGCCAGGCTAGGCTAGGCTATTGTAGAGGGGAGTAGAGTAGAGTTGGGTTGAGCTATGTTAGGTTAGGCTAAGCAAGGCTAGGCTCGAGTAGAGTAGTAGAGTTGGTAGAGTTGAGTAGAGTAAAGCTAGGTTAGTTAAGTTAGGTTAGGCATAGCTAAGCTAAGCTAGAGTAGAGTAAAGTATAGTAGAATATAATAGAGTAGAGTAGAGAAGAGTTAGGCAGAGAAGAGCAAAGTAGAGCAGAGCAAAGTGGAGTAGAGTAGAGCAAAGCTTGGTTAAGCTAGATAGGATAGAGTCGAGTAGTGTAGAGTATAGTTGAGTAAAGTAGAGTTGAGGAGAGTAAAGTAGAGTTAGGTTAGGCTAGGAAAGGTTAGGCAAGGCTAAAGTAGAGTAGAGTAGAGTAGAGTGGAGTAAAGTAGAGTAGAGTAGAGTAGAGCAAAGCAGAGTATAGTAAAATAGACTAGAGACAAGTAGTATAGTGTAGAGCATAGTAGAACAAACCCAAGGAGTGCAGAGCAGAGAAGAGAAAAGTAGAGTAAAGTAGAGTTCATCAGAGCTATTTTAAGCTGGCTAGCCTAGGTAAGGCTAGAGTAGAGTAGAATAGGGTAGAGCAAAGTAGATTAGAGTAGAGTAGAGTAGAGATAAGTTAGACTATGCTAGGTGAGGTGAAGTTAGAGTAGAGTTGAGTAGAGTAGAGCAGAGTAGAGTAGAGTAGAGTAGAGTAAAGTATAGTAGAGTAGAGTGGAGTTGAGTAGAATAAAATAGAGTAGAGTAGAGTAGAGCTAGGTTTGGCTTGGCTAAGCTATGCTAGGCTTGGCAAATGTAGAGTAGGGTAGAGCATTGGAGAGTAGAGCAGAGCATAGCGAAGGAAAGCAGAGCAAAGCATAGTAGAGAAGAGTAGAGAAGAGTAGAGTAGAGAAAAGCTAGGTTAGGCTAGGCAAGGTTAGAGTTTAGTAGAGTAGAGCAGATTAGAGTAGAGTAGAGTAGCATAGAGTAGAGCAAGGTTAGGCTATGCTAAGCTAGGCTATGGTTTGCAAGGTTAGGCTAAGCTAGAGAAGAGTAGAGTAGTGTAGAGTAGAGTAAAGCAGAGCTAGGTTAGGCTAGGCTAGGATAGTATACAGGGTAGAGGAGTTGAGTAGAGCAGAGTATAGTAGTGTAGAGTACAATAGAGCAGAGAAGAGCAGAGTAGCGCAAAGCATTTTAGAGCAGATTATAGTAGAGCTCTGTTATGCTTTGCTAGGCTACGGTAGAGTAGAGTAGAGCAGAGTAAAATAAAGTAGAGCTTGGTTAAGCTAGACTAGGCTATGTTAGAGTAAAGAAGAGTTAAGTAGAGTAGAGTAGGGTGGAGTAGAGCAGAGCAAAGCAGAGCAGAGTAGAGTAAAGCAGAGTAGAGTAGAAAAGGGTAGAGTATAGTAGATCATAGCCGAGCAGGGCAGAGAAGAGTAGAGCAAAGTATAGTTAAGTTAGGCTAGGCTAGGTTTGGTTAGGCCAGGTTAGGCAAGGTAAGACTAGGCTATTTTAGAGTAGAGTAGAGAAGAGTCAAGTAGAGTAGAGGAGAGTGGACTAGATTAAAGTTGAGTAGAGCTAGGTTAGGCTAGGCTAGGTTAGGCTAGACAATGGTAGGCCAAGCTGTGTTAGGCAAGAGTTGAGTGGAGTATAATAGAGTAAAGCTAGGTTAGGCTAGGCTAAGTTAGCTTAAGCTAGAGTATAGAGTAGAGTAGAGTAGATTAAAGTAAAGTAAACCATAATAGAGTGGACCAGAGCTGAGAAAAACAAAGCAGAGTAGAGCATAATAAAGAATAGAAAAGCAGAGCAGAACTAGTTTGAGCAAAGCTAGGCTAGGCTTGGAAGCACAAGGCTAGGCTAGAGTAGAGTATAGTAGAACTTTGTTAGGCTAGGCAATGCTAGGTTTGAGTAGAGTAAAGTAGAGTATATTAAAGTATAGTAGAGTATAGTATAATCGAGTAGAGCTATGTCAGGCTAGGCTAGGCTAGCATTGGCTCGGCTAGGCTAAGATTGGCTAGTGCAGAGTAGAGTAGACTAGAGCAAGGTTAGGTTTAGCTAGGCTAAGCTGTAATAGAATAGAGTAGAGTAGAGTAAAATAGAGAATAGTAGGGTAAAGCAAAGAAGAGTAAAGTAGAGTAGAGTAGAGTAGAGCAGAGCAAAGCATAATAGAGTAAAGTAGAATAAGATGAGCAGAGCAAAGAAATGTATAGTTGAGTAGAGTAGAATAGAACAGGTTGGAGTAGAGCAGAGTAGAGAAGAGCTAGGTTAGGTTATTTTAGGCTAATCTAGGCAAGGCTAGGCTAGAGTAGAGTAGAGTATAGTATAATAGATAGAGTAGAGTAGAGTAGAGTAGAGTAGATTAGACTAGCTTAAGCTAGGCTAGGCTAAGTTAGGCTAGAGTGGACTAGGGAAGAGTATGGTAGAGTAGAATAAAGTAGAGTAGAGTAGACAAAAGTAGAGTGAAGTTAGGTTTGGCAAACCTAAGCAAGGCTAGAGTAGAGTAGAGTATACAAGGGCTAGGTTAGGTTATGTTAGGATAGTGTATAGTAGAGCAAAGTATAGTAGAGTTGAACAGAGTAGAGAAGTGTAGAGTAGAGTAGAATTGAGCAAAATAGAGCAGAGTAGAGTAGAGTAGAGCTAGGTTAGGCTAGACTAGGGTAGTGTAGATTAAAGCCAGGTTAGGCTTGGCTAGGCTATGCTTGGTTAGAGTAGAGTACAGTATTATAGAGCTTGGTTAGGCTTGGTTAAAGTAGAGTAGAGTTGAGTAGAGTAGAGTAGAGTAGAGTAGAGTAAAGTAGAGCAAAGCAAAGCATAGCTTAGTAGAGCAGAGTAGAACAGAGTAGTGCTGAGCAGAGTAGAGTAGAGAAAAGTAGAGTTAGGATAAGCTACTCTAGGCTAGGCTAGGCTAGAGTATAGTATATTAGAGTAGACTATAGTAGAGTAGCATAGTTTTTAGTAGAGCAGAGTAGAGCTAGGTTAGGTTAGGTTAGGCTAGGTTAAGCTAGAGTAGAGTAGAGTATAGTAAAGTAGAGTAGAGCAAGGTTAGGCTTGGCTAGAGTAGAGTAGAGTTTAGTAAAGTAGAGCAAAGTAGAGTATAGTAGGGTAGAAAAGAGTAGAATAAAGCAGAGTAGAGCAAAGCAGAGTAGAGCAGAGCAGAGTAGAGTAGAAGAGTAGAATAGAGAAATGTAAAGCAGAGTAGAGTAGAGAAGAGTAGTGTAGAGTAGACAAGGGTAGAGCAAAGAAGAGTAGATCAGAGATGAGTAGAGCAAAGTAGAGCTAGGTTAGGTTGAGATAGGATAGGCTAGGTTAGGCTAGGCTAGGTTAGAATAGAGTAAAGTAGAATAGAGTAGAATAGAATAGAGTAGAGTAGAGTATAGTAGAGTAGAGTAGAGTAGACTAGATTAGAGCTTTGTTAGGCTAGGATAGAGGAGAGTAGAGAAGATTAGAGTAGAATAGAGTAGAGTAGAGTATAATGGAGTATAATAGAGTAGAGTAGAGTTGAGCTAAGTTAGGCTAGGCTTGGCTAGAGTATAATAGAATAGGGTAGAGTTGAGTATAGTAAAAAGGAGCAGAGTAGAGTAGTAGAGTAGAGTAGTATAGAGTACAGTAGAGCTAAGTTAGGTTAGGTTATGCTAAACTAGAGTAGAGTAGAGTGAGGTTTGACTAGGCTATGCTAGGCAAAGTTAGAGTAGAGTAGAATAGAGTAGAGTAGAGTAGAGTAAAGTAGAGTAACGTAGAGTAGAGCTAGGTCAGCCTAGGCTAAGATAAGGTAGGTTAAGCTAGGCTGGATTAAGCAACAGTAGAGTAGAGTAGAGTATAGTTATGTTAGGCTAGCCTATACTAGGCTAGGCTATGCTAAACTAGCTAGCATAGAGAAGAGTAGAGTAGAGTAGAGTAGAGTAGAGCAGAGAAGAGAAGAGTAGAGTAGAGCAGAGCAGAGCTGAATTGAGTTGAGTAGAGTAGAGCAGAGTAGAGGAAAGTAGAGGGGATCATAGAAGAGCTAAGCAGAGCAGAGGAGAGCAATGATATGCTAGGCTAGGCTAGAGTAGAGTAGAGTTGAGAAGAGTATGGTAGAGTTAGGTTTGGCTAGGCTAAGAAAAGCTCAGTTTGAGTAGAGTAGAGTAGAATAGAGTAGAGCAGAGTATAGTAGAGTAGGGAAGAGTAGAGGAGAGTAGAGTAAAGCTAGGTTAAGCTAGGCTAGGGTAGGCTAGGTAAGGCTAGGAAAGGCTAAAGTAAAGTTTAGTAGAGTAGAGTAGATAAGAGTAGAGTAGAGTAGAGCTGAGTAATGCAAAGCTAGGTTAGGCATGGAAAGGCTAGGCTAGGTTAGAGTAGAGTATAGTAGAGTAGTGTAGAGTAGAAGAGCGTAAAGTAGAGCTAAATTAGGATAGGCTAGGATAAAGAAAAGTATAATAGAGTAGAGTAGAGAAGAGAAGAGTAGATTAGAGTAAAGTAGAGCTAGTTTTGGCATGACAAGGCTAGGTTAGGCTAGAGAGAGTAGGGTAGAGTAGTGTAGAGTAGAGTAGAGTAGAGAAGATTGAAGTAGAGTAGACCAGAGCAGAGTAGAGTATAGCAGAGCAGAGTAGAGTAGAGAAGAGTGGAGTAGAGAATAGAAGAGCAAAGTAGAGTAGAGCAGAACTAGGTTATGTTAGACTAGGCTAAGCTAGAGATGAGTAGAGTATAGCTAGGCCTGGCTGGGCTAGGCTAGGTTAGAGTAGAGGAGAGAAGAGTTAAGTAGAATAGGCTAGAGAAGAGTAGAGTAAAGTAGAGTAAAGCAGAGTAGAGTAGATTAGAGTAGAGTTGAGCTAGATTAGGCTATGTTAAGCTAGGCCATGCAAGGTTAAATTATAGTAGGGCTAAGTTAGGTTAGGCTAGGCTAGGCTAAGTTAGAGTAGAGTAGAATAGAGTACAGTAGAGTAGAGTAGTGTAGAGTAGAGTAGAGTAGAGTTAGGTTTGGCTAGGCTAGGCAAGGCTAGGTTAGGCTAGGATAAGCTAAGCTAAGCTAGAGTAAAGTAGAGTAGAGCTGAGTAGAGTAGAGTAGAGTAAAGTAGAGTATAGTAGAGTAGAGCTAGATTAAGCTTGGCTTGGATAGACTAAGCTATAGTATAATAGAATAAAGTTGAGTAGAGCATAATAGAGTAAAGAAAAGTAGAGAGTAATAGAGCAAGGTTAGGCATGTACAAGTAAGGCTAGGAAAACCTAGAGTAGGGTAGAGTAAAGTAAAGCAAGGTTAGGCTTGGTTAGGCAAGTTGAGGCTAGAGTAGAGTAGAGTAGAGTAGAGTAGTGTAGAGTAGAGTAAACCTAGGTTATGCGAGGCTAGGCTAAGGTATTCTAGGCTAGGCTAGGCTTGAGTAGAGTAGAGTAGAATACAGTAAAGCTCAATTAGGCTAGGTTAAGGTTGGCCTGGCTTGAGCAGAGTAGAGTAGAGGAGTAGAGCAGAGTAGAGTAAGGCAAAGTAGAGTAGAGCAAAATAGAGCAGAGTGGAGTAGAGTAGAGTAGAGTAGAGTAGAGTAGTGAAGAGTAGAGTAGAGAAGAGCAAAGTACAGTAGAGAAGAGCAGAGAAGAGTAGAGGAGAGTAGAGAATAGGTGAGGTTAGGCTAGGTTAGGCTAGGTAAGAGTAGAGTAGACTAGAGTAGGTTAATGTAGAGTATAACAAGGTTTGGCTCGACTAAGCTAAGCTAGGCTAGGTTAGACTAGAGTAGAGTAGAGAAGAGTATAGTAGCATAGACCTATGTTAGGCTTAGCTAGGTTAGAGTAAAAAAAAAATATAGTAGTATAAAGTAGAGTAGAGTAAGGCTAGGCTAAGGCGAGGTTAGGTTAGGATAGGTTATGCTAGGCTATGCTAGGCTAGGCTAAGATAGGCTAAGTCAGACTAGGCTAGCTAGTTTAGGATGGGCTAGGCCAGGCTAAGCTAGAGTTGAGTGGAGTAGAGTAGAGTGATGTAGAGTTGTGTAGAGTAGAGTATAGAAATGTTGGGTAAGGCTAGGCTTGCTTTGGCTAGGCTAGGCTAGGATATGCTAGAGTAGAGTAAAGTTGAGTAGTATAAAACAAAGTTAAGCTTACCTAGGTTAGAGTAGAATAAAATAGAGTAGAGTAGAGTAGAGTAGGATAGAGCAGAGTATAGTATGGCTGAGATAAGTTTAGTTATATTAGACAATGGTAGGTTAAGCAATGTTAGGTTAGCTTAGGGTAAAGTAGAGTTAAGCAATGTAACATAGAGCTAAGATAGGCTTAGCAAGGCTATAATTTAATAAAATAGAGTAGAGTAGAGTAGAGTAAAGTAAGGTTAGGCTAGGCAAAGTGAGGTTAGGTTAAGCAAGGCTAGGCTAGGTTAGGTTAGAGTAGTGTAGAGTAAAGAAGAGTTGGATAGAAAGAATATAATAAAGTTGCGCTTAGCTAGGCTAGGTTAGGCTAGGATAGGCAAGGTAAAGCTAGGGTGGAGTAGAGTAGTAAAGGAACATAGAGCTAAGTTAGGCTTAGCTATGCTAGAGTAGAGTAAAATGGAGTAGAGTATAGTAGAGTAGATCAGAGCATAGTAGAGTAGAGCAAAGAAGAGTAGAGCAAAGTAGAGCAAAATAGAGCAGATCAGTGTAGAGCACAGTAGAGCAGCACAGAGCAAAGTAGAATAGAGCAGAGTAGTGTAGAATAGATCAGAGCAGAGCGGAGCATAGTAGAATAGAGTAGAGTAGAGCAAAGTTTAGTAGAGATTAGGTTAGGTTAGGCTAGGCTAGGCTTGGTTAGAATAGGCTAGGCTAGGTAAGAGTTGAATATAGTAGACTAGGGTAGAGTAGATATAATAAGGATTGGCTAGGCTAGTCAGGTTTGGCTACACTAGGTTAGGCTAAGTTAGGTTAGGCTATAGTAGAATAGAGTAGAGTACAATAGAGTAGAGCCAAGGAGAGGTTAAGCTGGGCTAGGCTAGGCTAGAGTAGAGTGGAGCTGGGTAAAGTAGAGTATAGTATGGTTAGGTTAGGATAGGCTAAGTTTTGTTAGGGTAGAGTAGAGTAAAGTAACATAGAGCAAGGTTAGGCTTAGGCTACAAAATAGTAAAATAGAGTATAGTAGAGTAGAGTAAAGTTGAGTAGAGTAGAGCAGATTAAGGTTAGGCAAGGCTACGAGAGGTTTGGTTAGGATAGGTTAGGCTAGTCTCGGCTAGGCTAGGCTAAGCTAGGCTAGGCTAGACGAGCTACGGTAGGTTGGGCAAGGTTAAGCAATGCGAGGCGAGGCTAGATAAAGCTACAATAGAGTAGAGTAGAGTATAACAAAGTAGAGTAGAGTATAGTCGACTAGAGTAGACTATACTATAGTAAGGTTGGGAAAGGCTAGGCAAGGTTAGGTTAAGCTAGGCTTGGTTAGGCTTGTGTAGAGTAGGGTAGAGAAGAATAGTATAAAGCTAGGTTAGGCTTAGCTAGGTAAAAGAAAAATAAAAAATAGTAGAGTAGAGTAGATTAGTGGAAGGCTAGGATAGGCTAGTCAAGGTGAGGTTAGGCTAGGCTATGCTAGGCTAGGTTAGAGTTGGGTTGGGTAGAGTAGAGTAAAGTAGAGCAGAGCAGAGCAGAGAAGATTAAAGTAGAGTTTGGAGTAAAGAAGAGTACAATAGAGTATAGTAGAGTAGAGTAGAGTCGTGTAAAGTAGGATAGAGCTATATTAGGCTTAGTTAGGCTAGAGTAAAATAAAATAGAGTATAGTAAAGTAGAATAGAGTAGAGTAAGGCTAGGTTAGGCTAGAATAATGTGGACTAGAGTAGGGTAGAGTAGAGTATAGTAAATATAGGCTAAGCTAGGCTAGGTTAAGCTAGGCTTGGCTAGGCTAGGTTAGGCTAGAGTAGAATAAGATAGAGCTAAGTTAGGTTTAGCTAAGCTTGATTAGAATAAACTATATAGAGTATAGTAAAGTATAGTAGAGTAGAGCAAGGCTAGGCTAGATTAGGCAAGGTTAGGCTAGGCTAGAGTAGAGTAGAGTAGGGTAAGGTAGAGTATAGTAAGGCTAGGCAAGGCTAGGCTATGTTGGCTAGACTAGGTTAGGATAGGCTATGTTAGGCTAAAGTAGAGTAGAGTAGCATAGAGCTAGGTTAGGCTTAGCTAAGCTAAAAAAAATAAAATAGAGTACAATGTAATAAAGCATGACAAGGCTAAGCTAGTAGAGGTTAGGTTAGGATTGGTTAGGCTAAGAGAGGCTAGACTAGGTTAGAGTAGAGAAGAGTAGAGTAGAGCAAAGAAGAGCAGAGCAAAGTAGAGACGAGCAGAGTAGAGTAGAGCAGAGTAGAGTAGAGCCTACGTGAGGCTAGGTTAGAATAAGAAAGAGTGGAGTAGAGTAGAGTATGTTAAAGTAGAGTATAGCAAGGTTAGGCTAAGCTAAGCTAGGCTAGGCTAAAGTAGAGTAGAGTAGCATAGGGCTAAGTTAAGCTTAGCTAGGCTAGAGTAGAATAAAATAGAGTAGTGTAGAGTAGAGTAGAGTAGAGTAGAGTAAGGCTAAGCTAGGTTAGGCAAGGCCAGGTTTGGATAAGTTAAGCTAGGCTAAGTTAGGCTAAGCTAAGATAGGCTCGATTAGACTAGACTAGGCTAGGCTATGCTGGGCTAAGTTGAACTAGGATAGGCTAAGCTAGAGTCGAGTAGGCTAGAGTAAAGTAGAGTTTAGTTGAGTAGAGCATAGAAAAGTTGGGTAAGGCTAGGCTTGGCAGGCTAGGATAGGCTGGAGTAGAGTAAGGTTGAATAGTAAAGCTAAGTTACGCTTAACTAGGCTAGAGAGAATAAAATAGAGTAGAGTAGACTAAGGCTAGGCTAAAGTAGAGTAGAGTAGTGTAGGGTAGAGTAGAGTATAATATGGTTGGGCTAAGTTTGGTTATGTTAGACTAAGGTAGGTTAGGCAAGGCTAAGTTAGGTTAGAGCTGAGTAGACTATAGTAAAGTACCACAGAGCTAAGATAGGCTTAGCTAGGCTAAGGTTGAATAAAATAGAGTAGAGTAGAGTAGAGTGAAGATTAGGCTATGCTAAGTGAGGTTAGGTTAAGCTAGGCTAGGTTCAGTTAGGCTAGAGTAGAGTAGAGAAGAGTATGGTTGGGTAAAGTATAATAAGGTAGGGCCAGGCTAGGCTATGTTAATCTAGAGTGGAGTAGAGTAGAGTAGAGTAGGTTAGGTTAGGCTAGGCTAGGTTAGGCTATAGTAGAATAGAGTAGAGTAGACTAGCATAGAGCTAAGTTAGGCCTAGCCAGGCTATAGTAGAATAAAATTGAACAGAGTAGAGTAAAGTAAAGTACAATAGAGTGGAGTAGAGCTTAGGAGAATTTAGCCTAGGTTAGGCTAGGTTAGGCTAGAGTAGAATGAAGTAGAGTAGAGAAGCATAGAGCTAAGTTATGCTTAGCTAAGCTAAAGTAGAATAAAATGGAGTATAGTAGTGTAGAGTAGAGTAGAGTAAGGCCAGGCTATACTTGGCGAGGTTAGGTTCGGATAGGTTAGGCTAGGCTAGGCTCGGTGAGGATAGACAAGGCTAGAATAGAGTAGAGTAGAGTAGCATAGCTCTAAGTTAAGCTTAGCATTGCTAGAGTAGAATAAAATAGAGTAGAGTAGAGTATAGTAAGACTTGCCTAGGCTAGGTTAGGTTAGATTAAGTTAGGATAAACTAGGCAAGGCTAGGCTAGGTTTTGTTGGGTATGTAGAGTAGTGTAGAGTAGAGAAGGGCATAGTAGAGTTGAGCATAGTAGATTAGAGAAGAGTAAAATAGAGAAGAGTAGAGTTGAGTTGAGTAGAGCAGAGCAGAGTGGACCAGTTCTCAGTTAGGCTAGGCTAGGATAGGCTTGGTGAGGTTGGGCTTGAGTAGAGTAAAGTAGAGCTAGGTTAGGCTAGGCTAGGTTAAGTAGAGTAGAGTGGAGTAGAATAGAGTAGATCTAACTTAAGCTAGGCTAGGCTAGGCTAAGATAAGCTAGGTTAGGCTAGGCAAGAGTAGAATAGAATAGAGTTGAGTAGAGTAGAGTAGAGTATAGTTCAATTAGGCTAGGCTAAACAAGGCTAGGCTATACTAGAGTAGAGTAGAGCTAGGCATGCTAGGATATGTTTGAGTAAGGTGGAGTTACATTATGCTAGGTTAGGCTTGGCTAGAGTACAAAGTACAGTAGAGTGAAGCAGAGTATAGCATTATAGAGTCTAATGGAGTAGAGTATTGTAGAGTAATAAAAAGAAGAGCAGAGGGTAATAGAGTAGAGTAGAGCTAGGTTAGGCTAAGCTAGGTAGGGCTAATCTTTACTAGGGTAGGCTAGATTAGGCTAGGCTAAGGGTAGGCTAGAATGGAGTAGAGTAGAGTAAAGAAGAGTAGAGAAGAGTAGAGCAAAGTAGTGTTGAGCAGAGTAGAGTTAAGTAGAGAAGAGTAAAGAAAAGTAGAGTAGAGTAAAGATAGGTAGAGCTAGGATAGGTTAGGCTTGGCTAGGGTAGGCTAGGCATGGCTAGGCAAGAGTAGACTCAAGTAGAGTAGAATAGAGTATAGTAGAGTAGAGTAGACTAGAGTGGAGTACAGTAGAGTAGGGCAAAGTAAAGCTTAGTTAGGCTAGGCTAGGCCAGGCTAAGATAGAGTAGAGTAGAGTAGTGTAGAGTAGAATAGAGTAAAATATAGTAAAGTAGAGGAGAAAAGAGTAGAGCAGAGTAGAGTGGAGCAGAACAAGATAGAGAAGAGTATAGCAAAGTATAGTAGAGCAGAGTAGAGCTCGGTTATGCTACGTTAGACTAGGCTAGGACAGGTTAGAGTAGAGTAGAGTAAAGTAGAGCTAGGTTAGGCTAAGCTAGGCTAGAGTACAATAGAGTAGAGTAGAGTGAAGTGGAGTGGAGTAGAGTAGACTAGAGCTAGGTTAGGTTAGGCTTGTCTAGGATAGGCTAGGTTAGAGTAGAGTAGAGTAGAGTAGAGCAGAGTAGAGTGGAGTAGAGTAGAGTATTGTATAGTAGAGTAGAGTAGAGCGGAGTAGAGTCGAGTTTAGTAGAGTACAGTAGAGTAGAGTAGAGCAAAGTTAGGCAAATCTACTCTAGATATGAGTAGAGTGGAGCAGAGTTGAGTAAAGAAGAGTAGAGCTAGGTTAAGCTAGGCTAGGCTAGAGTAGAGTAGTGTAGAGTAAAATAGAATAGTGTGTAGTAAAGGGGAGTAAAGGATAGCGAAGTATAGTAGAGCATAGTTGAGTTGAATTTTAGATAGAGTAGAGTAAAATAGAGTAGAGCAGAGTAGTGTAGAGCAAAGAAGATTAGAGTAGAATAGAGCAAAGCTAGGATATGATTGGTTAGACTAGGCTTGGTTAGGCTAAGATAGAGTAGAGTAGAGTAGAATAAAGTAGACCTAGGTTAGGTTAGGCTAGGCTAGAGTAGAGTAGAGTAAAGAAGAGTAGAGTAGACCAAGATTAAGTTAGGCTAGATAATGCTATGCTTGGTTTGAGTGGAGTAGAGTAGAGAAAAGTTGAATAGAGTAGAGAAGAGTAGAGTAAATTAGAGTAGAGTGGATTAGAGTGGAGTAGAGTAGAGTAGAGTGGAGTAGAGTAGAGTAGAGGGGAAGAGAGGAGAGGAGAGAAGAAGAGAGTAGAGTATAGTAGAGAAGAGAAGAGTAGAGTAGAGTAGAGTAGAGTAGAGTAGAACAGAGTTGTGTAAAGTAGAGGAGAGCATAACAGAGCAGAGCAGCATGGGGTAGAGTAGAGTAAAGGAGAGCAGAGCAGAGTAATGAAAAGTAGAGTAGAGCAGAGCAAGACAGATTAAATTAAACCTAGTTTATGGTAGGTGAGGCTAGGCTAGGCTAGATTAGAGTAGAGAGAGTAGAGTAGAGTAGAGTAGAGTAGAGCAGAGCTAGTTAGTATAGGTTAGGCTGGGCTAGGTTAGAGTAGAGTAGTGTAGTGTAGAGTAGAGTAGAGTAAGGTAGAGTAGAGTAGAGTAGAGTAGAGCAAAGTTAGGTTGGCCTAAGTTAGGCTACACTAGGGTAGCATAGGGTAGGTTAAGTAAGGTTAGAGTAGACTAGAGTATAGTAGAGTAGAGTAAAGTAGTGTAGAGTTGTGTAGAGTAGAGTTGAGCAAGTATAGGCTCAGTTAGGCTAGAGTAGTATAGAATAGAGCAGAGTAGAGCAAAGCAAAGTAGAGCAGAGTGAGCAAAATAGAGCAGGGCAAAGTAGAGCAGAGTATATTAGAGTTAGGTTAGGCTAGACTATGTTAGGTTGGGCTAGAGTAAAATAGAGCATAGTAGAGTAGAGTAGAGCAAGGTCGGGTTAGGTTTGTCTAGGTTATGGTAGAGTAGAGTAGAGTAGAGTAGAGTAAAGTACTTTTGAGTATAATAGAGTAAAGTAAGGTAATGTAGAGTAGAGCTAGGTTACGCTTGGATAGGATAGGCTAGGTTCAGTTGGCTAGGCTATTGTAGAGTAGATTGGAATAGAGTGGAGTGGAGTAGAGTTGAGTAGAGGAGAGTTAAGGAGAGTAGAGCAGAGTAGAGTAGAGCAGAGTAGAGTAAAACAGACTAGAGCAGAGCAGAGTGGAGTAGAGGAGAGTAGAGGAGAACAAGATAGAGTAGAGCATAGCAAAGTAGGGAAGTGTAGAAGATAACAGAGTAGAGAAAAGCATAGTAGAGTAGAGTAGGGTAGAGCAGAGTAGGGCTATGTTAGGGTAAGCTAAGTAAGGTTAGGTTAGAATAGAGTAGAGTAGAGCAGAGTAAAGTAGAGTAGAGTAAGTTAGAGGTAGTTTAGGATAGGTTTGGCTATGTTGGAGTAGAGTAGAGTAGAGTGGAGTATAGTAGAGTAGAGTAGAGTAAGGCTCGATTAGGCTAGGCTAGGCTAGTCTAAGGTAGGCATGGCTAGAATAGAGTAGAGCAAAGCTAAGTTAGGCTAGGCTAGGCTAGAGTATAAGAGAGCATAGTAGAGTAGAATAGAGCAGAGTATAGTAGAGACGAGCAGAGTTGAGTAGAGCATAGCAAAGTAGAAAAGAGTAGAGTTTAGAGCAATAAAGAGTAGAGTAGAGTAGAGAAGAGAAGAAATGAGCATAGTAGAGTTCAAAAAGGTAGAGTAGAGCAGAGTAGAGCTAGGTTAGGCTAAGTAATGCTAGGTTAGGCTACAAAAGAGCTTTGTAGAGCTAGGTTAGGTTAAGCAAGGCTAGGTTAGGTTGGAGTAGAGTAGAGTGGAGTGGAGTTAGATTAAGCTAGGTTAGGCTAGGCTAGGTTTGAGTAGATTAGAGTTGAGTAGAGTTGTGTATAGTAGAGTAGAGTAGAGTAAAGCTAGGTTTGGCAAGATTAGGTTATATTAAAATGGAGTAAAGTAGACTCGAGAACAATAGAGGAGAGTAGAGTAGAGTAGATCAGTGTAGAGTATAGCAAGTTAAAGAAAGAAGAGTAAAGTAGAGCAGAGCATAGCAAAGGAGAGAAAAGCTAAGATAGGTTAGGCTAAGCTGAGATAGGCTAGGCTAAGCTGAGATACGCTAGGCTAGAGTAAAGTAGAGTAAGGTAGAGCAAGGTTAGGCTAAGCTAGGTTAGAGTAGAGTAGAGTAGAGGTAGGTTAAGCTAAGCTAGGCTAGGCTAGGCTAGAGTAGAGTAACGTATAGTAGAGCTCGACTATACTAGACTAGGCTATGCTAAGCTAGGCTAGAGTAGAGTAGAATAGTTTAGAGTAGAGTAGAGTAGAATAGAATAGAGCAAAAAAGAGTAGATTAGAGTAGAGTAAAGTAGAGTAGAGTAGAGTAGAGTATGTTGTTGTATAGTAGAGTACACTAGAGTAGAGTAAAGTAAGGTTAGGCTGGCCTGGGCAAGGCTGGGCTAGGCAAGACTAAGTTTGGCTAAGCTAGAGTAAAGTAGAGTATAGTATAGTAGAGTAGAGTAGAGTAGGGTAGAGCAGAGCATACTAGAACAGAGTAGAATAGGGCAGAGTGGAGAAGTGCAGAGTATAGTAGAGAAGAGTAGAGTAGGGTAGAGTAGAGTTACGTTAGGTTGGGCTATGCTTGGTTAGAGTTGAGCAGAGTAGAGTAGAGTAGAGCTAGGTTAGGCTAAGCTAGGCTAGGTTAAGTTAGAGTGGAGTAGACTAGAGTGGAGTAGACTAGAGTGGAGTAGCTTAGAGTAGAGTAGAGCAGAGTAATGTAAATAAGAATAGTTCTAGGTTAGGCTAGGCTAGCTAGGATAAGATAGGCTAGGCTAGGCTAGAGTAGAGTAGAGTAGAACAGAGTAGATTAGAGTAGAGCTAAGTTGGGCAAGGGTAGGCTAGAGTATAATAGAGTAGAGTACAGTAGAGTAGAGTAGAGTAGAGTAGAGCAAAGCAAAGAAGAGCATTGTATAGTAGAGCATAGCATAGTAGAGCAGAGAAGAGAAGGGTAGAGCAGAGCAGAGTAGAGCAAGGTTAAGCTAAGTTAGTATAAGTTAGGCTAGGCTAGGCTAGCCTAAGTTAAAGAGAAAGAGTAGAGTAGATTAGAATAGTGTATAGCTAAGTTATGGTCGACTCAACTAGGCTAAACTAAGTTAGAGTAGAATAGAGTAGAGAAGTGTAGAGTTGAGTAGAGCAGTGCAGGGCAGAGTAGAGTGGAGCTAAGAGAAAGACCAAAGTAGGATAGAGTAGTGCCAAGCAGAGTAGAGTAGAACAAAGTAGAGTAGGCTCAAGCAGAGCAGAGCTAGTTTAGGTTTAGCTAGGCTAAGCTAGAGTAGAGTGCAGTAGAGTAGAGTAGAGTAAATTGGAGTTGAGTTAGGTTAGGTTAGGTTAAATAAGGTTGAGCTTTTTAGGCTAAGCTAGAGTAATAGAGTAGAGTAAAGTAAAGTAGAGCTAGTTTAAGTTAGGCTAGGTGAGGTTCGAGAAGGCTATGTTAGGTAAGAGTAGAGTAGAGTAGAGTAGAAGAGAGTAGAGCAGAGTAGAGTAGAGTAGAGCAGAGTAGATTAGAGGAGAGAATAGCATAGTAGAGTAGAGCATAATAGAGTAGAGTAGAGAAGAGAAAAGTAGAGTAGAGCAGAGTAGAGCAGAGTAGAGAAGTGTAGAGTAGGGTAGAGCTAAGTTAAGCTAGGTTAGAGTAGAGTAGAGCAGAGTAGTGTAGAGTAATGCATTGTAGAGCTAGGTTTGCCAAGGGTAAGCTAGGCCAGGGAAGGCTAGGCTAAGCTAGGCTAGTGTCTACTAGAGTAGAGTAGAGTAGAGCTTGTTTAGGCTAGGCTAGGCTAGATGAGGCTAAACTAGGCTAGAGTAGAGTAGAGTAGAGTAGAGGAGAGTAGAGTAGAGTAGTGTAGAGCAAAGTAGAGTAGAGGAGAGTAGAGTAGAGTAGAGTGAGGTTAGGTTAGGCTTGGATTTGTTAGGCTAAGCTAAAGTAGAGTAGAGTAGAGTAGAGTAAGGTTAGCCTAGGCAATGTTAGAGTAGAGTAGAGCAGAATATAGCATAGTAGAGTATAGTAGAGTAGAGAAGAGTAGAGTAGAGTAACAGAGAGGAGAGGAGAGGGGAGGAGAGGAGAGTAGAGGAAAGGAGAGGAGAGTAGATTAGAGTATAATAGAGAAGAGTATAGCAGAGTAGAGAAGAGTAGTGTAGCAAAGAGTATAGTAGAGTAGAGCAGAGTAAATTAGAGTAGAGTATAGTAGAGCAGAGAAGAGTAGAGGAATGTTATGTTAAGCTAGGCTAGGCTAGAGTAATGTAGAGTAAATTAGCATAGAGTGGAGCAGAGCTGAGCTAAGTTATGTTATGCGAGGCTAAGCTAGGTTATGCTAAGCAAGGCTAGACAAGAGTAAAGTAATAGAGTAGAGTATAGTAGAGTAGAGCTAGGTTTAGCTAGGCTAGGTTAGGCTTGGTAATGCTAGGCCAGAGTATAGTAGACAAAAGCAGATTAGAGCAGAGCAGAGTAGAGTAGAGCAGAGTAGAGTATAGAAGAGTAGAGCTTGGTTAGGCTAGGCTAGTTTAGGATAGGCTAGGCAAGTGTAGAATAGTGTAGAGTATAGTAGAGTGGAATGGAATAGAGTAGATTAGAGTAGAGTTAAGCTAGGCTTGGTTAGACTAGGTTAGAGTAAGAGAGTAGAGTAGAGTAGAGCTAGGTTAGGCTAGACAAGGTAAGGCTAGGATAGGATAGGCTAGAGTAGAGTAAAATACAGTAGAGTAGAGAAAACCAAAGCAGAGTAAAGTAATGCAGAGTAGAGTATAGTGCAGAGCAGAGTATAGTTGTGTAGAGTAGAGCAGACCAAAGGAGAACAGAGTTTAGAATAGAAAAGTAGAGCAAAGTAGAGTAAAGTAGAGCAAAGAAGAGTAGAACTCTATTAGGCTAGGCTTTGTTGTAATAGATTAGAGTATAATAGAGTAGAGTAGAGTTAGGTTAGGCTAGGCTAGAGTATAGTAGAGTAGATTAGAGTCAAGTAGAGTGTAGTTAAGTAGAGTAGAGTAAAGTAGAGCTTATTTAGGCTAGGTTAGGCTAAACAAGGCTTGAGTAGAGTAGAGTAGAGTAGAGTAGAGTAGAGTAGAGTAGAGTAGAGCAGAGTAGAGTAGAGCAGTGCAGAGCAAGGTTAAGTTATGCTATGTTAGGCAAGGATTGAGTGGAGTAGAGTAGAGTAGAGCTAGGTTAGGCTAGGCTAGGTTAGAGTAGAGTATAGTAGAGTAGAGTGGAGTAGGATAGAGTAGAGTAGAGTAGAATAGATGAGAGGAGAACAAAGGAGAAGAAAAGAGAGCTGATTAGAGTAAAGTAAAGTATAGCAGAGCAAAGTAGAGTAGAGTAGAATATAGAACAAAAGAGTGGAGTAGAGTAGAGTAGAGTAGAGCAGACAAGACAAGAGTAGAGTAGGGTATAGTAGAGCTAGGTTTGGCAATGTAAGACTAGGCTAGGCTAGAATAGGCTAGGCTAAACTAGGCTAGAGTTGAGTAGGGTAATGTAGAGTAGAGTACAGTAGAGTAGTGTAGAGCTCAGTTTGGTTAGGCAAGGAAAGAGCAAAGCAGAGTTGAGTAGAATACAGAAGAGCAAAGCAGAGTAGAGAAGTGAAGAGCAAAATAGAATGGAGCATAACAGAGTAGAGTAGAACAGAGTAGAGCAGAGCAGAGTAAAGCAGAGCAGAGTAGAGCTATGTTAGGCGAAGCTAGGCTTGGCTAGGTATGGTTAGGCTATTTTAGAGTAGAGTAGAGTTGAGTAGAGTTGTGTATAGTATAGTATAGTATAGTAGAGTAGTGTAGAGCAGGGTTAATCTAGGCTAGTTGGGGCAAGGCTAGGCCAGACTTAGATAGGCTAGGCTAAATTAGAGTTCTATAGAGTAAAGTAGAGCTATGTTAGGTTAGGATAGAATAGGCTAAAGTAGAGTAGAGTAGAGCATAGGAGACTAGAGTAGAGCAAAGTGGAGCAAATTAGAGTAGAGTATAGTAGAGCAGAGCAGAGTAGAGTAGAGCATAATAGAGCAAAGTAGAGTAGAGAAGAGCAGAGTTAAGTTTGGCTAGGCTAGGCTAGTTTAGGCTATGCTAGGCTAGGCTAGGCTAGAATATAGTAGAGAAGAATTGAGTAGACTTGAGCAAAGTAAAGAAGAGTGGGGAACTATAGAGAGGGGTGGAGTAGGGTATTGTATAGTAGAGTAGAGTCGACTATAGTGGACATAGTGGAGTAGAGTACAGCAAGTTAACTAAGACTAGGCTAGGGTTTGCTCGGCACGACTAGGCAAGGCTAGAGTTGAGTAGAGTAGAGTAGAGCGAGGGTAGGCTAGCCTAAGATAAATTATAGTAGAGCAAAGCAGAGTAGGGTAGAGTAGAGTAGAGTAGAGTAGAGGAGAGCAAAGTAAAGAAAAATGGAGAAGAGTAGAGTAGAGTAGATCAGAGTAGAGTTTAGTTAGGGTAGGCTATGCAAGGCTAGGCTAGGCTAGGCTAGAGTAGAGTAGAGCTAGGTTAGACAGGTTAGGATAGGCAAAGTTAGAGTAGAGTAGAGTAGAGTAGAGTAGATTGGACTAAAGTAGAGATGAGTAAAGATGAGTAGAGCTAGGTTAGGCTAGGCTAGGCTAGACTAGAATAGAGTAGAGTAAAATATAATAGAATAGAGTAGAGGAGAGCAAAACAAAGTGGAGTAGAGTAAAGTAGTGTAGAGCAAAGAATAATAGAGAATAGTATAACAGAGTAGAGTAAAGCAAATCTAAGTTAGGCTAGGCTATGCTAGGCTAGGATAGAGTATAGTAGAGTAGAGTAGAGTTGTGTAGAGTAGAGTAGAGTAGAGTAGAGCTAGGTTAAGCAAGGTTAGGGTAGGCTACGTTTGGCCAGGTTAGGCTATGCTAGGCTAGGCTAGCATAGGCTAGGCTATGCTAGATTAGAGTAGAGTAGAGTAGAGCATAGCAAGATTTGGCTAGGCTAGGCAAGGCTATGCTAGGTTTGAGTAGTGTAGAGTAGAGTAGAGTAGAGTAGAGTTGAGTAGAATATAGTAGAGTAATATGGAGCTAGGTTGGGCTAGGCTAGTCTAGGTTAGAGTAGAGTAGAGTAAAGTTGCTTAGAGTAGAGTAAAGTAGAGTAAAGTAGAGTAGATCTAGGTTAGGTTAGGTTAGGTTAGGCTATGATAGAATAGTCTTGGCTCAGAAAGGCTAGGCTAGAGTAGAGTAAAGTACAATACAGTAGAGACGAGTAGTGTAGAGTTTAGTAGAAGAGAGTAAAGCAGAGTAGAGCAGAGCAAAGCAGAGTAGACTAAAGCAGAGTAGAGTAGTGTAGAGGAGAGGAGAGGAGAGTAGAGTAGAGCATATAATAGAAAAGTGGAGAAAAGTATAATAGATTAGAGTAGAGTAGTGTGGAGCTCGGATAGGCTAAGGTAGGCGAGGCTAGGTTAGGCTAGAGTATTATAGAGTAGAGTAAAGAAGTATAGAACTAGGTCAGGCTTGGTTAGAGTAGAGTAGAATAATGTAGAGTAGTGTAAAGTAGAGCAGAGCTAGGATAGGCTAAGCTAGGCTAATGTAAGCTAGGCTAGGCTCGAGAAGAGTAGAGCAGAGTTAGCAAGGTTAGGTTGGGCTAGGCTAGGTTAGGTTAGAGTTGATGAGCGTAGAGTACAGTGGATCAAGTTTAGGATAGGCTCGTTAAGGCTAGGTTAGGCTAGGCTAGGCTTGGCTAGAGTAAAGTAGAGTAGAGTATTTTTTAGTAGAGTAAATTAAAGTAGAGCTAGGTAGGCAAGGCTAAACTTTTCTTGGTTAGAGTAAAGTACAGTAGAGTAGAGTTGAGGAGGGTAGAGGAGATCTAAGAAGAGTAGAGCACAAGAGACCAAAGTAGAGTAGAGTAGAGCAGATTAGACAAAAGTAGAGTGGAGCAGAGAATTTAAGAGAAAACTAAGTTTGGTAAGGATAGGCTAGGCAAAGTTAGGCTAGGCTAGGCTAGAGTAGAGTAAGGTAGAGCAAGGTTAAGCTACGCTAGGCTAAGCTTTGTTAGAGTAGAGTAGAGTAAAACAGAGTAGAGTATAGCTAGCTTAGACTAAGCTAGGCAAGGGTAGGCTAGTCTAGGCTGGGATATAGTAGAGTAGAGGAGAGTAAAGCTTGATTAGGTAAGGCTAGGCTAGGTTAGCCTGGGCTAGGTTAGGCTAGGTTAGGCTAGGCTTGGCTAGAGCAGAGTAGAAAAGTTTAGAGTAGAGTAGAGCAGAGTAGAATAGAGTAGAGTAGAATAGAGCATAGCAGAGAGGGTAGAGTAGAGCAGAGTAAAGCAAAGAAGAATAGAGAAGAGTAGAGTAGAGTAAAACAGAGCTTAGAAAAGTAGAGCTAGGTTAGGCAAAGCTAAGCTATGCAAGATTAAAGTAGAGTATAGTAGACTAGAGTAGAGTAGTGTAGAGTAGAGTTGAGTAGAGTACATTATAGTATAGTAGAATATAGTAGAGAAGAGTAGAGTAGAGCAAGGTTAGGCTAGGCTAGGCAAGGCTTGGCTAGAGAAGAGTAGAGTAGAGCAGAGTAGAACAAAACATAGCAAGGGAGAGTGGGGAAGTGTAGAGCAGACTAGAGTAGAGTAGAGTAGAGTTGGGTAAGGTAGGAGATGCTAGGCTAGAGTTTAGTGGAGTTGAAAAGAGTACAATATGGTAGAGTAGAGCTAGGTTTGGCTAGGCTAGGTTAGAGTGGAGTAGAGTTGAGTGGAGTAGAGTAGAGTAGAGTAAAGTAGAATAGAGTTGAGTAGAGTAGAGTGGTGTAAAGTATAGTAGGGTTAGGTTAGGCTAAGCTATGCTATGCAAGATTAGGCTAGAGTAGAGTAGAGTAGTATAAAGTAGAGTAGAGTAGGCGTAGGTCAGGCTAGGGTACCCTAGAGTACAGTAGAATAGAGTAGAGTATAGTAGTGCAAAGTAGAGAAGAGCAGAACAAAGTAGAATACAGCATAGTAGAGCAAAGAAGAGTATGGTAGAGTAGATTAGAACAGAGTAGAGCAAGGTTAGGCTAACCTAAGCTAGAGTAGAATCGAGTAGAGTAGAATAACATATAGCTAGGTTATGCTCGGCTGGGCTAGGCTGAACTTGGCTAGAGTAGACTAGGGTAGAGAAGGGTAGAGTAGAGCTTTGCAGAGCAAAGCATTATGGAGCTAAGTAGAGAAGGCCAAAGTAGAGTTTAGCAGAGTGTAGCAGAATAGAGTAGAGTAGAGTCAAGCAGAGCAAAGCGAGGTTAGGCTAGGCTAGAATACAGTAGAGTAGAGTAGAGCATAATTAGGTGATGTTAGGTTAGGCAAGGCTAGGCTAAGCTAAGCAAGGTTATGCTAGATTAGTAGAGTAGAGTAGAGTAAAGTGGAGTAGAGCTAGTTTAGGCTAAGGTAGGTTAGCCCAACTTATGCTAGGCTAGAGTAGTGTAGGGTAGAGTAGAGTACAGTTGAGTATAGTACAATAGAGTAGAGTAGAGTACAGTAGAGTAGAGTAGAGAGAGCACAGTAGAGTAGAGCACTATAGAGTAAAGTAGAGAAGAACAATGCAGAGCAGAGGAAAGAAGAGTAGAGTAGAGAAGAGAAATGAAGAGCAGAGCATAGTAGAGTAGAATAAAGTGGAGTAGAGTAGAGTTATGTTAGGAAAGGCAAAGTAGAGTAGAGTAGATTAGAGTAGAGTAGTTTGGACTAATGTATAGTTGAGTTAGGTTAGGAAAGGGTAGGCTAGGCTAAGATAGGCAAGGCTAAGCTAGGCTAGAGTAGAGTAAAGTAGAGTTAGTTTAGGCTAAGCTCTAGAGTAGAGTAGAATAGAGAAGATTAAAGCATAGAAGAGCAGAGCAGTGCAGAGTAGAGTAGAGCAAAGAAGAGTAGGGCAGGGTAAAGTAGAGTATAGCAGTGTAGAGTAAGGTTAGGCAACGTTAGGATAGGCTAGACTAAGCTAGAGTTGAGTAGAGTAGAGTAAAGTAGAGCTTTGTTAGGCTAGGCTAGTTTAGGATAGAGCAGAGTAGAGTAGAGTGGAGTAGACTAGAGTTGAGTATAGTGGAGTAGAGTAGAGAAGCGTAGAGTAGAGTAAAGGGGAGGAGAGGAGAGGAGAGAAGAGTAGAGGAGAGGAGAGGAGAGTAGATTATAGTAGAGTAAAGCAGATAGAGTAGAGTAGAGTAGAGAAGGGAAGACTAGAGCAGAGTAGAGCAGAGCAGAGTAAAGTAGATCAGAGTATAGAAGTGTTATGTTAAGTTTGTATAGGCTAGGCTTGGCTAGCTAAGCTAGTGTATAATAGAGTAAAGTAGAGTATAATATAGAAGTATATAGTGGAGTAGAGTACAATAGACTAGTGTAAAGTAGAGTAGAGTAGAGGAGAGCAGAGCATAACAAAGCAGAGTAGAGTAGAACAGAGCACAGAAGAACAGAACTAAGTTAGGCAAGTCTAGGCTAGGCTAGGTTAGAATAGTCTAGGCTCGTGTAGAAAAGAGTAGAGCAAAATAAAGTATAATAGAATAAAATATAGTATAATAGAGTTGAGTAGAGCTGAGCTAGGTTAGGTTAGGCTAGGCTATGCTAGGCTAAGCTAAAGTAGGAGAGTAGAGTATAGTAGAGCTAGGTTAGGCTAGGTAAGGTAAGGCTAGGCTAGTCTAGGATAGAATAGAGTAAAATAGAGTAGAGTAGAGTAGAATAGAGTTGAGTAGAGTAGAGTAGACTAGAGTAGAGCAGAGAAGAGCAGAGAATGGTAGAGTAAAGTAGGCAAAACAGAGTAGAGTAGAGCAAAGCAGAGAGATATTAGGCTATGCTAGGCTAGGCTAGCCTAGAGTAGACTGGAGAAGAGTAGAATTAGGTTAGGCTAGTCTAGGTTAGAGTAGAGTAGAGTAGAGTAGAGGAGAGCAGAGGGGACGGGTGGAGAAGAGAGTAAAGGAGATGACAGGAGAGTCGAATAGAGTAGAGTAGAGAAGTGTAGAGCAAAGTAAAGTAAGGTAGAGTATAGAAGAGAAGAGTGGAGTATAGAAGAGTAATGTAGAGTAGAGAAAAGTAGAGTATAGTAAAGGTAGGTTAGGTTAAGCTAGGCTAGGCTAGGTAGAGTAGAATAGAGTAGAGTAAAGTGGAGTTGAACTGAGTTGAGCTAGGTTAGGTTAGGTTTGGCTAAGCTTGGCTAAGTTAAGCTATTCTAGAGTAGAGTAATAGAGTTGAGTGTAGTAGAGTAGAGCAAGGTTAAGCTAGGTTAGATTAGGCTTGGCTAGGCTAGGTTAGAGTAGAGTAGAGCAAAGTAGACGAGAGTGGAGTAGAGTACAATAGAGTAGAGGAGAGTAAAGTAGAGTTGAGTAGAGTAAAGGTAAGTACGATAGAGTAGAGTAGCATAGAGCAGAGTAGAGCAGAGAAGATTAGAGTAGAGAGGAGTAGAGTACAGCAGAGCTAGGTTAGGCATGGCTAGGCAAGGCTAGGCTACGATATGTTAGGCTAGAGTAGTATAGAGCAGAGTAGATTAAACTAGAGTAGAGTAGAGTAGAGCTGGGTTAAGTTAGGCAAAGCTATTCTAGGCTTGGGTAAGCAAGGCTAACCAAGACTACGCTAGCCTAAACTAGGCTAGAGTAGGATAGTAGAGTAGAGTAGGTTAGGCTAGGCAAGGCTTGGCTAGAGTAGAGCAAAATATAGTAGAGCAGAGTAGAATAGAGCAGAGCAAAGTAGAACAGAGCATAGCAGAGTAGAGCATAGTAGAGTAGAGTAGAGGAAGGTTAGGCTCAGCTAGGCTAGGCTAGACTAGAGTAGAGTAGAGCTAAGTTAGGCTAGGCTAGGCTACAGTAGAGTAGGGTGGAGTAGATTAAAGTAGATTAGAGTAGAGTAGAGGTGAGTAGTGTAGAGCAGATAAGAGTAGAGTAGAGTAGAGTAGAGCTAGGTTAGGTTAGGCAAGGCTCGTAATGTTAGGTTTGGGAAGGCGAGGCTATGCAAGTTTAGGTTAGAGTAGGGTCGAGTATAGTAGAGTAGAGCTAGATTAGGCTACGTTATGTTATGCTAAAGTATAATAGAGTAGAGTAAAATGGAGTAGAGTAGACAAGAGCAAAGTAGAGTAGAGCAGAATAGAGTAGAGTGGAGCAGAGTAGAGGAGAGTAGAACAGGACAGAGTATAGTAGAGTAGAGTAAAATAGAGTAAGGTTAGACTAGGTTATGCAAGGATAGGCCAAGCTAGGATAGAGTAGAGTATTGTAGAGTATGATAAAGTAGATTAAAGTAGAGGTAGGTTGGGCTAGACTAGGAAAGAGTAAATAGGATAGCATAGAGTAGAGAAGAGTACAGAAGAGCAGAGCAGAGTAGAGCAAAGTAGAGCAGAGTAGTTTAGAGCAGAGCAATGTTTAGCTAGGCTAAACAAGACTAGGTTAAAGTATAGTGGAGTAGAATAGAGTAGAGTAAGGATGAGTAGAGTAGAGTAGAGCAAGGTTAGGTTAAGTTTGACTAGGTAAGGCTAAGTTAGAGTAGAGTATAATAGAGTAAATTAGAGTAAAGTAGAGTTGAGTAAAGTTGAGTAGTATTAGGTTAGGCAAGGCAAGTTTAGGTTAGGCTAGAGTATGGTATAGTAGAGCTAAGTTAAGCTAAGCTAGTGTAGGCTAAACTAGGCTTGAGTAGAGTAGAGTTGAGAAGAGTAGAATATAGTAGAGTAGAGTAGAGCTAGGAAGAGTAGAAAAGAGATGAGCAGAGCAGAGTAAAGTAGAGTAGAGTAGAGCAGAGCCAGGTTAGGCTAGTCTAGGTCGGGCTAGAGTAGAGTAGGGTAGAGTATAGCAATTTTAAGCTAGGCCAGGCTAGGCTAGGCAAGGTTAGAATAGAGTAGAGTAGAGTAGAGAAGAGAAGAGTAATATAAAGTAGAGTAGAGTAGAGTAGAATAATGTAAAGTAGAGTAGAATAGAGTAAAATAGATCAAAGTAGAGCAGAATAGTGTAAAGTAGAGCAGAGCAGATTAGAGCAGAATAAAATAGAGTAGAGCAAAGCAGAGTAGTGCATAGTAGAGCAAAGCTAGATCATGCTCAGTTAGGCTAGCCTATGTTAAGTTAGAGTAGAGTAGAATAGACTAAAGTAGAGTAGAGTAGAGTAGTGTGGAGTATAATGGAGTAGAGTGGAGTAGAGTAGAGTAGAGTAGAGAAGAGTATAGTAGAGTAGAGTAGAGTAGATAATAGTATAGTAGAGTAGAGTTGAGTAGAATAGAGTTCAATAAAGTAGAGTAAAGTAGAGTAGAGTGGAGTAGAGGTGAATCAGACTTGGTTAGGCAAGGCTAAGCTAAGGTATAGTAGAGTAGAGTAGAGTAGAGTAGAGCTAGGTTAAGTTAGGCTAGGTTGGGCTTTGCTTGGCCATAGGAAAGAAGAGTAGAATAATGTAGAGTAGAGTAGAGCAGAGCATAGTTGGGTAGAATTGAGCAGAGCAGACTAGACCTAAGAAGAGCTGAGCAGAGTAGAGTAGAATGGGGCAAAGTAGAGTTGAGCATAACAATGTAGAGTAGAGTAGAGTACAACAGAGCTAGGTTATGCTAGGCTAAGTCAGGCTAGGCTAGGTTAGAGTAGAGTAAAGCAAAGGTTAGTAGAGCTAGGTTAGGTTAAGCTAGGCAATGCTAGGTTAAAGTAGAGTGGAGAAGAGTAGTGTAGAGAAAAATTAGGCTAGGGTAGGTTAGGCAAGGCTAGAGTTGAGTTAAGTAGTGTAGAGTAGAGAAGAGCTAGGATAGACTAGGCTAGGCTGAAGTACAATAAAGTAGAAGAGAAAAGAGAAGAGAAGATAGAGCAAAGTAGAGTAGAGAAGAGGAGAGCTAGGTTTGGCTAGGCTAGCCTAAACTAAGATAGAATAGAGTAGAGGAGAGTAGAGTAGGATAGGGTAGAGTAGAGTATAGTAGAGTATAATAGAGTAGAGATAGGTAGAGTAGAGGTAGGTTAGGCTAAGGTTGGCTAAGCTATGGTAGGCTAGGTTAGGCTAGGCAGTGCTAGAGTAAAGTAGAGTAGAGTATAGTAGAGTAGAGCTAATTTAGTCTAGGCTAAGCTAAGCTAGGCTAAACTAGACTAGACTATAGTAGAGAAGAGTAGAGCAGAGTAGAGCAGAGATAGGCATACTAAAGCAAAGTAGAGTAAATTAGAGTAGAGTAGAGTATATTAGAGCTAGGTTTGGCTATGCTAGGTTAAGCTAGAGTAGAGTAGAGCAAAGTTAGGCTATAGTTGGCAAGGCTAGGTGAGGTTAGAGTGGCTATATGAGGCTATCCTATGCTAGGCTAGAGTATAATGGAATAGAGTAGAGAAGAGTATAGTACAGTAGTGCAGATCAGAGTATAGTAGAGAAGAATAGAAAGAGTAGAGTAGAGCCAAGTAGAGTTGAGCTAGGTTAGGTTAAGCTAGGCTAAGCTTGGCTGGGCTTGGTTAGAGTAGAGTAGAGTAGAGTAAAGTAGAGTAGAATAAAGTAGATTAGAGTAGAATTATGTAGAGTTGAGTAGAGCATTGTAGAACAGAGTAGTGTAGAGTATAAAGAGTTTGGTAGATTAGATTAGAGTAGACTATAGCTTTGTTCGGCTAGGCAAGAATAGAGCAAAGTAGAGTCGAGTAGAGCTAGGTTAGGTTAGGCTAGGCTAGGCTAGAGTAGAGTGGAGTAGAGTAGAGTAGAGCAGAGTAGAGTAGAGTAGAGCAAAGAAGAGTAGAGCAGATTAGAGCAGAGTAGGGTAGAGTAGAGTAGAGTAGAGCAGAGCAGAGCATGGTAAAGCAGAGTAGAGCATAATAGAGCTTAAGAAAGGTTAAGCTAGATTAGAGTAGAATAGAATAGAGTAGAGTAGAGTAAAGTAGAGCTAGGTTAGCCAGGGCTTGGCAAGGCTAAGTTTAAGAAGAGTAGGTAGAATATAGTAGATTAGAGTAGAGTAGAGTAGAGTAGAGTAGAGATAGGTTAAGCTAGGCTAGAGTAGGCTTGGCTATGTAAGGCTAGACTAGAGTATAATAAGGTAAAGAAGAGTAGATTAAGGGAGAGTAGAGTAGATTAGAGTAGAGTTTAGTAGAGGTAGGTTAGGCAAGACAAGCTAGGATAGGCTAAACTTGGCTAGAGTAGAGTAGAGTAGAGTAGAGCAGAGTAGAGTAAAGCAGAGCAAAGTAGAGAAGAGAAGAGTAGAGTAGAGCATAGCATAGTAGAATAGAGCTACACATACTAAAGTAAAGTAGAGCATAGTAGAGTAGAGCAAAGTATAGTAAAGCTGAGCAGAGTAAAGAAGAGCAAAGTAGAGAAGAGAAGAGTAGAGTAGTAGAGCAAAGTAGAGTAGAGCTGAGCATAAAAAAGTAGAGTTGAGAAGAGTAGAGTTGAGGAGAGCAGAGTAGAGTAGAGCTAAGTTAAGCTAAGTTATGCTAGGCTAGTTATAGAAGAGTAGAGTAGAGTAGAGTAAAGAAAAATAGAGTAGAGTATAGTAAAGTAGAGCAAGGTTTGGCTAGGATAGGCTAGGCTGGGCTTTGCAAGGGTAGGTTACGCTATGTTAGAGTGGAGCAGAGTTGTGTAAAGTAGGGCCAGGTTATGCTGGGTAAGGCTAGAGCATGATAGAGTAGGGCATGTAGAGTAGAGCAGAGTAGAAGATAACAAATTAGTATATAATAGAGCAAAGTAGAGCAGAGCAGAGCAAGGTTAGGCTAGGCTATGCTAGGCTAGGCTCGATTAAGCTATGCTAAGCTAGAGTAGAGCAAAGTATAGCAGAGTGGAGTTAGCTATACTAGGCTAGGCTAAGTTAAAGTAGATTAGAGGAGAGTAAATTGGAGTAGAGTAGAATAAAGTAGGGTAGAGTTAAGTTAGGTTAGGCTAGACTAAGCTAGAATAGAGTGGAGTACAGTAGGGTAGAGTACAATTTGATAGGGTAGAGCAGAGCTACGTTAGGTTAGGCTAGGCAAAACTAGGAAAGAATGGAGTAGAGTAAATTAGAGTATAGTAGAGTAGAGTAGAGCAGAGTATAATAGAGTAAAGAAGAATAAAGTATAGCAGAGTAGAATGGAGTGGAGCAAAGAAGAGCAGAGCAGAATAAAGTAGAGCAAAATAGAGTAGAGCAGAGTAGTGTAGAGTAGAGTTGAGTTGAGTAGAGTAGAGAAGAGTATAGTAGAGCTAGGTTAAGCTTTGTTAGGCTAGGCTAGGTCTGAGCATAGTAGAGCATAGTAGAATAAAGTAGAGCATAGCAAAGCAGAGCAGAGTAGAGAAGAGAATAGTAGAGTAGAGTAGAGAAAAATAGAGTAGAGCAGAGCAAGTAGCACAAAGAATAGTTAGGTTAGGCTAGGCTAGGCTAGGTTAGGCTTGGTTAGGCTAAGCTAGGTTAAGCTAGGCAAGAGTAGAGTAGTGTAGAATAGAGAAGAGTAGAGCAGAGCAAAGAAGAGATGAGTAGAGCAGAGTAGAGCAGAGTAGAAAAGAGTAGAGAAGAGCAGAGTAGAGCTAGGTTATTCTAAGCTAAGCAAGGTTAGGATACACTAGAGTTGAGTAGAGTAAAGCAATGTTAGGTATGGCTAGGCTTGGTTAGGTTAGAGTAGAGTATAGTGGAGCAAGTTTAGGCTAGGCTAGGTAAGGATAGGTTAGGTTAAGCTAAGCAAGAATAGAGTAGAGTTGAGTAGAGTAGAGTGTTGTTGAGTAGAGTTGATTAGAGTAGAGTTAGGTAGGCAAGGCTAGACTTTTCTGGGTTAGAGTAAAATACAATAGAGCAGAGTAGAGAAGAGTAAAGGAGATCTAAGCAGAGAAGAGTGTAACAGACCAGAGTAGAGTAGAGTAGAGCAGATTAGAGAAAAGTAAAGTAGAGTGGAGCAAAGCATTTCAGAGAAAAGCTAGGTTTAGCTAGGATAGGCTAGGCTAGAGTAGAGTGGAGTAGGGTAGAGCAAGGTTAAGCTAGGCTAGTGTTCCATTCAGTTTAACTTTGGGCAGATTATGCGATGCTCTGTTCAGCTTTCCCTACAGCCTTAGTCCTTCGCCTATGGGCTTCGCTCACCCCTTTGGGTCAATCGAACAATTTTTGCTTTATTTTTTTAATCCATAAAGCTTGGATAGGCCAGCGGTCTGGTCGGGTCGACCCGCCCAATGCTACAATGAAAAACCCAAAAACTAAAGTGGTTTTATAGTGTTTTGTGAGAATTTTTGTGCCAAAATCATGAATATAAGTGCACCAAAATAACTTTATATTATGATAGTGTTCCAAGCATGGGAAATGACTATGAAAAGAAATTCATGAAAAATAATTCTTAAATACTTTTAAAAAATCAAATACTAATGTCTATACTTTTCATCAATAATGCTTGGCCCAAAAATCAAAATTAAATAATTATTAAACTTATAACATTTTCAAATATTAATACTATTAGTATGCCACATCATCTCAAAATTTTGACATATCAAATTCCAGAAAAATAAAGAGAAATTCAAGTATAAAAATTTTAGTGCATGTCTTTAATTTCCTTGAAGCTTGCCTTGACTCTAAGAGCCTTGAAGACCACTATTTTAGACATTTAAAGTTCATGACTTGACTTAATTGAATATTAATATTTTCCCTTAAAGTAAGCCCATATGAGATATAAACATTTATGCTTGACTCCTCAAACACAAGGTGTAACAGAATATAGTTTAATTTCCATTTTGTTGAATTTTAGTTTATTTAGCTGGAGTAAATGAACAATTTTGTCGATTTAAAAAATCATAGAGATAAAATTATTTTGATGGCAAATTTTCCAAATTAAAACTTCAAAATATTAGATTTTATTATGAAAGTAAGTTTTAAACATTGCAATAAAGAACTAAAAAGTATTCTTTTCTATTACGTAAGAATTTAAGTAAACTAGGATTAGTTCATATTATCTATTATCTAATCATATATGTTATAGAAATCTATTAGAAATGAGTCATTAGTAAGTATTCTTTTCTATTATTATTTTTAATCCTAAGTTCTAAAACTCTAAATAAATAAAATCAAAACATATATCATTTTATAGGATTTAAGTAAAATTTATTGTTATTGCGTGTTCACATATATGTGCCAAAAGATGTAGCATTAGTGACTTAATTATTTTTGGATTACCCTCATGCAAAACATAGATGTCCTTGTACACTAAGAAATTGAAGTATTTTGTGCTTAAAGTAAACCCACAAGGGGATAAATTGTAGTAAATAAAGTTTTAAGATTTTCTTTTAATTTCGGTTTAAATTAAACTTGAATCTTTTAAGCATGAACGAGAAAGAGAAGTAAAATAGTTCACAAAATATTTTTAAGGTGATCTGACTGAAAATCGAGCCTATATTCACCCCCAACCGGTGTGGGAAAAGCCACTAAAATTCACCAAATTACAACCGAGGTTTTTCGTACGGCTCACCTTAAACCTACTTGGGATTTTACCTGCGACTAATCCCGAACCTGCTTGCATTTTTTTCTAAGCTCAATTCAAACCCGGGGCTTTTGGACAATTGTTGGGATGTCCTTACCCCAAAGAAACAAATACAAAAATTGGCAACAAATTATAAACTTAAAACAATTTAAAGAAGTATGAGGCACACTCAATACAATAAAATTTTCAAAGAAAAAGCGAAAAGAAGGAATAGAAATTGAAATTATTTGAAGCTAAAACCTCCAATTTTGGGTTCCTTCTTACGACTTTAACTTTGTGAATTTGGAAGCACCATATGCACTTAAAATTGCTCAAAGTTGTGACCATAAGGAGTTCTTCATCCTTCCTTATTTATAGAGCACAATTTATGCTCTAAGTCCACTCCAAATGGCTTTAAAATAAACTAGCCATTTGGGTAACGAATACAAGGCAGCCACAGTTCGATTTGGAGCTTGAAATGGACGTTTTCGACTGTATCCCGATTTTACCATTCGAGATCAATCCTTACCGTTGGATCTAGGCGATCTGGACCATTGGATCAAGTGTTTGTTGTCCTGTATGTATTATTATAATTTGTCCAGAAATTAATTGAATTAAAACGTTTACTACATTGCTTATGCCTTTTGATGCACGCAAATCTGCTCAAGTTCGATTCCCTGTACTTCCTATATTTTACCTTGATTAATCTCAGCCGTCGGATCTCGCTTGCTCGTGCACCATCGTTAACAATAGGATTGGGACTTTAGTCCTGCATTGGCCAACTAATTTTACCATTGTGCTCTATAGGGAATTTGGTTTGTATGGCTCTCGAGCTGTTTGGGGTTGCTCTCCTGCTCCTCGCTCAAGACACTTGGTCCTAGTTGACTTGATCTCGCACTGTTCCGTTCAACTTTCCCTGTGGATTGATTTTGCCCTGTTTCGTTCAGTGTTCTCGGTGGCCTTCTTCCTTCGCCTTCGGGCTACGCTCACCCATTCTGGGTCAATTTATCAATTTTTATTTTATTATATTTTTTTAAAAATTTCCTAAATACCTTGACGGGCCAGTGGTCAATTTGAGTTGACTCGTCCAATGCTACCAAGAAAAATCCCGAGACTAACATTGTTATATAGTGTTTTATGAGAATATTTGTGCCAAAATTTTTAATATAAGCGCACAAAAATAGTTTTATATTATGATAGTGTTACAAGTTTTCTAAATGTCTATGAAAAAAAATTCATGAAAAATAATTACTAAATAATTTTAAAAAATAAAATTGCAACATCTATACTTTTATCAATAATGCTTGGCCAAAAAATCAAAATTCAACAATTATTTAATTTATAACACTTTCAAATATTAATACGACTAGTGTGCCATATCATCTCAAAATTTGGATATATCAAATTCAAGAAAAATAAAGAGAAATTCAAGTATAAAAATTTTAGTACATGTCTTCAATTTCCTTAAAACTTGCCATGACTCTAAGAGCCTCGAAGACTACTATTTTGGACATTTAAAGTTCATGACTTGACTTAATTGAATATTAATAATTTCACTTAAAGCAAGCCCATATGAGATATAAACATTTATGCTTGACTCATCAAACACAAGGGGGTAACAAAAATACTAGAGAACATTGAAAGTAAAAAAGGTATTCTGCTTAGTAGAAAAATCGTCATTATATGAGATATTATTTATTGTACGATAAAAATTACGCTCAAATTAGGCTAAAGCGTAGTGTAACTTTTCATTATATCACTAAGAGAATAATGGAAAAAGAGCGATGATGAACGGATCTTCACTATCATAGACAAGTATGGTCGATGAAATAGACCATGATGTCACAATTCATCTTGATTCAAATATTAATATAATGCTTTTTTACATATTTGTTATCTTGTATATTAATTTATTAAAAATTTACACCAAAATAATAAGACAAAATCCTAATATCAATTTCTTCTTCTTTTTCTTCTTCTTATTGTTCTTCTTCTTCTTCTTCTTCTTCTTCTTCATCTTCATCGTCTTCTTCTTCTTCCTCTTCCTCTTCTTCTTCTTCTTCTTCATCCTCTTCTTCTTCTTCTTCTTCTCATCCTCCTCCTCCTCCTCCTCCTTCTTCTAGTTCTTCTTCTTGTTCTTCTTTTTCTTCAACATCCTCTTCTTCTTCTTCTTCTTCTTCTTCTTCATCTTCTTCCTCTTCTTCTTTGTCTTTTTCTTCTTCTTCCTCTTCTACTTCTACTTTTTGTTCTCTTTCTTCTTCTTCTTCTTCTTCCTTGTGTACTTCTTCTTCTTTATCTTCTTCATCTTCTTCTTCTCCTTTGGCTTTTTCATTTACTTCTTCTTCTTCTTCTTCTATTATTTTTTCTTTTGTTTTTTCATCTATTTTTCTTCTTCTTCTACTTATTCTTATTCTTCTACATCTTCTTCTAATTCTTTTTTTCTTTTTCTTTTTCTCTTATTACTACTACTTCTTCCTCCTCTTCTTCTTCTTCTTCATTTTCGTCATCTGCTTCTTCTTCTTCTTCATCTTCTTCTCCTACTTCTTTCTCTTCTTCTTCTTAATCATCATCTTCTTCTTCATCCTCTTCTTCTTCTCTCGTTCTTCTCAATTTTCTTTTAATTCTAATTTTTCTTCTTCTTTTTCTTCTTCATCTTGTTCTTCTTCTTCCTGTTCTTCTTGTGCTTCTTCTTCTTTTTCTTCATCTTCTTCTTTTTCTTTTTCTAATTCCACTTCTTCCTCTTCTTCTTCTTCTTCATCTTCATCTTTTTCTTCTTCTCCTTCTTCTTCTTGTTCTTGTTCTTGTTTTTCTTCTACAATTTCATCTTCTACTTCTTCTTCTGCTATTTTTTGTTTGGTTTTTTAATTTATTTTTTTTTCTTCTTCTTCTTCCTATTCTTCTTCCTCTTCTTCATCATCTTTTACTTCTTCTTCTTATTCTTTTTTTTTCTTCTTCTTCTTCTCTTACTCCTACTACTTCTTCTCCTTCCTCTTCTTCTTCTTCTTCTTCATTTTCTTCATCATCATCTTCTTCTTCTTCATCTTCTTCTTCTTCCTCTTCTTCTTCTTTCTCCTTTTCTTCTCTAGTTCTTCTCCTTCATCTTCTTCTTCTAATTCTAATTCATCTTCTTCTTCTTCTTCTTTTACTTTTTCTTCTTCATCTTTTTCTTCTTCTTCCTGTTCTTCTTATGCTTCTTCTTCTTTTTTTTTAATTCTACTTCTTTCTCTTCTTCTTCTTCTTCTCCTTCTTTTTCATCTTCTCCTTCTTCTTCTTCTTCTTCTTCTTCTTCTTCTGTCTCTTCATCTTCTTCTTCTTCTTCTTCACCCTCCTCCTTGTCTTCTTCCTCATCTACTTCTTTTTAATCAACTTTTTCTTGTACTTCCTCTGCTTCTTCCTATTCTTCGTTTTCTTCTTCTTCTTCTTTATCATCTTCTTCTTCTTATTCTTCTTCTTCTGCTTCTACTTCCCCTTCTTCTTCTTCCTATTCATCTAGTTCTTGCTGTTGTTCTTCTTCCTCATCTTCTTCTTCTTCTTCATCATCATCTTCTTCCTCTTCTACTTCTCCTTCTCCTTCTTCTTCTTCTTCTTCTTCTTCTTCTTCTTCTCCTCCTTTTTCATCTTCCCTTTATTCTTCTTCCTCTTTCTCTTCTTCTTTTTCTTCTTATTCTTATTATTCTTCTTCTTCCTCTTCTTCTTCTTCCACTTAGACTCTTTGTTCTTCTTTTTTCTTCTCCTTCTACTTCTTCTTCTTCTTTGTCTTCTTCTTTTTCTTCTATATCTTCTTCTTCAATTATTCTTCTTCATCATCACCAACATAATCATCATCTTCTTAATATTATTCTTCTCCTTCTCCCTTGTCTTCTTCTTCTTCTTCTTCTTCTTCTTCTTTTTCTTCTTCTTCTTCTACTACTTCTCCTCCTTCTCCTCCTCCTTCCTCCTCTTCTTCTCCTCGTTCTTCTTCTTCATTTTCTTCTACTTCTTCTTCTTCGTCGTCTTCTTCTTGTTCTTCCTCCTCCTCCTCCTCCACCTCTTCTTCTTCTTCTTCTT